>CAMQGK010000341.1:10207500-10702500 GCA_947000775.1 Pterois miles
TCTTCAGGAGCGGAGCGCCTCACGGGACTCCTGGCCAGCTCTGACGCACATCAGCAGAATACGGATTAATAAATCAGCGAAAGTTAAGGGGGTGGTGGATGGAGATGCAGGGGACAGAGAGAGACACAGAGAGGAGTAAAATGGGAGCACAGCAAATACCCTTATGACTTTGCCCTATTTGAAACAAAGAAGGCACTGTGATTAGTGACACTAAAAAAAAATTAAAAACACAAGGAGGCTGTATCATTTTATGAATACAGGTTTTGTGTCGAGAATTTATTTAGCTATCATATGTGTGTGCACAAGAACAGAAATAGTCAAATGTCCTATTACCATGGGGCAAAAACAAATTGCAGTGCTTAGAATTTTACAGTGGGCATATAACAGTAGCTAAAATGGTGTTACGGGTACATCAAGGGAGTTGGTGAAGCCTCAGGGAGCTTTCACAAGCTGTAGTCTGTTTGGCTTCCCAATCAGAGTGAAAATTATACTTTTGGTTCGTTTTCTATTTAGTCTGGTTCGGGTTTCACAGTGCACAAATAAATAAAGCGGACCAAGTATAGGGCGTGTACGAAGAAGCAATTTTATGTTTTTCATCTCGAGAGCTGCCACTTCATTGCAGGGAATCACAGACTTTGATATATTGCTGTCGAAGTGGTTTTACTTTGACTCTGATCTACTGTGCGTAAGGATCTCTTCTCTTAAAGTTTATCTCGAATTACTTTATAAACGTCACTATTTTTGTGGACTTTATCTAGCATATTCTGTGTGGTCTTTTCGGCCCTGATATCAAGCAAACATCAGGTCAGTCCTCTCCCACTCATGTAACCTGCATTTACCTGTTTCCATCTCAGCTAATACCCGTGGAGGCAGCGTGCGTTTTGGTTTGCTTGGAAACGGTCCGATACCACCTGTCGCAAGTGTCTCAGTCTGGATGTTTTGGTCCATATCAGAGTACGATTACTACATTCACAACTGCCCAAATGAACCGCACCAGTGTTTCATTAAAACGGACTAAATGTTTGCTTGTGAAAACAACCTTATTGGCAAAGAAAGAGTGAACCAAGGCTCTCTAGAACAGCCACTGTTTATTCCTGACCCCTTACTCAACCCTTAACTTTTGCTTCAGCTGACGGACTTTTGAAAAATATAATAATGTGAAATGAAAGCATGACCACATTTTAGTTTTTACAAACAATACTGTCTGTCAGCTAATCAGTACTGAGGCAATAATTGCTGCCCATAATCAATATTGTTGTTATCCATTTGTTATATATCACATAAAATGACCAAAACCAACAAAGTATGGTCCATGCTCATTTAAATATATGCTTTCATTAAAAAAAAAAGCAGCTGGGTACTGTAGTTTTGATCAAACAGGGTAAATACTGATTTGCTAGGGACTATTTTCAGCTGTGGATTAATACATATTTGATCTTCTAGTCATTTCAGGCAGCAAGACGTTTGGTTGGTTTTGATCTTATCACTGTATTTTCTACAAATATGAAAAATCAGCAGATATATCCTACTGAACCACGTTATGATGATCCAGTGTAACACAATATCACAATGATGCATTAACGGAAGCAAGTGCACTTGGCAGGAAAGCCTTCAAGGGTCGACTTCCTCTTGAACAAATGTAAGAGCAAAGACGTTTGAAAATCAGTGTCACATGTTTTCAACAATGTCTTGAAAAGATTTAAACACTTCTTTCAGTGAGTGGAGACAGTTTTAAACAGTGTAAGACTCAAATAAATCGCTACAGATACTAATAAAGCTGTGTCTGCGTCTGCTTTAAGCATCACAGTTAGTTCACGTAAACTCCACAGGTGGCAACTAGAAATATTAAGCATTTATCTGTATCAGATCAGAAGAAGAAACCACTGGTTAGTGGAAAAAGTCAAAGAACGACCTGTTTGACCCACTATATTGCAGCGTGATGGTGATCGATGGCACTTTTTGTTCTGCTAGATTCCTGCTACTTTCTGACAGCCTTACAGACTTCCCCTTCGATTCCTTTCTGAGGTCTTTCGAGCCGCAGCTCAACCTAATGCGACCGCAGTGACACTCAGAGCTGTGGGATATGCGTCAGTGTCCTGGGCCTGCGACTACGACGGCTAATCAAAGGTGCAGCCAGATCTGTCCCACATGCTGCGGTCCAGAATGGACTGGGAACCACATGTGCTCACTCAATCAGGACAGAGAGAGACTGCTGTGGTGGAGGAACAAACGCTTGGTCACTGGTTTGACCAGAGCGTTTTTGTTTTTTTCTTTTACCTCAGTAAAGTTTTCCTTCCCTCTGGGGCCAACGCTGCTGAAGACAATACCGTCATCAAGATAAGATAACACAATGTCTGTGATGCTGAACATGACTTGTCCTTTTTTCAAATTTTCCAAAATCTTGAGCCAGTCCCTGAACTACTTTTCAGTTTTGTTTTCCCATGTTTACATTATAAATGGTCTCAATACTGTAGGCTGTGCAAAGACTGGAGTAGGGGATGACTGCCATTTACTTAAAGTGATCATGATTACGCTTAAACAGTGATGGAAGAGGTATTCAGATCCTCTACTAAAGTAAAAGTATCAGAATTACAAACACTTGCATTTCGTTTCTCTACATCTTTTTTGTGAAAAATTAGGCCTTGAACGGCTATTGAAATGAAAACATCTGTCACAAGCCAAAAAGGTTATTAACCACTGATTTAGTCTTTCACAATGTGTTGTATTTTATACATTTATCGTGGTTTTTTTTATATCCAATCTTTATTTGCTGTCAGATAAAAGTATCTGCAATGTAGTGGAGTAGAAGTATAGCATAAAGTAGAAATATGTATGTTGTGTAGAAGTACCTTAAAATTGTACTTAAATACTTGAATAAATGTACTTTCCACCTCTGTGCTTAAATGAGTCAAAGTGAAGGTGCTCATTCAGATAAATGTATAGGCGGGAAGCAGTTTGTTGTGCTGCCTGTTTGTGAGCGGCTGAAGCCCAGTTGGCAGAGATTTTGGGGCCTGACTCAGACTTGGGCTTCCTGTGTAAAAACTGAAGCCTGAGTTCATGTTCAGTGAGCTATTGTTGCATAACACTTATCTTGACTACAGCACACCACACCCTGGGACTGGGAAGGGAAGGCCAAACCAGTCATGGTCTGTCTGGGTCTCTGCACTCAGTGTGAATGGAGAATGTGTTTACAGCCAGCCCGGACTGGGTATCCATATTGTGTCTGCACCAGTTGTGGCATTAATGTGCAAGTAGCAAAGCAACTTTGAAGTAGATTTCTAAGCATCAGCATAGAAATCTGACCAGTTGTGGTGAGCTATCAATGAGTCGCAATGTAGCCTCAATGAACGATTCGTATGATATCTTATGAAAAGTTATTCCTTGTTTTTTTTGTGTGTGTTTTCAGAATAAACTAGAAACCAGAAACAACTACACACCAAACTTTGGTTTAGGAAAAGATCGTGGTTTGGGTTAAAATAGTTCAAGAGGTGGGGTTACTTAAGTACAGACGTTACGTGACATATAAATCAATGTTGACTTCTAGTTTCACACGGGGTACAAACATCGATCTCTTGAGTGTGTGTCCAGTGTTTTTGACCCACCCATCCACCCCAACCTCCTCCCGAGGTGGCATTTGTCATTCTTTACACTTCTTGGTTTGTAATTATGTGGATTACATACAAATTGGTTTCATGGGATATATACACAAATTATAGTGCATTACTTTTCAGAGCTATGAACCCTTTAGATGAGTCATATTATAATAAAACAGGTCAACATATATCAATGACACACAAAAGGGAAAGCATCAGAAAGGAAGGAAAAGATACTGCTATGAATCTATCTATCTATCTATATCTATATATATACGTGTGTGTGTGTGTGTGTGTGTGTGTGTGTGTGTGTGTGTGTGTGTGTGTTCTTCTTTATCCAGATTCAGTACAGTCTATTACTCTTTTACTGTGGACTGTAGCCTCAACCGTTTTTCACAGTTTGCTGCTGTAGGGTGCAGGCGTAGCGGCATAACAGCTCCAAAGTGAAGCCAAAACATCTTGATCGTCCCCTGCTGGTACACATTTTACACGCGATTGTGATTAAATATTCAATTGATTCTTCAACTCCCTCTTTTACTTCATTTTAACTTGATTCTATTTTAAAATCTGAATTTTTCAACACGAGTGTCTGCGGTTAGAGAAAACTATATAACATATCACACGGTAGGCTTTGTAAATCCCATAAGGGTTGTAATTTAGGTGAAAGGATGACTTTTTTTAATCAGCAATTAATCTGTCGTTTTTTAGCATTTATCAATAATCATTTAGTCAATAAAATGGCAGCAAATAGAGGATGATTTTCATCAGCCTGGTGTTGAGTTACTCTTTAAACAGTAATGGTAATGGTGATCATATTTGTTGTCTATCATCAGACCAAACTTTGAACAATTACCTCGAATCAGTTGGTTAGTTTGAAGTGTGAGGGTGGAGATGGGAGGCTTGCTGGGTGCAATTGGCACGTTGCACACCTTTGGGACGGTTTAACTTCTCAGCTAATAGAAAATGATGAGGCAGTTGGAAGGAAGGTGGTTACTGTTGTTGAGAGTGAGGTGTAACTTCATTTGACCTGAGCTGTTATTTGGGTTCCCAGTATTCTGTACAGAAAAGGGATATAAATAGTTACATTAGCAAGCTTTACTGCAAAAATTAGACAAAAGTGCAATATAAGGTTGCAAATCCCTGGAGGGACTGCCAAAGGAAAGTACTGCTTTAATTGAAACAATAAACTAACATATGCGGATAAAGGGGCATTTTAAGAGCTGCTAAAAAAAAAAAAAAAAAATAAACAAAAACAGCCAGCTCCTCCTTATCTCCATCACTCATCTCTATTTCCCATGAAGCAGTCAGCCATCTGTGTGACGGCGCCTGAACAGAAGTGAACATGTGTCTTCGGCGCTCCTGTCAGGCGATGCCGGGCGGCGATGTCAACAGCAGAGGCTGACCCCGGCGGCAGCACTGATGTTTAGCGAGCAAGATGTTCCTCCCCGGCAACACATGGATGAAAAATGCACATGAGAGAAAAAGGGAAAAGACCACTTCTCTTGAAGCGCACTCCTTCTGGCAGAGTCAAGGGCAAGCTGCCAAGGTACTACTTTTCACTTTCCTGACATGAGGCTGAGGCAGGAAAGGGGAGGGAGGGGAGGGAGAGTGCGTGCGTCAGCAGGTCCGCCTGGGACTCCCTTTGCCAGGAGGTGGGACGAGCATGTGGTTCTTATCTTATCTCTGGGAGGGCTGGAGCACAGCGACCAACACTGACATTCAGTGAGCAGCAAAGTGTGGAAAAAGATGAAAACGACTCCTCTTCCACTGTTCACCTGATTTATTCATTGAGCTTGTGCCAGTGAACCTGGGTGTGCATATGCAGGTGACCACACACACATACAGTATATACGGCATATATTCTCACACACCCGACATTCCGCAGCAGCCAAGGGTGAGGTGACCGGTGCGGCTAAATCAATAGTCAGTCAGTGAAAAGGCGACAAATTAAGAAAACGCTGTTTCACCCTGAACTTCAACTGCAGTCCGATCACTTCCAGAGACACGCCCCCGCATGGTGAAAACAAACACTGCTGCACAAACATGCAAGCTCACACCTCATACTCAAGAGAGAGAGATGGAGATTTCCATGGAAATGTAATTTGCATTATTTCCACTTCCATGGTCCAGGTCATTAGACGTAAAGGGTAAGGGCTATAAATGGCAAACTGAGGTGTAGATAAGACATGTCCCTTGATCCACGGCCTAATAGTGTTGTCACAGGCAAGCTGCAACACTCTGCAGGTCAACCTTCACCTTGAACTCAACTCAAAACTTTCTTGTGCATTCACTGATCGACAGCCAGTAGGTGGTCGATCACACAGCCTTAACCGTAAAGTAAGTAACGTAGTAACATCTCAGTAGTTAACATCTCACCCTAACTAGTGGTTTGATGTAGCGCTGCCTCCACCCCCCCCCCCCAAAGCTACATCAATGATCAGGGGTCATGTTCCCCCTGCTCCACATCTGGACTGATGTTGAACTCCGCAGCCGCTCTGCAGAGGGGCCAACAGGGACCCGGTAATGAGAACCACAGATCTGTGCGTCGTCTCCAGCGCCCTGCTCCTTTATGAGCCTTGACACGAGGACAAGTTGTAAAGAAATCTACACGCATGTGGCCTTTTCCCATCCCCTCAGATACCAACCCACGACAAGCTGACGAGGGGTCAAGGGACGCTTCGAGGAGAATGTCATCTGTTTCGCTGCTCAGATCAAGCACTGTGCCCTGGCACTGATCCAGTCCTGCACAGATCTCCATATAAAAAATGGATTCAAACTGCATAAAAAGCTAATTTTCATTGGCTTGAATTTCCTGAGAGTTTAAGAAAACACTTAAGACAAATCACAAAGAGAGACCATTTGGCATCTGGAATTATTTAGCCATTCAAATTTCAATGAAGCTTTAATTTTCACATTAAATCATATTTAACACTATATGTATGTACGTATATATGCAGTGACTGCGCCGAGAGGAGTCCTCGCTGTGAGACAGAAGGCATGTGGCGGGGCAGGAAATGTCCAGCATGAGCACTTCCTGCCTGACAATGCAGCCTTCTTCACTGAGTTAAGCAATTCGTCGACAACCAATTGGGTTTGAAAATGCCTCAGAGATCACATTAAGCCTGACCCTGGCTGACCCCTGAATCTGACCACAGCTATCCACAAACAATGCACACACTTATATACTGTATTTCCCTGCAACATGAGGCTAGAAACAGCTATTTATAATAACCCAGGACTAACTCACTGCTCAGTTAGAATCACATGAGCAACCAGAAAGTGAATGAGCCAACACGTTGTCTTACAAACCAGAGTCTGTTGGACAACCCAGAAACCAGAAATGACAAACAATGACGGATTAACATGCCAGCAGTTGCCAGGGAACAAAACAGAACTTTTTAACCACAAAAAGTAAATGTAAGAAGTGCTATAAAAACAGAAATATACTGCATGTGCGTTGGTGTGCTTTGGTGAATAAAATGTAATCAAATTATTTTCTGATCCCAAACCAAGCACAGGGAAACATGCAGGGAGAATGCAAAGTGTGTCAAATTAATCCTACATTTAATCTAGATTAATTGACAGCTGTACAGTACATTACATGTGAGCTACGATACTCACATAATGACAAGCAGGCAGTCAGTGATGAACCTTGTTTGTAGTATTAAAAAAAACAGTAATTAAATATTCAGTCAGCCGCATCTACTCATTTTTCTAAGTTCAAAAAGTGTGGAGAGGCTTTGTGAAATCTCAAATTCTTGTCCTTTTTTGGTCAATACGAGGGCGGGATACCTACATACTGTACCTCAATAATACATTCCACGACGGCAGTTTATTGCGATGTGTGTATTTTGGCGTCACTCAGTATCCCAGGCCCCAGACTGCTAACTTGTTATTACAGGGTTGCCACTAAAGGTCACTTGAGGTGCCACTTAAACAGCTGGAGCCACTGACGGAGTTATTCATGTGGGCATACAGACAGTGTAAGTTACGATCACAGAGATTATAAACGACAATAACTCCTAAAGTAGAACTTCCCACAGCAACACAAAGATAGAAAAACAGATAAAATCACAGACATGCTGAGGAAATATACGTATGTTTTATGTGAATATTTACAAATGCATTCACTAAACTTTCTGCATATTGTTCTTAGGCAGGCACTAATCATCTCAATATATTTACTAATTTTTTAAAATAAAAATTTAAAACTGTGGCTGATACCTGCCTCTGACAATAAGGAAATATTAAAAATTAAGCAAAACAGCTGACATAAAAGCCATAATGACTTTTTGTAGGACACTATCATTTATTAAAGCTATGGAATAAGAAACCTATATATTGTGTTATATGATTTATTATATGAATATATAAGTAGCTTTAGAATACAAGAGTACTGCAATAAATATGAAAAATATGTGTAAGTATAATTAGAATAATAAACTAATTTCTATAACAATAGTCCAACCCTGAACTCACATTTCTACAAGAATATGTTTTAAATTTTATTGTAAGTTAAACAATATGTGCACAGTCTGTCCTCACTCCGGTTCAAGCTGTAGACTTCGCCTCGCTTTTTAAACCCATGTCTTTTTTATTGCAGCACTGCTGACTGTCCCCACCACGATAGACCGGGCCAGCTCATCATAAACCCGCTCGATATTTTATTAAAAAGGACTGTCGAGAGACACACTACATTTTCCGAATTGCAGTCCTGCCTGGTCCCCACCCATCTAGATCAGCTATCAATCTGTCATTCATAAAGTTGGGTAGACACATGGGCGCATAACGTGCGCCTGCAGGACTTTTGCGTAAATTTTAGTTTGATTTTTTGATTCACTCTTTTAAAGTATTAGTCAAAAACACCTACTTGCACCCAGGAAACAGTCCGTTAACCTTCTGAAACAGCTTGTTGAAGACGGACCATCTTCCATGTCGGATTGTGAACGCAAAATGAGAGAGGAACCCCGGAGAAAAGTGCGCCTCTGCAGCTGCAACTTGGTGCGTCTCTGGCCAAAAAAACAAAACAGAAAAAAAAACTATTCCAGTACGCGTTGATGTGATGGTGTCCTCAATGCTTTGGTCTGAGCACGGTTTAGGAAGGGCAAGAAGAGCAGTGTGCTGCCCCCACCTCCACCAGCGCTATGACCCAGCACCGCTGGCCGAGGTGTAGCTACAGTCAGCCCGCCTCCTCGGCGTGGTGGCTCCGCTGTGGATGTGCAGCAGCAGCAGACTGAGGGAGCGGAGACCACGGAGCATAGAGACACGGGGTAAACACGCACAGAGAGGAGAGAGAGGAAGACAGGAGCGCAAATGAGTCAAGTCAGCCACAGCTATCTAACACGACTTCCGCTGCAGTTTTTTAAAATAAAAGCCAAAAAACGCTGGACGATTATGTCGGGTGCACTGCATGTAAGGAATACTGAAATGAACCTGTCAAGAATTTAAGCCGGTTAGACATTTTTCAGGAATTTCTCTAAACAGACGCACAGTTTGATGCATATGGCTAAAATGGCCTTTATGCACACTACTGATGCAATATATTAACTGCAAACATCCCTAATACACTAAACACCGTGACAGAGTGCACAAAATTCTTATTTTGAAGGGTATCTCGTGCGTATTTCCGGTGTTTTCGCGCACTTGACGCGTTTGGGGAACGCGCTCTTGACGCTGTTGAGCTGCTGTTCCTGTTCCTGAATTTGGCTGCGTAAAAGGGGCTGAACCATACATGTGCCCCTGAGCTCTCCAGAGACACGCGGCTGCTGTTTCCTGATTCACGGCTCAGTGGTCAAGGAGGAGACGGCAACAGACCTCCACATTTACAGCATGACAGGACAAACTAATGGAGCGTCAGGTTTTGCATGCAATGCCCAAGAAGGTCCTGCAGTGTTTAACTGCATCTTGCTGCATCCTGCAGACAAGTCATTTAGCAAGACACTGAATTCCTACCAGCTGCCGAGTAGACCCTGACCTCCTCAGGAGAGAGAGAGGGGTAAAAACAGGGATCTGCAGAGTTAAGTTTGTAACTACCAAAACCTTCATACCACCTTCATTCATTCAGAGTGGTCTTTCATATACAGCCAGTCAAAGAGATCTGTCTGGTAAAAATAAATATCAGACATTGATTTGACCAAACTTTCATTATGGTGCAGCAAAAGAAAAGCATACAGAAAACTCAAATTGTGTGTATGAGAGTGAGCGAGCGAGGACAGTGTAAAGTTTAGACTCTAAACTTTGATCGTGCTGAAGTCTAATTCACGTCTTATCTATCTTGAGCTTTTACATAAGGTTCTTTTGTCTGAACTAGGCCAAATAAGATTTGTCTTTCTGTCTTTTTCTGGATCACTGTTGATATTTCAGCTCCTGACTTCAAATATCCGCAGAGACTTGCATTCACTACAGCATTCAATTGATTTATTTCACCAGGCGTACATTTACATAAATTATAATTGTAAATATCGCCTTGAATTGGCACGATGAAATAAATCAATGTAGTCCGTTCCTTCTGCAAAAGCCTAACGCTGCAAATTACTGCAAAATCTGCACATCTGCAGTGCAACTGAAATATTTAGACTAGAGAGTTAAAATCCTATATACTCATATATAAATATATAATATCAAATCCCATAATGATAATGATAAAAAAAATAACCTAATTAATCTAAAATTCAGGTCAACCAGATGATGCATTCTGCACTGACTGGAAAAGACAGTCTGGAGAAAAAAACAACAGAAGCTGAATGGTTTTTATATACAAGAATGCTGAACAATCATTTGGCTGCTACAATTACGACAGAATTGCCCCATTGAATGTTTTTTTCTCCTCTTCTTCTCAGATTGACGTTAGTCAGAGGATTTCCTGTATCAGTTTGAGCTGCCTCTGACGTCTTTAAGGCCACACTTAGTTCCTGTTAGTTCCAGTTTTCGCTTTAAAGCTAGCCAAGCAATGCATCACCACTGCTGTTTATATTTCCACGAATAATGTCCATGTAGAAAAGAGACATAACTCATTTACAGGACATTGGTAAAGCAAAACAACCCTGACACGGAACTAATTTTATGCCATAACTTGCAAAACTACACATAATATACTGTCTACATAAAGATCTTACTTCAGATTAGTGAGTGATTCCTTTTTAAATGGCTGTTTTCCTGTGTGAGTAGTTAAACTGAGGATCCCACATCAGGTTCCAAATGAAGTGAGCTCTCTATCTCTGCAACCTTTGTTAGATGTGTGCTTGTGCTATCAGCGCTCACAGTGCACCTCAACAGCTCTGAGCTGGCAACATGATACAGCATACGGCGTGCCAGACTCCCTCATGGCCGCAGCGTATACTGATCATATCGACAGAGAAAGAGAGAGAGAGGTGTGGGAGCTTTGGCGAGTTGCGTCAGCACGCGTGCTATCAATCACTGGCATTCCTACACTCTCGAGCAGCTGGTCCATTCAGAGGTCACGTACTGTATAGCATAATGGATTCTCTCTGACACACTCTGTCGCTTTTCCCTCCATTTTCAGCCTGATGAGAAAAGCCCTTAGATGCATCTTACAGTGACACGTCAGTTTATTTCACATCCTGGCTCTTGATTATGTGAGGCATAATATTATTGCAATAAAGCGTGCAACTGAAATACTAATCTAATATTTTCTGACGCCCAGGAATTTTGGAGGTTGAATGCTGAAAGGAAGTAAATTCAGCCATTTAGGTGAAATAAAACCTTTAACATTCAACACATTGTCAGCCTTTCATTGGAGGATAGATACACATTTTAATTTGATGAATTCACATTCATTTTCATGCCATTAATCTTATTAACATCAGTGCTTTACTCTGACTTATGAAACTAATGAGAATAAATAAATACAGATGTAAAATTGTAATACAATAAAAAATGGGAAGAAGCTGTGAGATGAAGAAGCTCAGAGAGCTCTGTCAGCCCCTTCAGGGCTCACCTCTGTGCATCCTCCCTGCACTTCAAGTAGCTTATGCATGGAAATTTAGATGGAAAACAAATGCTTTCAAACATTCACAGCAAAGTTCATGACTGGAAGTTTATGAGCTTATGTGAGACGGTTATGGGTGAGGAACTTATAGGGAAATGCGGTAAATCACAAGGGATGCCACAACTCTGCCTGTGACCCACCAGTAAACCCTTCTGATCCACGGCTCTCTGAAGTGGCAGAGCAGCCGCTTTAACGTTTGAATGATTATTATAGAAACTCGGGGTGGGACGGTCAACAACCGTTTGTCTTTACAACAGTAGCCTAACATCAGGAACAAAACACTTCTTCATTGTCACATCTTATAACTGGACTTCTGATCTAAAAGTTATTTAAAGAAAATGAATAAATAAAAATAAATTATAGCCTCAGGCCATCAACAAAAAGTAACATAAAAACAGTAACATATGCTAGGCCTGCACCTAGGAGTTGTTAATTGACCTCCAAATCAGTATTCAAATGCTTTGTTTTTTTAAATATATACTGTATTAGGCCTGCAAGATATCTGTGTGATAACAATTTTTAATATTGCAAAGATAATGACTTGTGATAAATAAACAACTATTGAAGTGTGTATATTAGTTATACTTATGTCAGCCTGGTTGTTTTTAAATTCAGAACTGGATTAAAATTGAATATTTAAAATGCAACTGGTGCACATGTTTCTAGAGCAGCAACAGTAATGTGCACAACAGCAAAGTCACCATATAAACTCGTCAATATCTGACTGGAAACAACCTAACCTAAACAGACTACTTAGCCTACTGACAGCTTTAGTTGCAGCTTGTGTAGCCGAGGCTTACGTTGCTAATGAACTTTGTGAGGATAATATATTAATAATGAGGCTCCGTAGCTCGGACCCTTGTCAGTAACAGCGCACCACCGCTTCATTGCTACTGTTCCTCCCTTCACAGTAAACTCCCCGAACACAACCACCGAACACTGTTTATTAAAGAGAAATAAAGTCATTTACTTACACATGTTTACCAGTCGCTGCTAGCCGGTGAGTTAACATGCGGTGACGAGCTAATAGCTGTGGTAGTGTCACCACTTTGGCTGTGGTTAAGAGACATGCGCAGTAAAATCTGTCCCGCCCCCGCTGGAAATTGAGCCAATCACAGCACACAACCTCAGCTTCAGTTCCACTGCGCATGTGCTGTACCCCATATCCTGTCCGTCCGTGTGTTATTGGAAACATAGGCCTTGATTTCTAGTGTGACAATAAACGCAATGAAAAAAAAATACACGCTCGGCCTCGTAACCCAACGCGAACCGTTCCCATCGCTAATAGAAACATATATTGTACCAAAGTAATATGATTTTATCGACACAGAAAGCTGTATTTTTGCACATAGTTCGGTAAAATTCTATTCTGTTTGAATGTATGTGAGACACAGGCGTCTTGTGTTGGAAAACGACACAGAAGCGGCAGAATGATCCCATCAGATCTTGAGCCGGCACATGTTGCCTGTACTATTTTAAGTACACAAAGCAAGCTGGGTTTTGTTAGGGACACACTGTTGGTTGCTGGGAGCTGCCTGGAATCGCTGGCGGGCAAGTTAAAAGGCCAGTTTATCAGCTTACTGTGACCCTTTGACCCTGACGTTTTAAGATTTTGATGAATGCCTTTCCAATTACTTTTATTTCACAATGTGGTGATAATGTAGTCACACTAGAACATCCAGTTGTATAGCTTCTCTACTGATGGTAACACTGTTTAGGATGTTGTGTAGTAAAAAGTCCTGCATTAACCAAGTCAAAGTTTGTGTTATTATCAAAATGTATGTAAAGCATGGACCATAGACAGGACCCTAATTTCAAGGTATGTGGAGGAAGTGATGTATGAATAGGTAGTAATGTTACACAAAGGCCAGGTACCAGGATGATGATGATGATGAAAAATTTAAAATTAATAAAATTAAATGAATTGATTTAACCATATAATAGCCTGAAAAAGGTTAGGTAACAACAACATAAGAATACTGTTTGAAAATCAAAGATAGCATTTATCAACTTGCGTAAGAACGTAGCACTAGCAGACCACTAACTTAGATAAAAGATTAAATCAGCAGGGGGAGGTGCATAGAAACAGTTGTTTGCAGCTTGCATGATAAGTAACATGACCTGTTCTATCTATCTGTCCATCTGTCCCTCTTCTTCGCTCCATTTCAGTACAATGGATGGCGCTGTAAATGTCAAATTGCAATGTAGCAGTCAGTGGGAGTGGGTGACACTGACCAATATCATTTAGCTCATTTAAAAAAAAAAAAAAAAAAAAAAACACCAATACAATTCAGGCTTTTATTTCTAAAAATATTATATCAGACTCCAAAAGTCACCCGGATGTGGCACCACCCCTGGGGCCTGCCGCTTCCATGGCCTATGAAAAGAATCAAAGAGTTTATTATTATTACTGATGCAAATTGCAAAGTAGCATTTTACTGTTGCAGCTGCTTGAGGTGGAGCTAATTTTGACTATTTCTATAAAATGCTGCAACTAATAATTATTGTCGTTAAAGATTTTTTGTCCATATTCTTAATGAGTGCACAAAGTACAATCTTAAAATTATTTTGTCCAACCCGGCTGCAATTATTTTAAGTGTAATTGTATTTAGTGTTCGGTAATTTTTTCTATGTTATAGATAATTATATCTATAACAGTGCGTAATATAATATTTTAGAAGCTCATCATATGTTTTGTATGTAAAACCTTAAATTGCAATGAAACTAATACCTATAGCTGTCAAACAATTGGAGTAATAAGAGCAATATATCCCTCTCAAAAATATAGTCAAGAAGAATTATGTAGAATTTGAGACCCTTAAATTTGTACTTGAGTAAATTTATTCCGTTACAGTCCACTATTGGTCTCTGTTGGTTGTGCTGCATTGAGCATCATGTAAAAATTATATATTTACAGAAGAGGGCAGAAAGACAGGTCAACAGATGGATTTTATGGCTGAATCTGCATCACAGAACCTTTTTATTTATTTGAATAATGTTGGAATAAAAGCACCACGGACCCAATCAAACCTCAAAATGTCCGCCAGCCGGGACTCTCTCTGGCTTGATCTGTATCAATCTGGACAGGCAGTGTGCACTCTTTTCTCTGTCAACATTATCCTGCCACCAAATCCCATATCCATCTGTGAATGGATGGCATGAGTTAAAGAGAAATTTATGGCAATTAAAAAGGTGATGATGAAAGATGCTGAAATCTCATGTGTCTTAATATGGGATGTGTGTGTCACATGCACAAGGTTCCTATATGGCTGTTGGTGAAAGAGCAGCTTCACTATCGTCCGCTGGGGGATCAACAGCTGACATATAAGAGCGAAGTGCTCGGCAGCCATGCTTAACTGTTCTCCCCTCTGCCGTTTTCAGCAAACATCCACCTCACGACTATACGGCCTCTTTCTCCTAATGTGAGAGCTGCACATCTTCAGACTTGTGTGCGCTTGTTCACACACTGCCTCACCCCCCTACCCCCACATTACAGACCTCATCCACTTAAGCACATTTCTGATTCTAGGCACTGTACAAGCTTTTTGCACTCTGCACACACACACACGCCCCAGATGTAAGTGAAACATTTACAGATCACATGCGAATGCACACACAAGCATGAACACATATACACACACAGGAGCATAGTTACATCCACGTAGGCCACACACACACACACACACACACACACACACACACACACATCACATGCGGCAGACACACACCACAGAGACTTCCAGTCCCCTCCCCCCCCAAATGAATAGTCTGTTCTGACAATCCACAGGACAGCCGGAGCATTGACGTCAGAGGCAGGCCCATGAAAATACAGGGTCCCTGGGGGGCTGAGGGAGTTATGCACATCTTCACAGCTTGGCTCGCAACTAGTTCAACAACCAATGAGCATATTACTGCCTCTGTTTACTCTTATTGGAAAATGCAATAATGAAAAAAAAAGGAGTTTACACACATTTACACAAAGCCTGGCATGCGCAAATTTGCATGCGACTGCAATGCGGATCGTCTGAAAAGGTGACGTCAATTGACGTCATTGCACCGTGATCCATTAGGACAAATGTGAGATAGGTGCATAATTTAGGTTAATGGAAACGCCGCACATCGTCGCCTGCCCTCTCTCGTCTTAATAACTGCCGTTTTGAACAACTGCCGTAAGATTGTTGTATATTAGACGCACCCAGAGGAAAGGTTTGTTGCTCGCTCAGACGTCCTCACGGTCCCATGAGAGAAGATGACATCTTTGTTTACTGCTCAATGTTCTGAACCTCTTTCTGTTTTTCATTTTCTTCTTCTAAGACATCATTAGGGCATCAGATTCATTCATTGTTCTCTCTCTTTCTCCTACTCTCATCTTTTCTTATATTGTCTCTGGCACATTATGTAACAAAGTTCATGCTTGTCTGTCTGTAACCACATACAGGATGTGCTGCTGTGGCAAAAAGAAATGATAGCACACAAATTCTTATTTAATATTTGTCGTATCAGTAGAAAGCTCCATAGATTATTTGAGACAATGTTGGTGATACAGTTGAGGATCATTACATTAAAGGAATATGTATGTTCAGGTATCTGTTTAGATTTCACAAATGCAAGAAGAAGAAATGGCAGGGGATAATCATAACAATTAAATATTGTTATATTTTGAATAAAGTCATCATAAATAAGTACACAAAGTAGTTGATGTCGCAAAATACACCAAGGTCTTCCATTATATTGCACAGGTTTTACACCGTGTATTTGGATTTTCACTCAAAATAAAAAATGAGATAACATATTCAAAAATATTGTTGAATTTATCAGTGCACTCAGATTAAGAAAAGGCCATTGTCCTAATAATGTTTGCTGCATTTAGCCACCTAAATTCTATTAAAAATATCAGCACTGTCAATAAATTGTTGTGATGTGAAAAGTCATCATATCAATTTGCTGTCACTGTTGTTTCTGGCAGAAAATGACTATCAAGACCAAAATGAAGAACAAAAGGACGCATGAATACAATGATGGGAAGACTTTTCAGACATTTCATGTCTCCTGAGATTATTCGTCACTCAACCTGTCTAGATTTATAATATATAACTGGTGTGATGTCACCACAATGCATCAAAGTCTTGGCTTTCATATACGGCCACTCACTTGGTGAGAAAGTCCACCCAGAGGCTTTTGGATGATCAAAATCATGATCATGATCTTTATTGCTTGGTCAGTAGGATCTGATCTGGGTCCACTGTGAATATACAAGAAGTTTTAGCTTCTGTAATGCTTCTGACTCATAGACTGTATATAAGAAGTGGATGTATTCACAGTGACGTCACTCATTGGTTTGTGGACTACGATGTTGAAGCCTTGAGTTTATCATTTTGGCTGTTGCCATATTGGTTATTTGCAACCAGAGGTGGCACAAGAGAGTGGAGCTAAGTAATACCGAACACTAAATAAGCCATTTTTAGGTGACCAAAATGTTATAATTAACTTTCATGAAATGAAAACACAGTGTAAAAGGGTTAAAGTTGTAAGTTGAATACACAGACAACTCCCAGACTAGACAACACTGTGGTAGTGGCCTGCCAATTATAAGGCAGCTATACCCTAAAGCATACCCTGCTTTATGGTGTATTTGACTATAAACAGGACCATATTTTACTAAATGAACAACATGCTGTATTGAAGAAGACTGGAAACTAGCAATTGAGACCATAAACTCATGTTTACAATGTTTACTGAGGTAACAAATCAAGTGAGAAGTAGGCCCATTTTCTCATAGACTTCTATACAATCAGACTTCTTTTTGCTACCAGAGGAGTCGCCCCCTACATGTTCAAGTTTAAGGCACTTCTGCTTTGTCTTCACTTGTCAGACCCAGAGGTTACCCATTAATCTGAAAGGTGAGTAGAGCAAGTAGAGGTTGGTCTCAGTTGACCTGTATTTCATGTTCCCTGAAGTGAGAACATTTTTTTGGGTGGAACCAGATGATTTTGTGTTAAACCAGATGATTCCTGGAGTCTTTTGATTGCCCAACAGAAGTTTTGATGGTTTCATCCAATTGCAATAAAGTTAAATCTGGATCCAAGCTGTCCGTGAGATCCAAATGTACATGTTAAATACTCAGGCATTTATAAGTGATGCTCCACCCACGTTCCCTGTCCTAATGAGAAAATGGCCCAAATACCAAATTCTGTATAGTAGCTGCTTTGAGTTTGGTAGCTGGTGGGAGTCTGAGCTTGAGATACGGGCATCTTCTCAGTCAACATGTAGGCCTGTCACATGTACTGACTCTGGAGGACTTCCTTCCACATGGGAAACATAGGGTCCAGTTCAATGGAACCATTAAAGACAGGATTTTTGTCGGCATTGTTGCATCAATGGAAGCACTGTGTAGATTACACAGCAGGGATTACATTTTGTGTCCCCAGAGGCCCAAGGGCAAGTGTCCACCAATAAAACTTGGCTCTTCAGCTGCCTGCATGTCCCTCCAAAAGAGGTGCAGTACTGGCTTGTCAACAGGAAATGGGCTGATCTGGGGAAGGTTGCCTTTTATGGACTCCCTGACAGTAACAGTGTGTTCAGGGAACCTGAGGAGGATGATGGGCCTAACTCTCACTTGGGGTGGAGCTGGTTAAATGACTGATCTTATTTGAAACTCAGTCCTGGGGCAGGCAAAGGAAGCAGGCCTATTGCAAATCCAGCATCTCCAGTAATGACAAGTGTCTTACTAGGAGCTGTGTTGCCCTGACAGCAGGAGCATGAAGAGAGGCTGTCAGGACCCCCAGAATAACAGAGAATCTATCTACCAATGGTGCTCCAGAGTGTAAGGACAAGGAATGATGAAACAGCATGACTGATCAGTAGCCAGGATGCAGACTGACTAACTGGATAATCCAACCTAATTTGGTGCAGGCGATATACAGTAAATACCAGTCTAGATGTTTCATTAGTCTCCCTCTTAGACACATATTTGTTAAACTGATCTCTCTGAAAGACTATAAGTCTGACATCTGATCAAAACCGTCAATGGTTCAGTCAGTCAAACCCAAGCAAAAAACAACAGCAATAACTTCACTTGCAAAATGACCACATGTCCACATCTACTGTAACTTAAGCCAGTTTAAAAGGACTTTGTTGCTAACTCAAGTATTTTAGCACAAGTCCGGTAGATTCTCTACACTCGTCATTACACAATATAATCCCTAGTATGGAGAACGATCATGCACCCTGCTCTAGCGACTCTTACTGGTTGGTCTTGGGACCCATACAGATTTGAAGATCTGGCCATCAGTTTAAATGTAACGCAAGGAATCTGTCTGTCTGTGTCCTCTGCATCTCTCAAGAACCACTCATCCGATTTACTTCTCATTTGACAGGTGTATTACAGGGGAACCAAGGACTTGCAGTGTCGAAGTTGGTGCAAATTCAACATGCAACATGTTCAATATTAATAGACTGAATAAACAAGCGATAGCGCTCTGTGCAGCTGCGGGGGCGGAGCTTTAGGGCTCTGCGGAGCATGTCAGCCACAGCGGGTCTTTATGGTTCACTTTTGCTGCTGGGTGCTGGATATACTAACGTTACAGCCTAAGTCTTCTTCACTTCCCATGAGTCAACGAGCAAGCAGTGGTTCTTGACAATGCTGCATGGTTAAAAAATAGATTTTCTTCTATAAAGGCTAGAATAAAAATAATTAAAGTAGAAATACTGTAACCTAGTAATTACTGTACTGTACAGCATGATTTATGGACATTTATCAACATGGGTATTCTTGTGCATGAAGAAGGTCACTCTAGACAGTGAAAAAAGTATCCAAACATCAGCAGCGTAGAGGTTTGTAAGGCAGCACTCGGAGCAGCAGAGCTTACTCTGACTGCAAAATGAAGCGTTTGTAAAGTCAGAGCACTGCCAGAATTCCTCTGCCTAAATTCACAGCATCAGACACACTGTTAGCAGACAATGTGGACAGCTGTGCTACAACGGTGGCTAAATGGTATCATGCTAAATGGCGTATACAGTATAAAAATACATGTGTTATTCTTCTTATCAGGAGAGACTGATAAAAAATGTGAAATTTAATTTGTTTTTCAGTTTCCCCTCCTAAATTCGTATTTACACCTTTGAGATTGGATTATATTCTTTTAAGTTATTTAATTTTCAGTTGTTTTAGTTTATTAGTAAATTTGTAAATGAGACCTAGAGGGTTACATTTGATGTATTATCCCTCCCATCCTATTATCCCTTAAAGCTTGCTCACTACGTGATTGCACTTAACAGAAGTAACAGTGTGCAATTGGTGGACAAAATGTTATGACGTGGTCCATGCTGAACATATTTCATTGCACATTTCAACGGTTTTAATGCAGCAGACTGAAACAGTGGAAGCCGTCGTGTGCTCGTGTGCCACATGCTGACAAATGTAATGTGACCATATAACACCTCTAATGCACTCAGTGGCTTGCCGTGTTTTAGACCTCATCACACTGCACAATTAAATTCAAAAGGAGAAAGGATTAACATGGGGTAATATGGCAAGAATTAAATGAAAGAAATGTTGATAGGGTTTCTATTGATGCACGAGAGAAAACAGAGAAAGCACAAAGTGCACAACGGTGCAGATATGTGATGTGGAGCTGTGTGGTGCGCTGCAGTAGGAGGGAGCTGCAGAAAGCACATGAATCAAAAAAAAAAAAAACATTTAAATGGGTGAGAAAAAAAACGTGATGAAAGAAGTGTGCGGGGGGAGGGAGGGGGGTGGTGCGTGTATCTGCGTCAGAGCTGGAGCCAATGAAGTCAGAGATGGGGCAGACTCTAACAGGAGATGCTGTTACTGCCACTCACAGCACCCACCTGGGCCTCATGTCCTCTACGACGTCACAGAGCTGGCACACATTATGCCTGCCTGAACGTTTAACACACACACACACACACACACACACACACACACACACACACACGGTTAGATGTAATTTATGTGCATTAAACACATACAGTACCGCACCATTCAATGACATTTAATAGTGCACCAACAGCCGTGTATTTCATTCCCTCCAACCACAATCATACAAATACAGTGCCTCAGAAAGGAGGAAGCTTTTTACATGTTCTCACAAAGCAACAGCTTAGCATACATTATTCTTACATACAGCATTAAGCTAATGTTTATATATTTACGTAAATTCAGCGTATACTGTATCATAGCTGATGAACTGAGTAACTAAATGGCTTTCTTGTGTCAGTATCAAAGGATACATTGCTAATAAACCATTATATGTTATATTTAATGCTATGTTATTATAGCTTTAAATAGCATTTAATAGCTCTGAAGTGTACTTAAACATTACGGGATTCATTTTTTTCTTTTTTGGTAATAAAATCCTAAAAATGCAAATAAACTAAATAAACTAAATAAACAAATTTTCTTTCACAAAGTCAGAAATAAATTCAGAAAATATCTATTTAATATTTTTTTTCTCTCTGACGCACACACAGTCAAATATTTACACACACACACACACACACACACACACACACACACACACACACACACACACACACACACACACACACACACACACACACACACACACACACACACTCATGCATCTCTCACACATGCAGATCCTGGTTATTTAGATTAGTGGACAGTGTTTCCTGTTGGCTCCACTTCTGACCCAGATTATCACATCTGTAATTCTAGAGGATGACTATGGTGATGATGATGAGCATGTGGTCAGAGGTCTGTGCAGGCGAAAGAAAAAAAAAAAAACAAACAGTGCTCATTTTGCTTTGCTGACGTCATTCGGCCATGTGAAACGCTTCACTGTGCAATCTTGTAAAACTGCATGCAAAACAGGTCAGATGTGTCTCCTCAGATGTGCACATGAGAGCGAGCACGTGTGATCACGTGTTGAGCACACTTATAAAAAAAAAAACCCACTCACAGACAGCTGCAAATATTGTCCTAACAGACTAAACTAAATTGAAAATGTAAAAACACATTGTTTCATTTTATTCATTTTCAGAGAAATTTTGCTCTCCACCGCAGCTCTGCTGGCTGGCGTGATGATTTTTATCAACATGTGGGTTAAAACCTGGTTCAGATTTAGGGCTTTTCTGTGGCTCGCTGACACTATTAGAACAAGGACAGCAGCAGTTGCAGCTCTGCTAGCGAGACTCACATCCTATAGAGGTGAGGACGTAAGGAGGAGACATGAGTCATGACCTCATCAGCTCCCCATCAAACCAGCGGTGGGATGTAAATGAATACTTCTACACCACTACAGTTTAGAGGAAAATATTATACATTATACTTTTTACTCTACTACATTACTAAATATATATAAATATATTACTAAATATAATCCATTAATACATTATAATAGATTACACTCCCCAGCAGTATCTAAAGTTGAAATTACATAATACTAAAAATATTATTATTTGCAAAAACCCTAAATATATATATATATATATATATATATATATATATATATATATATATATATATATATATATATATATATATATATATATATATATATATAAAGGCTCATTTCACAAAAGAAAATTATGTATAAATATATATAAAATTATCACAATCACAAACACACATTTATATATACACATATATAGTAAAAGTAAAAAATTGCTTTGTTTTTTAATTCAGAATATTTTAAAAGTATATATTATTTATTATATACAGTATATATGTTTATATAATGTATTAGTATATATATTATATACTGTATATATTAGGGTTTTTGCAAATAGTATTTTATATATATATACTACATACATAAATGTGTGTGTGTGTTTGTGATTGCGATTGTGATAATTTTATACATATTTATACATAATTTTCTTTTGTGAAATGAACCTTTCTGCAAAATGAGTACCTTTGGTACTTTTAAGTATATCATGTTAATATTTCTGCATTTTTACTTATTTAAGATTGTAAATACAGGACTTTTACTTGTAACCGAGTACTTAAAAAATCTACACTAAACTTTTATTAGACTCATCATATACCTACAGTTACATACATGAAAGCTGACCTCTGCATTTAACCCATCCTTAGCATTTAGAAGCAATGGGCTGCTGTCAAGCCTCCGGGGAGCAACTTCAGTGTTACACGATGCATGGCTGAGAAGCCAACAGCGTCCTGGTCCAGTGTAAGCCTTTTACCCACCAAACACACAGATCACATCATTACTTACAGCTGGGTGATGTCACCCAGCCTGTCCGAGTGTATTTCTTGTGTGACGCTGTCCGGTGTGTATACAGCGAGGCGCTACTGACTGAGTGTTTGACTCTGCTCCTTGTGCAAGCATTACACATGGACACACCAAGAGGAAATTATCTTTAACACCACAACACGACTCACATTTACAAAATTTTATATATATATATATATATATATATATATTTATTTATTTTTTTCACATTTTATAATTTTGGTACTCACCCTGTTTAATTTATCCTAAACCTGCCTGATGTGCTGTTAGGTCATAAGGACAAGAATAATTATTACTTCTAATTGCATTGTTGCATGAAAAAATAATGATCAAATATTTAGATAGTTTCTTTTACAAATTTTATTATTTGTTGAGTTTCATTCAGTACTAAGAGCTTGGTGGGGATTAAAAAGCACATTGACTGATATACAAATAAAACTATGAAATATAGCTGACTTTATCCTTAATTTGTATGAGTTGATATGAGTAAATTTGGTGCTTCAGAAAAGAAACACTTTAAAAAAACAAATAAAAGAGAAAGCGCTCCATATTGAGCTGAAAGACTTTGGGGAGTGGCTGGAGGGGACGAGCGGTAGCTGGCTGCCTGCAGCCCTCATCAGAAGCCAAACACAGTCAGTATGATCATAGGTGAGAAATATGGGTGCTGACGTACAGGCCCGTCAATCTCTCTGCATAGCAGACATCGGGAGAGGCCAAGACGGCCGAGCAGCCAGACGTCAGGTCTGCCTGTTTACTGATAACAATCCAGACACAATCGATTCATGAAATAAACACACCTACGAACATACTTTAGCCTCATCTAACCCTTGCACGTACGGCGATTTGAAGCTATAGCCTTTTTTTTTTTTTAATTTATTGTAGTTTAGAATCCAGTTGTTCCATAATGAGAAGCCTTAACCTTATTCATCACTGCAGATTAAAACTGTAAACACTAAAAACAGTAATCTCAATGTTTAATTAACAACAATTATTCTACTGATTAAATAATAAAATGTACTTTTTTTTCTGCCTTCTGCTAGTTCACATAAAATGGTGCCATTGAAACCTCTTTTGACATTAAAGGATCATATAAATCTATCATTTTGTGGAACCTTTTAAAAGTGATTAGCAAGTCAACAAATAATAATTATTTTAAAGAGAAGAGATATGTTTATGCAGAGTTATGGTTGTCTGCTCCATGGTGAATTTCATGGTGGACGCTGCTCCCTGTATTTCATCTTTATACTTTAGCCCCACCTAGTGTCCGTCTGTCTGAGGACACTAAACAGCTAATAGCTATTGTCAAATTATAGAGAGGGCAAAGGTCAACATTTGGTATAAATGAAAAAAATGTAATAAGTGTGATGAAATGAAGATATTTTATCCTTTAATCCTAAACTATCTGTGAACTATTGTGACCTGCAATACACATTAAGACCACTAAGTGGTATTCTTGTAATAGTTGAGCTTGTTCCAAACAGCTACGGCCCTCACAGACTGACGCTGCGTTGTTTCCAGAGACATTATGCGATGAGAATATTCATGAGGATATGCAAGTGTTTGAATGTGCGTGAAGTTGCATGTGGTTTACACACTAAGTGCTCTGTGGCGTCATGAGAGTGCTGCACTTGCTTGTCTTTCAGCATTGTGGGCACAAAGCCAAGCTAAAGACACACACATGGTGCACCGCTGGAAAGCCATGACGGTGTGTGATGCCGAGCTGCTCTTCACTTTAATGTATGAGGACAAACCAATCCACAAGATCTGGAACTAGTCTGACTTCAAAATGAAAGAGAAACTCTAGCTGGCCTTGACTGCGTCGATCCTCTGTCTCACAGGAACAAGGTCTTTTTGTTCCTGTGGGTGGAGGCCATTTTTTAAAAGTTCTTCTTAACGTATTGTCAGCGAGGTGGGAGCATTATTATTGTTACTGTGGAGAAGATCTATGACAACTGCTTGCTCTAATGGGTCTGATGCAGGAAAACAAAGATGACACAGTCAAATTGTTATGCTTCCACCCATCGTATAAACTCCGCGCTGTGTGAAGTGAAGCAGCACAAATCAGTATCTTTATATTAACAATGGATCAGAGCATTTGTAATGTCAAAAGTGTCGCTCATACATATCACCCCACTATGCAATTCTCTGCAGCCCACTTAAGCATTTTAGTGTCTATCAGCTCATTGTCTTGATTTTGCGACTCACAGCTTTACTATTTAGGTTCACTCTCACCGCTCTCATCAGAGCTGTTTTCTACAGCAGCGTATTGCTGCCATGCCTGTAGGACTGGGCAATACGTCCAAGATCTTCTATCATGATATAAATCTTTTCATCTCTTTGTAACAATATATATCATGATATAGCATGTTTTGTGTTTATTCCATAAATAGTCTGTATGAAATAATCACATGGTAAAGCTTATTTTTGTATACTCCTGTGTGAATTAAATTATTGACTAATGAATTAATTAGTTAATTGACTAATTACCTATGAAGTAACACTTTAAAGTGAAATTATAGAGAAAAAAGAAATAAATACTAGCCTAGTATTGCGATTGAAACAATATAGAACAAATATTTACTGTGATACTGTGATATTTTTATTTAATATTGCCATATTGGCCAGCCCTGCACAGCAGAAAAAGAACGGCTCAGTATCACATTACTGTGAAAAGTCTATTCTTATAACAAGATATTTTTCACATTATAATGAGATAATTTCACATTACTATGACATACAAACGAATACCATTATAACAAGAAACTTTTCTGACATGAACAGCAAAAAGCTCAGATAAAGACAAAGTTGGAGACCAGCTGGTGAAGCATTTAACTACTAAAGAATTGGTGGAGACCAAAATAGAGCAAAAATGATAGACTATATTGGACTTACATTCATTAGGTTGACTCCAAATGAATGTTAATATTGCTGTGCATCTGCAGTAAATATTAACCTGTTTGCTCCATGTTCGCCAAAACAGTTTAATACGGTGATGGATCAATGTTGTGTTTACAGGTTGCACCCAATAATGCTGCAATGAATTAGCCAGGCAGTTTACGGTGGTTATGAACAAAGTCACATCTTATTGTTTCACTACTTATAGGTAGGACTTTATCTAAAAAAACAACTACTACTGGATATCTCTATATTCCTTAATATTTCCAGTATGTTAGTGTGCATAGAAGCAGAGTGTCTAGTCCATATTCCTACACCAGATCAGTGAGAAAAAAACAAATTATCAGTACATACAGCCGTCACAGTTCATACATAGCTTACTGGTCACTCACAAAGCTGAAGGCCTGGTGCCCAGCTGTGGTGGTGGTTGGTGGAGCAGGGGTCTGGAGGGGGCACCCAGGAGTGGCCCTGTAATCGACAGGTCCAGGCTGCACGCACTGAGAGGCAAGACAAAAAACGCTTTGTGGTCCTGATATGAATCTCAATGCCCCTGTCTCTACACCTCCCCTTCTGGCCTCGCTGGGGATATCTGAGCGAACAAAAACGATCTCCATGAGAAAATACGAGCTCGAGCCCTCAGAGGCGACAGTGAATGGAGCAGCAACGGTAGCAGCACCATAGTGACTGCTTTTCAGATTTGGGTCATGATGCACAAATATACCATGGCTTTATTGTGTTTCTGTGTTTTTTTTTGTAACAACGGCCATTTAGTTTGGATAAACAACTGCATCACAATACCGTTCAGTTATGCACTACTGCTTGATTTTTAGTAAGAAGTTACAGTATATTCTCTGGTTCCTTCATAAATCCCTCCTTAGTGTACATTTGCTATGACAGCGTGCCGTACAGCATAGCGCTGCCATCCTGCATCAAAGCATGCAGACTCTCCAGTGGGAGGGGTTCAGTGGGTGTATGTGCCCCCTAAGTAGTCACAGATGCCTGGCACAGTCGGGGAAGGAAGCGCCCGGCTCTCCTTCCGTGTTAGGCAAGGGAAACTCTCATTTGGGCATGGACCCAAAAGGATACAGAGCCAAAGACTGTGATGCAAACAGCTCACATCTTCAGTGAAAACAAACAAGTCTGCAGGCCTGAGGAAGCCATAATGTTTATCGTAAATCCTGCACTGCATCTAGAAGTTTATATCGATGTCTTATAGGGTTAGTTCGGATTCACAAAAGTTATACAGTAACACAAAAAACTAACCAATTGAGACAGCGGTAGACCAGCATCTCACATGTTATGCGAGGTAAAATTACTGTTTCAAAGCCCTGATACACCAAGCTGAGGGTCGGCCGACAGACAGTTTGGGGCTGTCGGTGAGCGTCTGTTGGCTTGGTTTTTTTCAGTGTGTCCTATACCTTTAGCTCTACTCTACCCGTGTTGGAGGCTTTTTGGCCGATTCAGCATGTTGAATTGGCAGCGGAGCCCGTCGCTGAGAGAAATCACTCTGATTGGCTGTTAAGCTTTAACAAATCAGTGCTAAAAAAGAGAAACAGAAGTGAGGAAACAAACCAATGAGTAAAGTCAATAGGAAAAACACAGAGTGCTCTTCTCATTTTTCATCATCTCATCTGATCATTCCAATACATGGATTTTCATAACGACATGGCCATCTGGAATGAAGCTAAGTGGTGAGTGAGTATCATAACAACAGCTTGTATATCTGTAGTCCTCGGTCTCCTGGTTTCCCTTTATGAATGACAAATACAGACTACTGTAACCTGCTGGCGTGGAGAACTTAAGTGGTTGTTGGCCGTTGGCTGTAGTCTTTGTGGTGTGTTTGAGTGCAACTTTTTGGTCAAGACAAAGGTGACGTGGGGCAACTCAACGGTTAGCCTTCGTTGCCACGAGTTCTTTGATGTCGGGTTGGTGTGTTTGGGTCTTTCGTCAAAGGAGCCCGGTGGCTTTGAAAAGACCAGATAAAGGGCTGTCTGATGAGGGTGTAAAGCAGTGAAAATATTATAAATATAGCGTACACTTAAACAGATATTGATTTTTTAGGTGGTTAAAACACATTTTGCATCAGTACATGGCTTTACTTCTGTGCTGGTACTCCAGTCAGTTTCTTTAGTGTCTTTAAAAAGAGATTTAAAAAGGAGGAAAAGACAAACTTAATTAATTAGGTATACGTATTTTCCAAATCTACACATGACGAATTCAGTGATGCAAAGGAAACACCACGCACGTCGACTCCTCATGTTTCCATTGCTGCAGCACTATTCACGCAAGCAGGCACGACTCTGTGCTTGAAGGTGATGCTGTTCTTGGCCCTGAACTTACAACTCATGTCATGTGTTTGCCAGCATAATAGCAGCCACACTGACAATCGAGTTATTTCAAAAGCTGCTTCTTAAAAAAGATGTTGTGTTGACTATTGCTACTCAAAGTCACTGAGTAATGGCTAGACTGGGTAAAAGCTAATCTGGACACTTGCACTCAACCCAGATGACTTCTGTAGCTTGCAAGACTGTTTATTCTAGTAATATAACAATACAACAAACAATAACTTGTGCATGGCTGCGCATGGCTGTGTGCTCATCCTGATCTCAAATCACTCCACCTGTCCTGGGGAGCTCACCTATATGCCTTCCTGCACCGGACACCACCCAGTGTTCAAAGGAACTACAACAAAGAAAACAAACAATCCATACGACTGTAACAAGACGAATACTTGAATTTCAAACTAAAGGATGAGCTTTACTAATCCATCCACGGTACTAACAAGTCAGCTAGCTTCTGACTCCGGTAGGGGGTTCACCAGAGTGGACATATGCCACCCCTCTGGCCCGGCACTGATTGGCTCTTGTTAATGGATGTGGATGCCGCATTGAGTAGGGTTATTTTACACTGCTGCTTACTTACTTGCTGCTCTCTGCATCTGGTAAACTCAACAGACTCAAAATGAGGCCACTACACACATTGTGTTGTTACAGGTCAGGTCACTTGAGATTAAACACACACAAGTAAAGGTCTTAATCCAGTATGATCCCAGTGACTTAGTGTAATATATACGTAAATGTGGGCAAATTGTTGCATGATCATCAGGTGGTAAATAAAAGCCAGTAGGAACAAAAATCAGTCCTGTTCTTAGACATATTATGCTTTACTCTCCTCAAATCTGTGTTGCTGATAACACTGGTTCCACCTCCGGGGGTTTAATCTCAAAGCAACCTGAGCTGTAACGACACAGTTTGTTACAGTTAGTGGCTTCGTTTTGTGTGTGTTGTTAACGTTACCTGATGCAGAAAGCAGTACGTAAGCAGCAGAGGAAAATAACACTCTTCTACTCAATGTAGGATCCACGTCATCAGTCAGTGAGAGCCAATCGGTGGTGGGCCAGAGGAGCGGCACATGCCCCTGCTGGTGAACGCCCTGCCAGAGTCAGAAGCTAGTTGACTTGTTAGTACCATGGATGGATTACTGAGGCACAGGCCCAATGCCCCTGGACTACAGCCTCTGCATGAAGTGACTTTGAAGATTTCTTGTCGGAAAGTCAGTTAAACAACTACAGACACAAACAGTTTTGCGCCTCTTTCAGTCTATGTGTCTTCTTGGTCCTATGTTGGAGGGTCTTTTACATGTCAGTGTCCATTGTCTCATAATCTGTGACTGTGGTCTTACAAACAGCATTTTATATATTAATAATAAAATAATAATATATATTTGTATTAAGTTGTTGTTTTATATGTAGTATTATTTGATTTATTATTCCAGATGTTTACTTTATTTAGACTCGATAGTGTTTTCTTTTGCTAGTGATTTTTTTTAGTTTAATGATTTTCTTGTTTGGTAGCCATATTTAGTTTGTTGCATAATTAGTATTTTGTTTTCTTTGTTTATGAATTGGGTAAAACTTCTGGTCACCTGCTGTCATATAGGTAGATAGGCAGGTAGGACCAGCATGCTCCTGGGTGGGCTTGTGATTTTTTACCAGAACAAGAGAGGGAGCAATGTTTTCTTTGTGCTTCGTTTGCTTGCATTTTTTTGATAAATAAATCATCAGAAACACATACATTTTGCATGGACAATAGACTATTTTGCCTGCGTAAACTATATATCCATGGTGGCCCTTTGATTTAAGTTTGATTTAGATTTTTCCGACAAAATGGCCACTACACAGCTATACTGATATTGTCTCATATTAGAATATATATTATATTATAATATTACATATATTATATATTATAAGTTGTTTATTTACAGAATGTGCTATTCTATTCTGCTATATTTACCAGTGGATAATGAACATGGAGTGGTTGTTCTGTGCTGCGGGGTTATTTGTATCCACAGTATTGAGCAGAAGTTTATTTTTACTTTCTCTGTGTACATAAAAAGGCCCATTAGCATGCCGGACCCCTGGGTGCACACCAGGAACACCATCATAGTATCCCTCTGAACTCACACAATACATTATCAATAAATCAACCCCACCTTTACAGCTGGACTGGAAACAGTAGGTGAACCGCCATTCATATGTGTATAATGCAGTTTAAGAATCAACAGGTGATGACAGACTTACTTAACCAACCATGCCTCTACAACTCTGATGCCACAGTTTCTATACTTCCTTCATGTAGCTGACAATGAGTCTGTTCTGCAACTAAACCTGATGTCACACAAGTGACTCCACTGAGGACTGATGAGAGATTATAAAAAGTAATCCACAGCAACACACAAGGTTGATTTCTGGGGATCGAAGTACTTATTTCAGTGGAGAGGTTATTACATGGAAAGTCGGTCACATCACTGAGCAGGTTTAATACTATATGAGTTAAATGGGTTAACACAGCAGCTATAGTGGCTGTGCATCACCCAAGTGTCTCTGACTTTGCAATAAACCTGTGATTCCCACTCAGAAATGATATGGAGAAATTCAATTCATCAAACAGTCCCTGACGGCAACACAGTTCACCTTTCACACTGTCATTTCTGACTCCTACCTTGGTCGCTGCATCCTGCAGGCGGAAATCCCTCAACGTCCTGGTCGTCAGGACTTTTCCGTTTCTTCGACATTTGCTGCTCCCTATTCCAGTGATCGATCTATCCGCCGCTGAATCGATATCTGCTGATAACGTGAGACACCTTCAACCGGCAGGATATACAACACATACAACAGTCTGGGGGGAGGCGAGAAGAGAAATGCGAATAAATCTCAGTCCCATTCATTCAGATCCCTTCTCTATTATGCCCTCTTTCCAGCGTGCTGTGTGCGCAAAGTTACCATGTGGTGGCCAGCCGAGCACCTGGAGACGCAGCGAGGCATGGAGCCGGTCAGCTCCTGGTTCCCGCCGTAATCGAGGATGCGTCTCCTGTTCGCGGACAGTCTGGAGTTTATTTCTCGTGACAAATGAGAAATATTTGTAGATTAAGTGATTTGTCGATCACGTGCGTCGCGGATTACGCTTGAACCGGCTCAGATGGAAGTTGGGCACTGGAGGCAACTTGTTGATCTGCGTCTTAAGGTGGGCTGCAAGATAACGGTTTTCGTCATTTCTGATGTTTCCTGTTATTTTTTTCTTTAAATGTCAATCTAGATTTTCAACGTTGCATGAGGCGTTTTGCTTGAATGGTGCGCGGCGACGTCAGACTACAAGTCTAATCAGGCACGGATGACGCACAGCCGACACAACGGGAACTGTTGGGTATCTTGAAGAGTATAGGCCAGTGTAAACGGAGATTATCTGGACGCGGTTTGCCCGCTAAAGTACGCCAAAGCTCGTGTCCCTTTGGCAACATTTGAGCTGCGCACTAAGTGGCGGGTAGAAAACGCACTCCGGCTGCAACATCTGTGAAGGAGGAGAGGATTCCTCACACTGTACCACAGAAGTGGTGCGGGGGGAGCACGCGGTACGACAGCCTACCTTCTTCTCTTTTACATCACCATCACTCCAGCAGCGACGAGGAGAAAATAACACTCTATTTGTCTGTGACGCTTCTTGCGCAAAACCTCTTAATCCACATGCCAGAGTGACATAAATCGAACAATCACGCATTGTGTTATGATCACCAGTCTTGGACTAACCGGGCTGCTTTTCACATCAATGTGCGGGAGCCACAGAGCAACTTGAGAATAAGCTGTGAATAAATGCAGCACGGGAGTCGTGGTGGTGTTGCGCGTATAGGCTAGCATAGAGGAGGCAATGACGCCACCGGTCTGGCTTTTACAAATTGCTTGATGGTAGTTTCCCATCCGGTCGACTCAGCCCTGAATGATAGAGAGTAAAAAAACGTGCTTCTCTTTCACTATAACACAACAACTGTGCGCGCATTCAAGACATCCACTTGGATAAAACTGCACAGCTACTCAGATTATCACTGACGTTCACACATTCATTTTTCTTTCACAGATGGATGCCTGACACCAGTTGAGCAACTCCTCCTCCTCCACTCTTCATTCTCTCATATGCTGATTTATTTATGAACACTCTCGGGTCAGGGGATCATATTCCACTTACTACATCTGGTTTAGATTTCCAGGGCAGCACCTATACTGTTTCTCCAAAATGTGTCACTTGGATGTAAGGGCAAATAGTTTAGAAATTAAAAAGCTGATTTTTTTGTGCGTCCCTATGCGCACATCCGCGGCGGGTTTCTCGCACTGAGCTACAGTTGCATTCATGCCAATGACGCTGGTATTTCGTGGTATTTTCTGAAGGCAAACACGCCCCCCCCCCCCCCCCCCCCTCTCTCTCTCTGGCTCCCCCTCCCTCCCATCCCTCATTCACTGCAGCTACTGACGTCAAGACATGCTTGCGTCAATGCTCTCTGCTTTGACAGAGAGCTTTTTTTCATTGGGATCATAATAGGATTATTAGGCTTAGAGAAATACCCTGCCTTCATGGCTTTTTAGATTCTTTTTGGATAGATGTCCCATTATCTTTTCTCGCTTTATACAATATTTATTATAGTAAGAAAATGACATATAATTGGCTCTTAAAGCAGATCACAAGCTGAATGATTGTATACCATTCTGCAGTACGATGATGATGCTTTTTCCTTCAGTGCCTCTATTATGTTTGCGATAGTTTATAACTGGCATAAACCTTGAAAGAACCTTATAAAACGCCAAGACAAATAGTGTTTAAAGGCATGAATCTGCACAAAAATGAAATCCCCTTTTTGGTATTATCCTGTCAGTGTTGATTGATTTGATGCTGATATGCAGTAATACTCAGTTTAAAGCCATTAGACACACACAATAGTATACACATAAAGTGTAACCGTAGAGACAGAGGCCATTTCATCCACTAGTGAGATGCAGTTGTGTATTCGATTTAGCGGATTAGATGTCTGTTCCTTCCTGCCAGTCTGAGGTTGCTACTTGTACAAGGGGGAGGATGTCATGATGTCCTTAGACACTGACCTTGATCTTCTGGGCTGAATGGGCTCTTGTGCCTGTTGACTGGCCTTGCTTCTCTCCAGCCACAATGCCTTTCTTTACACTTTCCCAGCTCAACCGCTCTGCACTTTGTGTCACTCTGTATCTTAATATTGAAACACCATCTGTACTCTACACATATTACCGTTGTTGACTATTGTCTTTAAGATACTGTGCTCTATTGTTCACCTAAAAAAAAATCAGCTTAATTAAACACAAATTTAAACTAAAAGAACAAAAAAAAGAAGAAACAAAAGGTCATAATTTCACAATAAAATCTCCAGTTGCACAAATGGAGGTGAATGGAATCTTGCATAGAAACCGACTGATTTTTTTTTAAATTAAATTTTAAAGAACAATGGTTGTTCTGTACTCTGTGACTTGGATTGTTGCCCTGACCTCAACAGCGATCTAATATGCATGATATTTTCCAATCTATACTGAAAAGCTCATTCACAGTTAACACATGTTTTGTAGCAAAACATCAACAGCTGTACCCTGTTTGGCTGAATTCAAAGTGTGAATCCAAACAATAGCAAACATCTGACAATCTGATTCTTTGAGTTATCTGACTTCCTGTCACGCAGAAGAAGTTCTTGAGTCGAGGATCTGTCTTTTCCCCTTGCTGTAAATGTGCCCCTCATGCCCCTTCCCACCCGTCAATCAATCACGTAATTTAAATATCAATATGACAGCATCCTCAGCTGATTAGACTGTTATCAGGTCATTAAATGTGTATTATAAGTGGTTATAAGCCTCATAGATGTGGGTCAATAGGGGCCTGCTACACCTACTAGTAGAGTTTATTATCCATTCACATAATCAATCACCAAAATACAAAACAAAAAAGAAAACAACAGTGACTTCTAGCGATGGTAGTAATTATGGAAGGAGCAGAAGCGGCAGGCAGGTGCCGTAGTATAGACAGCGTTAATCTCCAGATAGGGTGGAGGTCGGGGATGATGGATGAGTTTTCACCCAGAAGGCTGGGGTTTGCATCCCATGTGAAACCAGCAACAGGTAGCTGTCTTTGTGCTTGCAAGTGTTAAGTTTCACTTTCACTTTTGAAAGTCATTCATTCATCGTCAACCGCTTATCCCGTTAGGGGGGCTGGAGCCGATCCCAGCTAGCATTGGGCGAAGGCGGGGTTCACCCTGGACAGGTCGCCAGTCCATCGCAGGGCACATAGACACAGACAACATATAGACAGACAACCATTCACGCTCACATCCACACCTACGGGCAATTTATAGTCATCAATTAACCTAAATTGCATGTTTTTGGACGGTGGGAGGAAGCCGGAGTACCCGGAGAAAACCCACGCTTACACGGGGAGAACATATAAACTCCACACAGAAGAGTCCCAAGCCAGAATCGAACCTGCGACCCTCTTGCTGTACCACTACACCACCGTGCAGCCCCCCACTTTTGAAATGTACGTAGTTATTATAAGCCAAAACACAATGTTTTTCCCTTAACTAAACTAAGTAGTTTTGTTGCCTAAATATAAAGAAGTTTTAGTTTTATTGCTTAAACCTTTAAAAAGGATTGTGTTCAAAATGTTTCATGCAGTTTTACGTGTTAAAGCATGTTGGCTTTAAAGGTCCAGAGTGTAGTATCTGGTGGTATCTAGAGGTGAAGTAAGGAGACTGCAACCAACTGAAGCCTCTCCCATGCGAGAGCGACAGTGGCTGACACAAAAACACGAATGGCTCGCTCTGGAGCCATTTGGAGCAGAACCAGTGGGTAGAGTGTGTGTCGGTGGGAAGTGAGTGGTGAAGGAGAGAGAGAGAGAGAGAGAGAGAGAGAGAGAGAGAGAGAGAGAGAGAGAGAGAGAGAGAGAGAGAGAGAGAGAGCGGCGGTGACGGGAGCGAGTAACGTTATTGACTCCGGCCCAAGCAGGATAAGTTAACACAGTCTGGTTTGTCCATTCTGGGCTACAGTCGAAACATGGTGGTGCAGCATCATGGACTGTGGAGAGAGGACCAGCTCCCTATACAGATATAAACGGCTCATTCTAAGGTAACAGAAAAAACACAGAAGTGAATATGCATTAAAGTAAACATACTTTTAATATTATATTCCATATCTGCCAGTAGATCCTCCTAATTGTTTCACACTGGTCCTTTAAGTTTGGCTTCCACTTTTATAACGTAGTAGGTGTAGTAGGCCCAAATGACCCACATCTGTTGCTTACAGCAACCATTAAGGCACATTTAATAGCCTGATAACAGTCTAATCGAGTTGCATCATCATTAGTACAACTGAGTCTACAAACAGGAAGAAGAGTACCTCGTATCAGTGTGCTGCCAGCCATCTAGAGCTGGATTACCTGTAAATAACTCAGATCATGGATACACTTCTCTACAACTTACCTGATCATCAGCACTTGAGGTCATATGAAGTCCACCATCGGTTACACATGCGTATCTCCGCCATGATGTCCTTCCTGTGGCAGCATGTATCATCTGTGGAGACAGAAGTTAACCACAAATTAAAAATTGCCCACTGTGTCTTAGTAATTATTTATGAGCATTTCATCCAGTTTACTATTAAAATCTCTATAAAGAAGATGCTTGTGAAACAGAAAACTGATGGGCGCAGCTTTCGCTGCAAAGATGGGAAGCTGGTCTGATGGGTTCACAGAATACCTTTCCCTAAATTTAGCCTCTATTGCAACACTTTGTTTCTAGCTGTGTACAGTCCACATTTAAAGTCACCCTGTGAAACACATTGTTATGTTTAGATGTAGTTTATAGGTGGTCAAGCTTAGCATTATGAGTGCCCATAAAGGAAAATGTGACCCTTTTTCAGGTGTATCTTGTTGATTTTGGTCAATGATGCAGTCTCCATTTAACTAAGTGAGATCTGTAGCTATCTTGCTTACAGCAAACTTAATTTTTTTAAGTTAATGATGTTAAAATATTTCTGTGAAATCATTTTTACGTAGAAAACCTTTAAATATGTGTCAGAGGTTTCAGTTCAATAATAGGGGTCAAGCATGAAAAAAAACCACTAGTATGTCGCAAGGTAATTTTCATGTCATGCCAGTACTAACAAGACTTAATAAATTTTTTCTCACCTAATTAACAACATGCATGTCTGAGCTCACATGGTGACAGGATGGTGCTAAGCAGCTGTGCACATACTTAGAAAGAAATAGAACAGTTCTGTCATTTTAATAACAAGAACACTGATAATATAATTTATCCTTGACTAAATGCCTTAAGTGAATATTTTTGCAAGTGAACAATTAATATGTTTAATTAACTTTATTTTAAATTTTATTTAGGATCAGAACGTTTCAAAGGTGTCAACTACATCTGGACCGGATGGCTGAATCACAAGGATGCAAAAGCTTTTAGCAGTAGTATATAGATCATATATGTCACAACTGTGTCAAATAGGGAAAAGACTCAAAAGCATGACACAGAGAGCAGGCAGGTAAAAGGTAGACAAAATCTTTACTGACAAAAAGAGGTCGGTACACGGCTGGTCAAAAAACAGGCAGGCAAACAGATCCAAAACACTAGGCAGAGACAAGGTCAAAAAAACAGACAGAATTCAAAAAAACATGAGGAGACAATCACTAGAAAAGGACACGAGGACGCTTGCACTCAAGGTAACACAGACAAACTGGCACAGAAGGAAAGGGAGACACACATTAAATACTAGTGAAGGGGAGTGACTGACTATGGACAGGTGAACACAATCAGGGGCGGGGAAGACAATCAGACACAGGTGGAGGTGGATGGAAAGTAGGTCAGGAGATATCAGTCATTCAGGACGCGGGAGAAGGGGCAGGAAGTGAAGTGCTCTGAAACGAGAGGGAGAGTTAGAATACAAATAAAACAGGAAGTGCACCAATCACTGAAAAAAAAAACAAGAAAAGACATGATCCAAGATTTCACGGCGTGACAATGTAGAAATATAAACATGCAGATATTAATTATATATGTCATTCAGGGCAGTTTAGTTTTACTGGACCACTGGAACATGCAGATACTAAATATAGACTTCATCAGTTAAAAGTGTGAAAAATATGTTTTATCCAAGTATATAATAAACTGGAGTGTATAATTTGGTCCTTTTCTGAGTAAATGCACAACACTCACAAGATCCCTGACACAAGGTATGATCATATGTCGCCAATATCTTTTAGGAGCTGACTGTCCTCATGTCAGGGAGATGGAAATGGAAACAGAGTGAGAGGGCTAAAAGCTGTGTTGATCTCTGGCGTTTCTCATGTGCTGGACATCTGCACACTGTCTACAGTCCCAGCAGCCAAACCCCTCCTTCAGATGTACACGGATGTAATTCCTCACCCATGTGTAAAAAATACTTCTTCTCTACTCTCAAAAAGGGAGCAGGAGGATTTGAGTTTTTAAGCTAACGTCGCAAATTTTAACAAAAACTGTAATAACTGAAATTATAAATAAAAACACTGAACAACCTTAATAAAATGTTTCCTTGCCATTTTCTAGTATGAATGAATATTAAGATCATACATGTTGACAGCAGTGTGTTTTTGGAAAGTCACATTTGTTTTAGTTTAAGGTGCATTTTATAATTATGTTCTATTTGTTTGGTTCTTTTTCAGCAGCTGCCGCACCAGTGAAGCTTATTTAATCACAACCTTACCAATGTTCAACACAAAGAGAGACAAAACTAACAAACATACATACATAGGAAAACAGGAATTAGGATTTTGGGATGAGTTTTGGAGATTTTTGCCTTTAATATTTTGGGGTGGTGGTGGAGAGGTTCATAATTCAACAAAAATGGTGGTTACGACTGAACACCGTGTGATTTCTGTAGAAATGATAGAAAATTTTATCCAGAACTGCTAATGGGAATTAGACCACTGACCCAATTTTATCTCCCAAGGAACCAAAGAACAGTCAAATGAAACTGTCCCTCATGTTGCTGGGGACGTCTATTAATCTGCAGCAACCACAGAGGTCCCTGAACTGGACCACTCCTCTAGATTGTAATTTAAAAAATGCCCACTGGAGGATAGTCGATAGCCAGATAATGTATATAAAGATGAAATAAATAGGCCAGACATCTGATTGCATCTCATTGGAATCACTTGCATCTAATGTTATCAGCTGATCACTATGACCACGGTGGATGAATTTGAACAACTTAAACAACAAGAGCAGTGTGGTGTGCAATGGGCAACTGGAAGTAAAATACATTCAAGTTTTTACTATCATGTAGATGGCCTCAAGAACAGCCCATTGACAGACCTTGATATGTTTTTTAATGATATAGAAAGTTGTGTATCGTCTGCATAGCAGAATATTGACATTATATGGAGCATAACATCTCAAACAGTGTCACTGTGGTACAAAAACTCATTTACCTATTTAGATGGTAAACCTCAATTACTTTCTCATTTACACTATAAACAATGTTTAAAATCATTTAACATTTTTCAACTGTACGTTGTTGTTTACTGCTGTGGATATCAAGGAGCTATGCTTAATATAAGCAGTTTAAATGGATTTTGGTTGACAAACATTAAATATATATATTTTTTCTGGTTTGCTGATCAAAAACATTTGCTGAATTCAAGGAGAAATTTCAACCATAGAGAAACATATCCATTTAAGGTTTAGTTTTAGTTAAAAACATATAGAATCTCTCATTGATTTATTGAGACTAAAGCACATTTTTAAAGGTTACTTGAAAAACTCAAAGTCTCTGTAGATTCTTATGTCTACCAATTAAGAGGTGAAAAAAATCTCTTAATTAATTCAAGATTAAGTCAAGTGCTCCAAACCTAAAAACAGTCTTTTGCCTGTGAAATTTGATTTGGAAACAAATAAAACCTTTTTAATTTGGGGTTGCATTTTCTCTTAAGTCCCAGCAGATCAAACATCCTGCAGATGTCATTTCATCACCACATTTCTCCAAACTTTCAGAGCCACTTCTATCAAAGGGACGGAGGGGTCACAGGAGTCCAGACTGAAGGTAGTCGCCCGTGTGGAGAGATGTCGTACTGGGCTGTATCGTGCACCTCTGTGGCTGTGCTGCTGTCGTACATGGGAGAGCCAGAGGAGGGCACTGTGACTGAGTGAGACAGGCTGGGGTAGTGGCTGCTGGACCCTCGAAGGAACTGGGAGCTCAGGCTGTTGTTCATCCCCCCGTTCTGGGACACGGGAGTCAGGGGCGAGTTACTCACAGACCACAGGCTGGTGTACTGACTGTACAGACACACGGATAGAAAAACTTCTCTCCTTAGGATGTTTCACAAGTGCTACTCATGCAAAAGTTTTAAAAAAATGGCATCCAGAGGCAGAGAATTAAGAAGAAATTCACATATCAGACAATAGGTTGCATTATGCTTTGTTAAGGTTGACAGCAAAAAAAGATGATCATGTTAGTGAGTTAACATGGTTTATGTCAGGGACAAGGTCACAACAGAGCTGCGAATCTACTCTAGACATGGGTATTTTTCCTTTTTAAGCAGAAATAGATTTCATGCACAACTCTGCTGAAAACAAAACATGCATAAAACTCTGGAACTCATATGGTTATTTTTTCCTCAAACATTTGATATATATAACCAATTTTATTTCATAATTTGTCTCATATGTTTGTACTTTGTACAGTTGTTCTGTTTTGCAATAAAAACTAGCTGAAAAAGAAAATATTCATGTAGAGATGGACACTGCTTTCATAAGTTATTTGCCAGAACTATGTGACTAAGTTTGAAAGCATCCCAAGATATTTTTTTTTTCTAATTTGTCATTTTCATTGATAAGCTTCTTTGTGTTTGTGAGTTGTATTGATATGTATTCAGTTGGTGCAATAAAAATAAACAGAGGAACTACACAAACCTAGAGCTGGTACCAGAGGTGGAATTGTGGGCCATGGGCATCATGCTGGAGTGTGTTGGCATCTGTAGACTGGACCAGTTGTCATGGCTTGAGAGCATCGACAGACAGGCTGACGAATTATCGGAGTAACTGACTACAACACAAACAGAGACACTGGGGTTTAGTAGGTACACAGGTCACCGGTGATTTCAAATACATTTTTCAGAAATCCTGTTATCACTAAAGTTGTTGTTTTTTTAGTATGATTCAGGACTTCCTGTCCCCCTGATATCAGTATGACAGTTAAAGGTGTGAATATTCCCTCCATACATTCCTCGTCTGAAGCCCAACCATTTACAGCTCTGTGGCTCCACTTCACACAAAAGCTAGAGGAATGCAAAACATCCCGTGCACAGCAACATTTGTTTGAGTTTCTTGTTAATAGCTGGGGAGGAAGTGGTATAGTTCCTGTATGTGTGATGGAAAAGGGTGGAAGAGAAGACTCACTGGGCGAGTTGGTCCGATGGGCGTATGGACTGGTGTAGGGGGAAGAGCGGTGGTTCCTCAGGGTGGAGTAGCGCTCACAGCCGTGGGATGGCGAGAGGGAGATGGGACTCCCAAACTGGCTGTGAGGACTGGCAGGAGGGCAGAGAGAGCTTGAGCCTGGAATGAACCAACCACCTACTGGTGGTACAGATGAGAAGAGACATGATGAAACCATATGATCACCACCATAAGGCCTCCAAAGTGTGACATGAAATCAGAAAAAAATACTTACATTGGGAATAAGTTGACTGCTGGTTTTCATTGGCATCTTCTCTTATGTCTTTGTGATCACTTCTGAAAAAATGACGTGACTGATTATATACTTTACATAATGTTAAAGTAAAGCATTACACATCGTAAAGACACCAATACAATGTTGAAATGTGAAAACAATGTGTATTCTTACCTTTCCTTTGCATCTAGGAAAGCCTTCGCAAAGGGGTTGTGCTTTATTTTAAGAGCAGTTATCTAAAATCCAAACATAAATGACAAAAATAATCAGGATTGACATTTTCCACCAACAAAAATCATAAAAGACAAACTAAATGCTGTGCGTAAATTTTGTGCGTAAATTACGCACGCGTTTTACGCGCGTACCAGAAACAACTTTTCAACAACTTTTCCTGCGTTAATTTTAGTAATTTTACTTTTAAATTGTTTTAATTCATGCTTATTCATACTAAAATATTTCATTGCCAACCTCTTCGTTTTGGTACGCTGTTACTGCAATGAACTGCGTCTCTGGGAAAGAGTGGCTGGTGATCATCCTCCTCGGACCTCCAACCCGCACTATGTGGATGCGTGGCTCGTACTTGTGTAAAGAATTTAACATTATCTGAAAAACAGCAGATTAACAGGGGCTGGTTCATACGGCAGAATTATAATTTTCACACCTATTTTATTTGTATTATCATTTTGAAATTAAAGCATGGGATTTTGAAAAGAACTTCAAAAAGACTGAACTCTGTACCTGAAGAAAGAAAAAGAATGAAAGTGCAAAATCGAACATCCTCTCCTTACCTGACCTCCTCCGTTGAGTTTATTGGTGAGTTTGACTTTACTAAAGGAGACAGGAGCTTTCATCCAGTGCGCCCCGAAGTTTGGTGAGTCCGGGTGGATGTACACACAGCTGGGAGTCTGAGGCTCAGGTTTGCCACCAGGGACCCACTCCCCGTTCACATATTTCCACCTGTGGTTGTCCGCGGATATGAAGTCCAGCAAAATGGAATACATGGCGTTCGGGTCCAGTCCAGACACGTTCACTTTCATCACCGGAAACATGCGCCTTGATAAAAAAAGCAAAAAAAACCAACAATAATTAAAACAAGTGTATTATTATTAAAGTGCAGTATTGTATGTGATTGTTTGCAATCTAAGCTCACCTGCCATTCTTTGTAACTATCATTTCATTTGTAAGGTCCTTAAATTTCTGCCAAAGCTGGTTCTCATCCAGGGACACTTTCAGCTCCTTCTCCGTGGGGTCGCCCTTCTCGCTGCCGGCCTGCAGCTCACTTTCCACGGCACTGAGGAGGTGGTCCACATGGCTCTGACTGGCCTTCCCGAGACACTCGCCGGCGCCTGTGGCCATTCTGTCTAACAGCTCCAGGGCTGAATAGAAGTACTAATCACGGGTCTTACTGAAACACTAAATCCCTCTCCTCTTCTTGTGTATGCAGTTATCTGCTGGACGTCAGGAACAGTTCCCACATACAGTTTATATAGGACGCAGAGAAGCTCAGGATCTGTGTTTGGAGCAGAGGTGGTTGGCTCATCTCCTCTTTGATCTTTGCGGGCTTACCACCGATTGGCTGGGAGCGGGCATATCATTGAGGTCCACAGGATGACAGCATTTTGAATAAAGCAGTTTAACCAATTTTATTACATCAACCTGCAAACATTGACACTTAGATCAAAGCCACACTTGCAGAAACCAAACTACTGGGGGTAACTGACCATGGCTGGTCCTCAGCCCCTGGAGGCTCACATTTTCTTCAAATTTGTTGAAATTTTTAAGAGAAATGTTTCCTTAATTGTTATGACAAAAAATGTCAAATTCTTTAGGACATTTTCAAGAAACCTGGAAGCTTTTCAGTCCCGTATTTGTGGGTTACCACTGTGCCAATTAGGGGGTGACTGAAGAAAATTCTTCTAAAGTCATAATGAATGAATTTATAAATGAATGACTACAAAAATAAACACTAACAAATAGATGGCAGAAATCACACTCAAGCGCAACAGCCACATCCTTAATAATAGTATTACAAACTTTTGAAGTGTCACATAATAGAAAAACACTGCTGCATCACCATCACACACCAATTCTTACCAGAGCTCAAATAGTTGACTGCTATTATTGAATAACTTTTATTTCAGAAAACCTACACATGTGGGGCACCCCGGTAGCTCACCTGATGAAGTGGGCGCCCCTTGTATCAAGACTCAGTCTTTACCGCAGCGGCCAGGAGTTCGAATCTGATCCTTGGACCTTTGCTCCATGTCATCCCTTCTCTCCCCCTTTCAGAACTATCGCTGTCACTGTCAATTAAAGGCAAAACATCTTTAAAATAATCTTTAAAAACCCTACACATGCATAAGGACTTTACCATATATAACAAAAAATAATGAACATATTCAAATGAAAAACTGAATTTCCCCACTGTGGGAAGGAATATCTTTCTTTCTTTCTTTCTTTCTTTCTTTAATAATTGATAAAATATTATATAGTATTGTTGATACGTATTGTTATATGATAGTATAAAAATGTATAATAATGGTTAACTTGTGTGACATGGAATAAACACATGGTTGTAATGTTAAAAAAAGTAAAATATATTTTTCACATATATGAGATGTTAATGCATCCATAAACTATACATTATAGATAATTTGCTATAAAGCAATGATGTGTTGGTGATATCTTCAGTGATGTGTGTTTTCTGTATAGTTTCTCCATAGCTTGAGTCCACGCTCAATTATCTAAAGAGAGAACAAAACTGTATATTAAAAAACAAACAAACCGCAAAAATCATCAATCTGAGAAATGATTTTACCTCTATGTGCTTTTGCTGACACACATCTTCAATGGATAAAGGATCAGGTGTTTTACAGCAGCACACTGCTGCATCCCAAACCAGGTGCCTGCCAGGAAAACACACAATGCCAAGTGACAGTCAATCTTTTGTTTCCAACTAACAAGTTAAATAAATACTGTATGACGCATGATTGTTTTCAGGCACCTGGTCGAGGTCATTCTGCTCGGCTGCTGGGGACATGAGGCTCTGTCATCCCCAACACTTCTTGGCTGTTTCGGAGAGGAGAGAGGCGGCTGATTGGTTTGGCTCGTCTTCCTTTGTTTGGAGTCAATGCCTGGAAGCATCTGTGGAAGAACAAGGACACTGATAACTTAATTCACAAAACACATGAAGTCATTTACATCCAGGACATGTGGTGCCGCAGTGTCATGCTCACAAATAACTACTGTATTCTGGTCATTTTATTCGGTGTGACCTGTTGCCATGGTGGCTTCCAAAGGAAAAAAAAAAAAAAACAAACGTTAAAGGTGTGTGGCAGCTACGTGTTAGCTTCCATAGAGCTCTGTGGTGTTGTGTTGTGTTGTGGCTGATTTGTGTTACTAACCAAATCTTGGTTGCTTCGCTCCTCCTGCCAGCACAGTGAGTCTGCCTCCCTGTCCAGCAGTCTGGACCAGAGTTCACAGCAAGCAGAGAAAAACAAACCTTGCTCAGTTATAGAGCAGTAGAAAGACGCTTCAGATCTCCTCATCGGTTCTGAATATCAGTGTATCATTTTCTTTATGTTTCTGCCTGTTTGCTGAAATACCAACCTTCGGGAGGCAGCCATGTTGGTCAAACAAAGATCATGCATTTGCCTCAGTTGACTCAAGTAAATCTCTGCTTTCCTACTTTTCTTAGGAATCTCAAAGGTAACCTGTAATTGAGAGAAAGTAGCAAACATGAGCATTTCCCTCTGTTGTTCTGTGCTGCTCTACCAACACTGTAACTAAAAGAGGCAACAGTAACGGCTGACCTACCAAATCAGGCATCTTGCTCTGGAAGCTCTTCATAAAGTTAGACTGCAGGGTGGCAAATGTGGGGGCTTTCATCTATGGGTGGCACATATTACATTCAACTATCATTTCCTTGTCCATTAATCATTTTGCAATTTAAAGACGTCCCCTTGCATACGTGCTGAGGTAACCATGGTGTAAAAGTCATAGGTGTCATAGCCAGTGTCATTTCCCACAGTCCTGGTGTCCCATTTGGCGCCTTTCTCCTCCTCCTCCAACACCTCACCCAGCGCTTACTGTCACACCAGGCCACTTCCTGATGTGAGCCTGCAGCACTGGGAATTAATGTTATTGATCTACAGTATATGGTGCTATATAGATCCCCTAGCTCATTTCCCCTGTCTGTCCTCAAAGGATATGATGCAGGTGCAACTCAAATAAACTTCACTGGATTTAAAATTATGGCATTCCCTTCCAGGCCACCACTGATTTCCATTTGACCCAGTAGGGCATGAAAATCAACTTCATGAGGCACAACTTGCTAAAGTTATGATGCTGCTGTCAACATCTGCTTTAACTGTGTTTATAGTTTGGCATTATTGTGTGATAATGTAGTTTATGATTGTAGTTTATTTGAAAATTGTGCAATAAAGTTTCAAGTCTTGCCACTTGCTGATTTGGCAACCTTAAAGATGTGAAAAAACACAGAAATATCTAAAGTACCGTGGAAAACAGTCACATAAACTATATAATTTATAGTAAAGGTGCTAAAGATGCTGAAAAACTGGTGTTGTCCTTTAATATGTTCTAATTAACTTATCACAGTGGATTAAATATAATATGTAATGTAATATGATTCAACCAAAAGCAAAATTATGACTGCAAAAATTACCATAGATTTGAACACCTCTCAGATACTCTTTTATAAGGTTAAAAAGGAACATAGTTGTACTCCTCCCAGTACATATTGTTATGAGGTAAACAAGAAAGTTAAGCGTTCCCACACACACTGTAGGTACCTCACAAACACTCAAAGCCCTGGATCGACACCCTAAGGATGTCAGTAGGGGTGACAGGCCTCTCCGGCATCGGAGGATCTGAGTTGTCAGCACAGAGCTGCGGTGAGTAATGCTCCTGCATGCCTGCTGGCTTTCATTGGTCCTGTCTGACCACTGTTTGCCTTCCCCTGCTCTCCCTCCAGCCAGACTCGTCCTCTGTTTGCTCAGGCCCATTTTGACACTGAGGTGAGAAAAAAATGAGTCCTGCGTGTTTGTCCATATATGCATAACCTCATCTCCAATGCTTTCACTTTTCTGAGTCTCTTTACCAGCTGCTCTCCAGATTTGTGCGATCACTCGAAAGATTTTAAATAATGTTTTTCTATGCCTCTAACACCTCTTATTACTCTTTAAAATAAAACAAAAACATTATTACATTGCTATTGTTAAATGGTAAATGGATTTACGTTTATATACCACTTTTCTAGTCTTCCAACCACTCCAAGTGCTTTGTACAGTGTTCACCAATTCACACATTCATACACTGATAGCAGAGGCTGCCATGTAAGGCGCCTATCTAATCTAAGTGCTCATTCACACACAATGGCGATGCCTTCAGGAACAATTTGGGGTTAAGTGTCTTGCTCGAGGACACGTCGAGCAGCCACACATCGAACCACCAACCTTCCTATTGGTGGACAACCTGCTCTACCCTCTGAGCCGCAGCCACCCCATTGTTAGTACTCACACTACAACTATACTCTGATTTGATAGCTAAATATTTAACAGAATAGTTGCTATAGATGTTAATGGTTAGATTTGATGATAGATACCACTCTCAGACCTCTCAGGCCACTCTGGCCCTGCTCACACAGAACGACTCTCGGCAAGAGAGCAATAAATGTATTTCACAAAATGGGAAAACTAATACTTTAAAGGTCTTATTGATAATATTTTTATGTAGACAAATATTTTAAAGAAATAAAATACATCCACCTTTAAAGAGGTGCCAAAAAAAGGTTTTTTTTCTAGAAAAAACAAACAACAACAACAAAAAAGCTATTCTAATTGTGCATTCATAATTTTTAAAAATTTAGTGAGTCTAAAATGAATGTTTGGTTTATATCTGTTGAAGATATCAAATAAATGGTTGAGATTGACACTAAGTGCCTGGCAATGACTTGTTGTGAAGTAAATCCAGGAGGAGAGGGAGAATGTGACGTCTATCGGTTGAATGTTATCAGTGTTATCAAAAGCACCTTAATATCGTGTTTGGTCAGTGTACTGTGTTACTTACACATGGTGAGAGAAAATAGAGGAACTGAAAGCTGGATGCAGAGAGAATGAAAATATATCAAGCTCACAGTAATGTGTGTTACTGTTGAGTGTTTTCTATCACTGTGGGTAAATGTATGCTGGTTTGAGGGGGCAGTTGTGGGATCACTGCTCCAGGTGTGTTTGCCTCTCACTGCCCTTGTTAAGTGGGATTACTGCCCCTGTGGATTTGACACTAACCTTGGGAAACATTTGCTCAGTTTCATCCTTCGCCGAACTCTCTGAACCAGACCCTTGCTGTAATGACCTACACACAGAAACACACAAACATTAGAAAATATTAAATTTTACAGTTGGTGGAAAACATCAACAGGAAATCATAAATTATCAACTTAATCTAATGGATAATGGTTGAGGATATTTATTGTCCGGCCAACTTGCTGTGATGTCTGACCTGCACACAAAATGTCAGGTTGTTAATATATTCCTAATGGTGTGCTACTTCTCAAGAGCAGCCATAGTGTGGTGCAGATCACACCCAATAACACTGCGCACTCGGGTGACAACACACTTTGTCTGCTGGGTGCAAACTGGCTCCAGGGAGGACTCCTGAGCAAGGCAGCGTTTACTCACAGCACAGTGCAGCAGGTAACAGATCTATACAAACACAGCAGGAGCTGCACAGGAGGCAGGTGGAGGAACGAGGATGTGGGCCATATAAGCACAATATTAGTGCTGACGCGTTGACAGATGGCACTGCAGGAGCTTGAACTGGAATAACTCAGTAAGAAATGTTGCCTAGCAGGATCCTACAAAATAAGACGCAACTAGACCACTCATTGAAGTCAATTTATAGTAATAGACATGGTATGTTCTAATTTTGACCTGTGAAATTCAACATGTTGAAGAGAAGATAGCAAATTAGTGCCTCAACTGTCTAATAAATCATAGCAGCTAATAATGAGCATATAAATAACCACAAAGCAGGACAGATAGGATGAATTGGCTCATTACTTAAAAGCATAAACAAGGACTCCATATTGGCTTTAGCTTTAATTGCTTTTATTTTGGGTATTTCTTATGGATGTGGGGAATGTGCCTATGGCAGAATTGGGTTGGGGGGCACAGGGGTGGCGCTGTCTCGCCATGTTTGTCTGTGGAGCGGTGAGATTTCACACCGATGGAGGACTTGTCAGCACAAGCCTTCACTCGCCTTCTTACTGTGCTCCTAATGTCCCCAAGCCAGCGTGCTGTTTGACGGTGGCAGCCTCGCGCTAACATCATACATGCTCCTACTAAACAGAGTTCAGCCCTTATTACATTTTTGCACCTGCTCGTATTTCCCCCTCAGTGTCCTTAGTGTTCACATGTTGTGAATGTATAACAGAACAGTGTCACCCTTTTTGTTTGTAATAACAATAATTATTATAACAACAAGTGAAAATTTGCTTGGTAAGATTTCTTGAAATAATATTTAATATTTAGGCCTTTCAAGATAAAACGAGATCTTGAAATTAGTTGGAAAAACTCATTTTGAGTTATATTTCACTCGTGCTGTGATGCGAAACAAGTCCCTATATCTCACTGAAATCATACTTGTTAGGTGATTGTGTGTTAAGTGTTACGATATATTTTGACTAGTAATTAGACAAATATACTTGGCAAGATTTAGCATTTTTGCTAAAGGCAACAATTTCTGAAGTTATTCTGCATAAGTCGCTGCTGAAATTTGATCTGAAATAGTTGAAAAAGTGCGGTTGTAGTTTAAGTGGCAATTGATCTACAGTTAAAATGGATGTAGCCACAGTTCAAATGTAAGCAGTGAATCTAGCTGAAGAGTCAGTTTAAGTGTAAGTGCAAAATGAAGTGCCAAATGAAGTGAGCGTGCTAAAAAGGAGTTGAAAATTAAAGTTCAAGTCGCGTAAGAAGTTGAAATGTCAGTCGATATTACAGTAGGTGACAAACTGAACTGGAATTGTCAGTTGAAGTGGAAATCCTGAACGGTTCAAGTGTATAGAATAAATAAAATCTTTCATTGTTTCTTAAAACTGAAGCATATGTAGTAAGTAATTGTTAATAACAGGAGTAATGCTTGTATAACTAGTGATGAGTAGAGCCACAATACAATGCCAGACTCAGATAATCTCTGCCACTTCTTTGTTAAATGCAGCGTTGTTTGCCTGGAAGCCCAAACTGGAAACTCTCCAAACAGTTCAACATCTGCTCGCAGTGCTGGCATGAAGTGACACCACTGCCTCAATTGCTGTATTTCTTTTGTAGCGGACATAATTACGACATTTTCCCCTGGACGATGTTTGTCAGAGTCAAAGCGACCGTCCGAGCAGGCGAGTCTCCACAACAAGCGGGGTCAGATTGTGTTTGGTCATCTCACTTGTACGTGAGTAATCAGCTCTCTCCTCCAGGAGGGTCCATGCTAAACAAGCCTCCAGAGGAGTCGCTGTTTGTTCTCTAAGGCAGTGCAAACACAGATTCAGAGTGCTCACGGTTTTGGACCCGAGGCCTCTACAGCTGAGTACCATCTCCCTGCTGCAGGGCCACCAACACCAGCTGTATCTTTGACACAAAACCTCAGACATGTAGCTCCTCAAATATACAGAATATACTGCAACACATTTATTTGACAAATAGTTTGGTGCCAGATGAAGATTTTATGCAGCTGCCTAATACTGAAGTGAAATAAACTCAACACTTGTGAAATTTGCGGCGATATGCTTATATGCTTTCTTGCAGAGAGTGTGTACAAATATGCTACGCTACAGCCGAAGCTAGTTAGCTTAGCTTACAGGCTAGTTCAACACATAAACCACATAAAATACAAAACCGTTTTTTCATTGCATCTTTTATGGATTAAAGAAACAAATCATAACATATTAATTAATGAGTTTTAGAGGTGCTGGTCGACAGATTTTGGTACATTTGGAAGGAGCCAGGCTCTCCGTTTCTGCCTGTTTCCAGTCTTAATGCTAAGCTAGGCTAATCGGCTGTAGCCTTATTTTGGACAAAGTGTGTGGTATCAATCTTCTCCTCTTACTCTAATCAAAAAGGTATATTAAAGTATAATTTCTGCCACACCAGAAAAATAACAAGATATTTTCATGTTATTACAACATACCAACTTATCACATTATAATAAGAAAATATTCTTGTTTTAACAATATAGTCTATTGTTTTTATCTTGTTATAACATTGTTATGAAACATTTCACGTGATAACCTATTATACTGTTATGACATGAAATGTTTCAAATCTTAAAGCTATGTTATGATAAGTTTTCACAAGAAGTTTCATGTTATAACAAGATGAATATCAAGAAAATTTAGTTTGTCGTAACAGTGTGAAAATATCTTGTTATAACATAAATGTTTCATGTTATAATGTGTTACTGATCTGTGTTTTTATTGTTGTTTTTTTCTTGTGTTGCAGCAATACGATGCTGTAAGAAAGCAAACAGGCTTATGTCCCAAATTATCAAATTATTGCTTTAAAACTGAATGCTGCTGGTTTTATATTAAAAGCAGCATTGATAATGCTGACAAGAAGAAATGGTCAGTTGTCAATACTCAAGCAAATTTAAAACAAATTTAAACTAATTACAGTTTAGGTAGTCTCCACCCGGACTGGTCCTCATGTCCTCTATCTTCAGCGGTGCAGGGATGGTTTTCTGATGTCTTGTATTGAGTCATCAGTTCAGCTGCAGGTCTGCTTTCCAGCACTGTTAACATCAAAGTCACATCTACTAATTTTTACACAACGGGTGTACAAAGAAAGATTTTAATATCAAACTGTAACTCAACTCTTTTTCCTGACATCCTCCAGACTTTTATGAAGCTGAGATGGGTGGCGGTTATACGTGATGCACCTATAAAAGTCCTCCAAGTCGTGGTGGGTTTTCAGATGTCCTCGCTCAGCCAGCTGCTTCTGGAGGTCAAAGATCTCAGAAAAGAGAAAGTGACAGACCACTTTAATGAATGTCACGGTGATGGATGAAACATAAATCAGACTATTAAAGTCAGGTGTCATACTTTTGGTGCTGGGACAAAACCTACCAGGTAATAGCCGGATTTGGGGAGGGACTTCAGGAACAAGTCATTGTGCTGCAGCTTGGAGAAGACCAACTTCTTTTGTTTCTGCAGAAGAAAAGGAGGCAGACAGACAGTCAGAGACGAAGAGCTGTGGGAATAGAGACTTATAGTGAGCCTCCCTTGTTTCAGGGGCTGGGAAACAGAGTACACAGAACAAATGAGAAGTAAACACGCAGCCACAGGAAGCCATTAACAGCAGCACGGACCAATTAGGCCCCAGCAGGTGTCCTTGCCTTTGCCTGCTTTGGTCCTGCCTCACCTCTGTGTCTGTGACAGAGCCTCTCGATCTGCGAGCTGAGGAAACAACGGGTAGTTTCATTTGCTCAGCAATTTGAAGCAAAGGAGTCCTACATTAGGGCCTCTATAGTCCTTTATTGTGCTCTTTTTGTCTCCTCCCTACTAAGTTCAAGTCATTAGAAAGAGGACAATTACATCCTCCTGAAGAAGCTCCTTTTTTACAGGTGGGGAAGATAAGACAGGATCTCTCTCATGTTAGACCCCCACTATGCTGACACTCTCTAAAGCTTATTGCTCTTTTCACACCCTGTCAGAGTGGAGACGAGACTGTCAAAATCAAAGTCAATCACCACGGCTACAGCAGAGAGGAGAGTTATACACAAGAACAGGAAACTACACGTTAGAAAAAAAGAAAAACATAAAAGGAATGACAGAACGTTAATTTGAGTCTTATAAACAACTTAATACCTAATTGTGAAACATCATCATTACTAAAACCTTATTGATGATAGCACTGACACGTTTTACTTTGAAAATCAGTTTTCTAATTTTGTGGTTTGAATTCCCCTTAAATTTCCAGAGGGTACAATGTATGGAGAGCAGAACCTGCCACAATAAAAAAAAAGAAAAAGAAAAAAATGACACTATAGATAAATAAAGCACAAATAATATTAAATATTATATACATTAAATTACATATTATTTTTATTTATTTAAAATTGTTTTAATTCCATTATTTATTCATGCTTCTTTTTATTTTTTCCTTTAATTTATGTATATTTTATTTTATAATTTTTGAACTGTATTTAATTGTGCATTATTTTTATTTATTTATTTATTTATTTTTCGATTTTGGCAGGGTTCCATCCTCCATAACTTTCAGGTGGTGTAATTTCAAGGGTTCACCATTTAAGAGAGAAATTTGAAGTGTCAAATTTTCAAACAGCTTTATTTAAAGTGACTATAATTGACATTTTTATAATGAGAATGTATCAAATGACAACATGAAGACAATGTGAAAGGGATCACATGCAGCGATGAATTTTTTGAATTGGCAAGACAAAATTACTTCCAGTAAATTTCTGAGAGGAAATCAAACAGTGTAAACTCAGATGAGATGGTTTTCAAAATAAAATATTAAATGCTATAAACTCATTAACTATTCTATTAACTATTAGGTATTCTGTTGTTTGAATTATTATTTCTTTGCTTCCATAGATTTGATTAACTGCTCAAACATCACTTGTAAACTATTAGTTTAATCTGCTGTAAGTTAAATTTGAATAAACAATAACAACAGTTACTACAGAAGTCACATTCATCTGCAGCATTACTGTGCAGGACTTAAAGACTCACAGGATTAAGTTGTAAACTGGAGCTGCATTTGTTTTAATGATATGCATGTCACTTTAGAAATAAAAGAGAAAGTGGAGGTGTTGTAGTGAAAACAGGGCGGCTTTGATTTACAAGTTTGTGTATTTGAGCCCAGACACAGTGGTTGGCAAACAGCGGCCTGCGGGCCAAATCAGGTCCTCCAGCAAAACACAGGCCCCCTGATAAAAGCTCAAGTTTTGATTTGAATCATTTACACCAAAACTTTCCCTCCTGAAGATACATAGTCATGTAAAGCTTGATAAATATGACCTTATTACATCTACTACTGCAACCCACATAAAGAGAGACCTGCAAATCACAACTCAGCTGCACCTTAGCAGAGCATGCCCTAATGTAAGGTCTCAAGACAAACAATTTTTAAATCAATTCATTCTTAAATTAATTAAAAATAAACAAAAATGATGATCCCACATTAAAAAATGCTGAAAAAACAGCCTATGGATGAATGTAATCGCTGACCCCGGGCTGTAATGTAGAAAAACAGGAAGTATAGTCAGGACAGGAAAGCTAATTCATTTCACATCAGACTGTTTTTGCATTTAGTTTGATTGCAAATTTATTAAACTTGTTACAGACTTGCACCATAAAGTCCAATATCAACTAATGTTTGTAGAGTGGCCCTGTGTCAAAATCTTAAAATGAAGACTTGTATTATTTTTATTACTGTTTCGGTTTATATTGTGCTCGTATAGTTAATATTTCTAAATAAACCTGTTTAGTGAAATTACCACAAACTAGTTTGGGCAGAAAATTTTGGGTCAAGCTGGTCAATACATGGCCCTGAAGCTGATTTTTGCCCCCTCTGCAGGTAACTAATAGAAATAACAACCTGGATTAAAAATGTCTGGGGGATATCAGGGACAGCATCTATTCAGCACTGAATATCACGAGTCTAATATATCAAAGAATACAGTCAGCTAGATCATAGAAATTGTGAGACCCCTGAATGTGAATGAATTTGTGCACATGACTCAGATGAAACCCTCAGTTTTGGCAGCAGTGAGGTCTCACGGTTTACCTGCTTGGTTTCAGTCTGTGACTTTGCTCTGGCTTTCTCGTCTCTCTGCTGCTGCAGTAACCTCTGGGAGTGGACCTTGTCTTTGAGCAGCGCAGCATAGCGGCGACAGAGAGCATCCCGGAGCCGGTGCATGTTCCTGTAGGCCTCTAGATGGAGCTGGAGGACAAACAAAGAAAATGAAGGACACTAACTAAGGGGGAATGAGGTAAAAGGAAGCATCACTTTAGTATGGTGGCAGAGAGCAGTGCAGCAGTATTGACTACAGATAAAGAGATGATGAAATTATTGATCAAAGAGGAGTAGATATTTCTTTATACAGCGTTCTCTCGCTGCATTGTTGTGTCTTCTCTGCTGATGACTGGCAGCAACACAAGTTTCTCTGTGACTATGAAAGTGTCTTAAACATGATAAACATTTTATTCATATTTATCAACCTGCTCGAGCTGAGCATGATGCCGGGCCTTGGCCTCCTGGTCCGGGTCTGGACCGCTCTCATGCATTGCCTTCCTCCTCCGGGGCTCAGCTCTGACTTCATCCCCTGCCTATCAACAGTGAAAACCCAATTTAGATGCTGTGGGAGTGAATCAGTCAGCTTGCCTAAAGATTTAAAAAAAAGAATGCATTTTTGGTAATCCCTCTCGTCTGCCAAAGGCAACCTCCCACACAACAGCCTGACATTGTGTTCCTGCAATACCCAGCTAAAAACAAGAAGATACGCAGGAGGAATATGCCCACCTCCTCTCCTACAAAGCATCACCTTATTTCCTGCATTTCTCTAAAAAAATATTTTGTAAGGCTGTGATCTGCCCTAAGCAACGTGTCCTTATTTAATCCTTATTTAAGACTGACACACGGTGTTGCAGAGGTTTTAGAGACTTAGAGATTTCTACTGCTACTACTATATGAGGAAAATGTCTTGTTGCAGAGTATAAAGAGGAAATATAAGATGAATGCAAAATGTGGAGCATGTCATCAAAGAATGCAAGGCTAATGAGAGTAACAGCATGCATGCCAAAGCAGATTAACTACACAGACAGACATGCTGTCTTTTATAACCCTTAAATGAAGAATGAAACATGCTTGAGCTTTAATGGGAGGACTGCACTCTCTGATCTAAAGTCTTCTCTCTGAGGTCAGCTTGTCTCTGGGAAATACCCTGTTCCTGCCACTGAATGACCACATTACTGAAGTTTATGGGCCGAGTCTGGTCAGGAAATGTCTGCTTTGTCTTTTCTCACAAAAAGCTGCTGGAAACGTGGGCTTTATCAGTTCCGTTGCCACAGCGATGCTGTCGTGGCAGAGCCAAAGGGACCTGCCGTTCTTTTTGCTCTCACTGCTGTGTGCAAAGTGTCAGCGACGGCAGCGTCCATCTGTGCTCCCTGCCACTATAAATCAGTGGAGGATAATGCAGCTGTCCTGCTGTACCACGTCACCCTGCCAGACAGCGATCAGGATACTGCAGAGAGGTGGACAGAAGCCTGCAGCCGGATCCATAAAGAGAAGGGAAGGGACATTGCAGACAAAAACAGAAAAGACATTACAAGCTTCAGGTGTAAACAGTTTGTGGCAAAGGATGAAAAGACTGAGCTGAAAAGACAGACCTTGAGTTTGGATAAAGTGTTTCCACTTGTAACCAAGCCGACCATCTCAACTTGTTGCCAGCTCTTTAACTTCCACTTTTCCTATTCAACACAACTATTTGAGCTACTTCAGACGTAATAATGCAGCTCTCACCCCCCAGGACAGACACAGCTCGTGAATAGCTCGGCTTCAGGCCTCTAACCAGACAGCAGTGAATACCAGAGAGGGGCACATAAACAAGGCCACAATTGAAAAACACAATAGGAGGAGGATTACACAACTTTCAGTCACCGAGCCAGTAGATAATATCATCACCGGAGCCACGGAGAACCCAACGGGTCTTGGTACACACTGTACTGTACTGGTTCTGCCATGATCTCAGACAATAAAACCACTTAATGACACTGAATGGGAGCATTTATTCAGGATAAGATGCTTCATTCTGGCAGCTTGTTTGTTTACTCACACAGCAAGCCGGAAATCTGTAATGTCATGAACTAGACCACAATAACAACTTGTACTTGATGCCCAACTAATTCCCGAATAAAAATCCATTGAACAGGATAACAGCAGGATAAAATATGAAACTCTTAATGCTGATGAGTGAGTTGTTTAAAATACCTTTCTGACACCAACAGGTGTTCGGTGTGCATCCGAAATAGAGGGCAGAGTGCTTGATTGATGAAGGCACCCAGGTCTCATGGCAAATCCACTATTGAGGTTTGGAGAAAAGATTATTGGCATCAAATCCCAAATAATAGCAAACAACCATGTTACCTAAAGATGAGTCATCTTTTTTTTTTAAAATAGCTTACCAGTTGTTGGTGTGTGGGCTTTTCAAACACGCTGTAAAGTCTGATTGTCCAACTTGAGGCTTTAAAGTGCACCACACTGAGTAAAACTCTGGTTACCAAGTTACAGAGAACAATGGAAATGAGTTCAACCTTACTGCAGGGAACCATCACACAAACACACACACTTTAAATATGTTTGTGACTCTGCATGAAGATTTAATTTGTGTCCAGGGCTGGTATGTGATTGTGGTTTCCTTTAAAGTTTCGCTTGACTGGTTTAACAGCCAATACAATAAAACACAGGCAGTCGAGGACCAACAAAGCCTTAATTTCTTTTTAACTCTGGTTTATTGTATTTTTATTTATTTATTTATTTATTTTTGCAAAACAGTCTGGTTTGTTTCTAAACCCCCAATTAGTCCCAGACCAGCTGTTTCTCCCTGAACAGTATTTAAAGTTCATTATAGAATTAAAACACAGCTTTTATGGTTCTTTGTAGCTCAGTGAGACACATGAGGATGGGAATGTCTGTATTAAGCCCTCTGTTCAAATGCTGCAAATTGTGTAGTTTTGGCACTTTAAGTTAAATTATCTCCCATATATTTACTATTTATCAGTGGCTACAAGCATAGTTTTGTGTAATATAACAAAAGTAAAGTTTGGAGCTAATTTCCTGAAGGGATCATGCACCTGGGCCCCACAGTGCACTGGTCAACCCTGCTTAACAGGAAATCTAAGAGGCTTAGTACACTAATGCCCAAATGGCCTCAGGTAGCTACAGTAGCAACAAAAGATCCTTTAACATAAAGTCTGGGAAGTGGCTAGAAGTGAAAAAGAAATGTGAATAATCGCAAATCAGCATTATGTAACAGAATTATTCAGGAGGCACACACAAATCACCTTTTGAAAGATTTAAAAGGGTCAGTGACACTTGCATAATTTAAACATTTTTACTTCAAATGGCATAAAATCATCAGCTGAGAAAACAGTACAAATATTTAGTCAATATTAAATACTGTACATCGCTGACAAATCCCTACAAAGGATATAACCCTCTTATTAGAGGAAAATAAACAGTCCAGTTTGGTTTCAGCAGCAGGCGCATATATATATATATATATATATATATATATATATATATATATATATATATATATATATATATATATATATATATATATATATAAACCCTGTTGTTGACGACGCATTGTTCTCCAACACAAAGGAAACGGTTTCGCGTCGCTTGACGCAAACCCCTCTGCCAATTAACAGGCGCCATACTGAAAACAAAACCCATGTGCAAAGGACAACAATATTAAAGTATTCAGATCAAACTTTAACGAAACATAGAACAGCCATTAAACTTGCAAAACAACGTCCCTGTGAACCATAAGAAGCACTGTTGGCTGCAATTATAAGCTTAAAATCGTATTTTTGTTGAGGCGAGTAAATGTCAAAAGTCCCCTTATTCCAATTTACTCATATTTTCATTTTCTTCAATGAGTGCCATTTTTGTGACACCTGTTTTAGTAAATAACTCAAATATATTGACATTCCTCTGGAGTGGATTTTCTCCCCTCATTAGCAAATTCACAAGACTCGATTTTAAGATGGCATTGCAGGAAGCCTACATCGGTGCACACTTTTCATGAGTCCTTCACCGTCTCTCCAGTCTGCTGTTCAAAAATGAACTATCAAAAGTCAGGTGTCAGCAGCCTTTAAGGTGCGGAAGTGCAGAAAGTTTGTCGACTTTTCCCAAAGCAGCAGCGTTTTCGACCCCTTTGAGCCACTCTTTACATTTCCTCACAACTGTCTCGTCCACGTCTCCGTCCTCTTCTTCATACTCCACATCGTCGTACTTGTATTGATCGTTCAAAAGAGAGATTTTAACGATGGCGGTGATGTCCTGCTCGGCGCTTTCCGTTTTGGCGACAGGAGCGCAGCCCTTTGACGCTCCGTGCGCCTTTTTGGATGGAAAAACTCGCCTGTGGCGAAAGTCCGCGGAGGCGCAACACTTCTGCTGCTTCGCCATCATCTGCTTTTCCAGATTTCGTTTTTGGATGACAAGAATGGCTTCAGGGGTGAGACTGAGGGTAAACTGGATCTCCTTCTTACCTTCCTCTTTGCTGCCGTGGAGGTGTCTGGCGGAGTCCATGGAGCTGGAGCGCCTCACTCCTTCGGATGAGTCCTGAGGTTTGGGTACCGTCAGCCAGGAGGAGCTCTTTCCCTGGGTCTCCTGACCGGCACCTGCCTTCTGAGCTGGGCTTTTACTCTTCTCTTGATGGGCCTTTCGTCCCAAATTCCTTAAATTCGCCGATGTCCAAGAGGTGGACTGCTTCTCCTTATCGGACCCCCCTTTCTCTCCGCCGGGTTTGCTGGTGAGCTCAGTGTGAGGAGGCACTCCGTTGGCTTTCTTTTTCCCGAATAGTTCCCTGCCAGGAGAGGAGATCCGCTGGTGGAGGCTGATGGGCGGAAAAGGCATTTTTGTGGCTGAAGGTGATCAGGATACAAAAACGTGCAAAAAGTGCAGATGATGAGGAAGCCCTGCGCTAAGCGACGCGCGGCGCTCTGCGGGCATTATCCAACAGCGAGGTGCAGAGAGCGGCTGTTGTAGTGCACCTGTTGTCCACACTGACTGGAGTTCAACTGGTGCACACACACACGGCCTGGCTGCTTTATGATGGAGCTGGCGGGAAGGCGTGGTCAGGACACGCACCAAACAAAGCCAGGAAAAAAGCGGTGATGTCATTTCATAATTCCCAATAACTTCCTGAAGCGGTGAGCGACATCCAGCTCATGTTCTCATCATCTTCCCACACAGCGCCTCTCTGCTGGTTTACAGTCACTGGAAACACTGGAAATCATTCTGAACAATGTTCAATCTTCTGCAGAACTGTGGTATGAGTAGCCCAGATGGATATAATTTATCTACAACTTATTCTTCTATTATATATATATATATATATCGTTTTAGTACTTCATACTTTTTTAGTTTATTACTACCTTAATTTGTGTTTCTTTTCATGTTTTTTGTGAAGTACTTTGTCAGTTGTTTTTGAAAAGTGCTATGTCAATAAAGTTATTATTAATATTGTTAAATGGGACTATTTTAAAGAATTAAATTAGAACTTTAAGCAGACAAATTCACTGGAAATGAAGCAGAGAATACGGCATCTTCTGACAGGCTCTCTATCGAGAGGATCCCAAAGTGGGGTCTGGGGACCCCCAGGGGTCCTTGAGTTGGTTCCAGGGGTCCCCTGCAAAAAGGGGAATAATTCATATTCACTATAATTCATTTTCCAACATACTATACTTTGACTTTTTCGACACACTATACTTACGGCTTTATTCAACATGTTTTACTACGACTTTTTTCCGACTACTTTGGTCATGGGTTTCATACACGTCCTGTAATAAAACATCTAACAGAAATCCTATCAGACGTGGTACCCTGGAACAATACCTTATCAAGTGGGGGTCCATGGTCTAATTAAAGTCAGTTTAGGGGTCCTTGACATGAAAAAAATTGGGAACCACTGCTCTATATAGAATTCAGGGCTATTTCTATTGCCTCCACATGGTTCTCAACATGGCCAGCCTGGCTATGTCAACAAAGCACAGAAAACCAAATCAGATTACAACACACAGGGAGAGAGACTTCATTCTCTGCTCAGGATGCAATTATTACATTATATCTTTACAAAGAAATAGTCGTTTGCTGCTATCAGTATGTCCTGAATATCAGAAAGAGAACCTTTAAAACAGTGCTAATTTTATCCTGTAACCTATATATGTTTACCTCAGCATTGAAACACATGCGTATTGTAACAACCTGTAAACATGTTGGATGAGGACAAGTTGAGAAACACACAATGTGCATTCTTCATCTCTAACTTTCATTCTTCGGTTAAAGTGCTATAGCTGTGAATATACCTCCCCATACCTTCTATGTATACGATCACAAAGACACTGTTTGGTCATCGGCGCTGTAAGATAACCCGTCTGTCCTTGAACTAACAAAACATGTCATTGGCACAATCCTTTTCAGTCAGTCGATATAGTCTCAAATATCAATTAACTGATGTATATACTGTAGATGGTCTGTTGTCTGTCAGTCATGCAGCCTATGAAAGACATCCGGAGGAATACACAACTAGTATACAATATTGATTTCTCTTTTTTTCTGCTGTTATCTGCACTTTCATGCAGGCAGTCCCACAATTGATCGCGTGTGATTTTTGTTTCTCTCGGTGAAGGGTGTAAGAGAAAATCAATACTTCCTTTCACTTCTATAGTTTTTTTTAGACTGTTTATTTGATATTGCCTGAGGATGTTGAGATTTTACAGTTTATTATTTATTAATTAGTTGCTCTGGAGATTACCATATCAATATGAGGAATTTAAGTGAAAGAAATAACCTACATTATGGTGCACAAAAGATCTGCTTTAAAAACAGGAAATAACATTTAATGTGAAACACTGAGTCCATGACGTTCACACTTTGAAACACACAGAGTTGAGTTGTGTTTCTGTAGCTGAATATTTTGCAACAAAACAAAAAATCAATTTAAGCAGTCACCCTTGGAATAATAATTTTAAAAAATGACATGGGGTGTTATTTATTCATTTTTACATGAGCTGGACTATCAAGCAGAAGGGGACACAGACGTGTTTTATTTTGGTGGTTGTTGTTGTGGTGTGGGATCCCTCTTCTCTCTGATATATCAATGGATTATATGTAATAAAAGAGGAAACAGTTGGGAGACTCTAACAGATTGCCGAGGTCAGGGTTCTTCCCCTTCATCCTCAAACTTTGCCGTAATCCAAAAACAGCGGGTAAAGAAAACTGATCACAAAAACAACCACTCTCCCATCACTCAACAGAGTCATTTTATCCCTAAGATTAATTGCTTAAGGATTTGCTGGGTCTCTGCCAAGTTAGTTGAACGACTAGTACTGAGAGAGGGGAGATTTTGTCCATGCTAATCCACCACCGACACGTAATGTTACACAAGCGTCTAATGAAACTACGTGAGGGCTGCACAACAGGAAGTGCAATTCTGTAATTCAGTCGCATCAAGCAGAAAGAAAACCTGGAAGCTTGTTAATAAAACCTTGAGCAAATCCTGCAGATAATACACTGAGAAACAGGATGCACTAGGGGTTTTCTGTATTAATTATTGCTATACATGCAGTTTAAAATCATTTTGTTCACAATCTGGGGAGAGAGCCATGACTGCCTGCCAGTCCATCGTAATCTATAAAATAAAAGAAGCACACCTCCTCATGTGGATAATGTGAACATCTGCACCACACATGGGGGGAAGGCTGAGGTTACGAATCTTCCAGAGGAGGTTGTCATGACAACCACATCCTCAAAGGCTACACCATCATGCCGTAGCAGTATAGGGACCTCGATGCAAGCTATTCTGGGTTATTAGGTCACATCAAAACCACAATGCTCAGAAAAGCGTAATTAATGGGGTCGTTGCTACATCTGGCAAGAAATCAAATTGAAAAGAGGAGAAGCAATTTTAATGCAATTTGATGAGCTGAGGTGGGGAAGGTGTGCAAAATACACATGCAGACCAACAGACTAGACAGAAGCTGTTTTTTTTTTTTTTTAAATCTCTTTAGCTGGAAAGACCTCAAAGAGCTGTGGATATGTTATACTGTATTACAGTGCATCATCAGTGAAGCAGTGCCTCAAATGCCTAAGGGAAAACAATCATATATAAACATGGTAAAGCATCTGACAGCCTGTTTATACAGCAGTGCCTTGAACAGAAAACAGAAAGACAATCTGTTTTAATAATGATTTTTGTGTAAGAAGCCAGAACGCCACTTCAAAATCCAGAATAAAAAGGTTTAAGATGTAAATATGTGTATAAAGGCATAAATTTATAATGTAAAGATGCTTGTGTTGTAAATTATAGCAAAGTCAAAATAATTTCCCTGCACTTCAATGGTTTAAAATCCTCAGAAAACATAGGAATATCTTTAAATATATTAGAGTTAAAGGCACTAATTTTCCTCACACCAATAGCAAAAGGTGTTATAATCTGATTATAGATCTAGACTTTCAGCTAGACTAAAACAAGCAAGGATTCACAGTATGAAACAAGCAATAGTAAAAATCTGGAGATAGTGTGTATGAACAACATAGATGTACACTATATTTTACAGAGCCACAGTTCTTACAATTTGCATATTAGGACCAGTCTTCACAAACTGTGGACTTAAAGAGTCCTAACTCAGGCAGGTTGTGAAGCATTTCATCACAGCATCCCTGTAGAAAAACAGAAAACAGAGAAATGTCTAAATAGCAGCCAGCATTATAATCAATAAAATAAAGAAATCAAATGGGAGAAACAAGGAGTGTTATTCTAAAAAAATAAATAAAGTGGAGGCAAAATTTTGTCATGCATACAAAATTAAAAGCGACATAAAAAAGCACTTGCATCCTTTGTTACGCTGATTTGGGTGGGGCTCGTCATGAATAAGTGAGTGTGTTTTGGCGGGGAAGCACCACATGTTCAGAGTGATGGGGGCTCCCTTTTCTCCAGGTACTCTCTGTTGAGGGATGATGCAATGCGAGCGATTGCCATGGTAACCACAGATCGCCGTTTACCCCCCTTCACACCGTTTGCTCTTGCCATCGGTGTGTTGCTATGCAGACTTCGCCTCCAGCCACAGTGAAATTTCGGCGGAGGAGGTGTGAAACCAGTCAAGGTTAAAAGGAGAAGGGGGGATCATAAGCAGTCTGAGAGGGAGGAGGGCAGGTCGGCGGACAGATAGGAGACTCGCTCCTTCAGATGCGTTGGTTCGTCTCTCTGATGTATAAACAAGAAACACCAGAATCCTCATGTTCCTCCTCCCATACAGCCTTGTTGTGTGTGTGTTTTTTTTTTTTTTTTTTAATAATCACTTGAGGCTTGATGCTATTTTTGCTTCCTCAAAAATTGCATGAATTAATGATGTGATGAGACTTTCCCCCTTTTCTGATAAAATATCAGAGCAGCAGTAGCCTTAAAGCACTGTGAGACGTGCACATAGCAGCAGGTTTCAGTAGTCTGAGAGGTTATAAATAGGCAACAAGGTAAAATACATTAAAGGATCAAGTCCATTAGCCATGTGGTGTTGTGGCTAGCCAAGTATCACTGTTTGTTTGCCCATAGACCGGAATAGGAAGAGACTGCAGTCTAATGTTTTTAATGCTTCACTCAGAGGGATAGAGGTCAAAATATACTCCTATCTAACAACGTGGCAAACACTAAAGAGATAAATGATTAAATCTAAATTAAATGAAAACTGGATCAAAGTAAGAAGCTTAAGGAGAGAGGACAATAATGTGTTGACAAAAATGTCCAAAATGTAATAAAGCAGTAACAAATAAATGATCATCAGGATTGTCATAGTCAGCCCAGAGTCTAGCAGTTCAATTTGCATTTCTCTCTACAGGAATTTGGTTTTGGGAAGGGTGGCACGAGAAAACGTCTTTGTCCCAGCTTTGTATTGTTGTTAGCATTCGGGCTGGGGGAGGGGGAACTCTGGGTGGTTATGGGACGTCTCTCAGCTGTCAGAGTGGATTATAGGGTCGCTCAAATACACAAGGCACTTAGGGGGGGTCTGCACGGGGGCTCTGGACTTCTCACCAAATGAGACATAACCCCGCTTACAGCTGGACTGACAAAACAACATCACACCTCAGGCTCTGCTTGCGGGAAAGCACTGAGGTCCAAATGGGACAATTTGAGGAGTGAACATCTGAGTATAGGAGACTATTTTCTGTCGATTTAAATTCTTCGCTGTGGTGTGCTCTGAAGAAATTACAAATTAAACCACTCCAAGGCTCTATAAGGTGCATTTTCTACAATAAAGACAAAGCAAGTAACCTGTGAGAAAGAGATTTTTATCCTCTTCTCTTATGCAGGACGGTCTATTTGGGTCTAGATCTAATCAAAATGTTGCATTGTGCTTTAACCCTATAGAGCTTAACATAAGCTCATCACAAGTAATATAAAAGCTGCATTGGGAGAGAAATATTTTGGTAAATCTGGCTGAAAGAGCATTATTCCACAAGGACTGATTTCATTTAGATATGATGGATGAAGCAAATAGCCTCACAGGGCTAAAGCACAGATGAGTGTGAAACAACAAGCTGCCATTTGCTTGACACTAAGTGCCTGCACTAGTCGTAGTGGGGGATTACAGCCATATGGTGGAAGTAAACAGTGTTTGGAGGTAAATGAAAACATGTTTTCATTGAGGGGTCAGTCACAGATTTCTGGCAGTAAAGTGTTATTTGCAGACAGGGCATTGTTGAGATATAAATGGTAGCTCTTATAGATTCAGTTAGCAACACATACAACTGAACCTAACAACCTCAAGGTCACTGTAGACAAAAAAAATAAGATAAATCACGTTGTCTTACCTGGCAAAAGGAATGTAAGAGATGCTATACCTGAAAAAGAAAAAAAATAAATAAATAAGGATCTGGGTCTAACACATTATGAGAGTGAGCATGTCAAACTGAACCCAAGCTGAACAAAGACTCTCTTAAAATACATTCGTCTTTTACATTAGTATTTATTTCACATTATGCACTGAATGTAATGTTTCCCTCAGATGACTTCAAAGTTGGATTTTGTTTTCCATGCTGTACGACCACATTAGTGACATTTTTGAAGCAAAGCTGTCATTTTTCAAAAGCTTCACCACTACATAGACAGTTAAAGATGTCTTGTAGATTACTGGAAACACATCTGGCTGTAATTCAACACGTATCCAGGATCTTTGCTTAAACATTCCAGTGTGTTTTAATAATACTTGCCTGCACCTGGTTTATTATAGGAAACTGGAACGCAAATAAGCATTGACAAATAGTTTTTAGTAAACTGAAACTCAATAAAAACTATATAATTTAAGAAAAACAAAAACTAAAATTAAACTATATTGCCTGGGTAAATTTTTTTTAGAGACAGCATGAATTTCCATCAACTCTCGTGATACTGAATCTTAGAAATTGAACGGATTTCACATCATAGGAGACGGTGTTATGCTACAATAGCTTCACTAAAGTAGTGTCAATATTAAACGTTATGGCTATTCCTACAAATTTCTCCAAACCATGTATATGTAGCTACATATTTCTTATCATTAAAAATGTTTTCTGGCAGTTTTTAATTATTTACACTATTTGTAAGTCAGGTGAATATAGCATATTTTACACAGCCAATGTAATATATGCGGTTGTACGGTTTTCTAGTACTGGAACGTACTAGAAAACCTAAAAATGTATTTTCGAGTTTCAGATGTTTTGGGGCAGGGAGAACCATTAATGAGTTGAGAATAGCTTTCTAAGAGGATGTTGTAGTCCTACTTCAAAACTAGGGTTGGTAATGTTCTTCAAAAACATTTTTTGTTATGTTCAGGAATCAATAAATCAAATGCTCTGACAAAAAGGACAAAGTAGCGTAAAAACCTGTCCTATCATTTCATTCAGGCTGACCTTCCTGTAAGAGATTAAAGATTAAAAAACACCACAAAGAACGCAGCATCTACAGTTTGCTTAGGTTTTATTAGTAGCATAATAATGGCTTTCTGGCATGCAAAATACCAAAATGTAAAATATGCGTTCAAATGCTCCATCATGCAGTAATCATTGGACGGAAGGGTGTTTGCTGTCACTCAGCGAGGGGATTAACCAAACATGATTGTGAATAAATTGGATACAGTGCAATCTTTGCACTAATGACTGCAGACAGATTGGTAGCCAAACACTGACCACAAACACAATACCCTACACTGGAAATGATTACAGCTGAAGTTTTGCCTGATCAAACACCTAATATCTTTAAAATATGTGAGGAATTTGGTACAGCAGTTGAATGATTAACTACAGCCCAAGCCTGAGCATGACAGCCATCTTATTTGACCACCAGTTAGAAGGAAACCCTCTTCTGTGAGGTTGAGCAGAGCTGCAATAATTACTATAAGTACTGTACACATTTCTCAAGTCAGTGCTGTGAATCTCCCACTTCCTGCCATGTTTTATTTTGAGCCAGTGTCAGTTGAGTATTGCTTCACCGTCATATGGTCACTTCGCTCTCTCAGCCTGAGGACTGGATTTTGCCCTCCCCTGTGTGTGGATCAGTGGCGACGTCTTATTACAGAACCACCTTCACACAGACGTCTGAGTGCCTGCGTGGGAGCGCACTATGCCCCCCAGTCTGTTAAGAATGAGCTCGATATGTGTGACTTGTGGTTGCCATGGTGATGCCTCTGTGAACGCAGGCAGAGCGGAAGTGAATGTACAACATGTAGGTGCAAAATAAGTCCTGCTCAGTGATAAAATGAAATTGTCCGTTCCCTTCCTTGTGTTTCTGTACACATTCACACCCTGAAAGGCTTTTGTGTTACTGCTGTGCAAATATGTTTAAATTAATGAACATACAAGTGCTGACATGCCCAAACAGATCACTCACTTGGCCGCTGCAATGTTGGCGCTTAACCCCACTGACCTTATTATCATATGTAGTCTTTCCTCAATCATCTGCAGGATTCAGAAAGCCAAATCTAAAACTAGTATGAACACTAAAGCTGCAACTACCAGTTATTTACATTATCGATTCAGTCCAGTATTTTCATGTTTAATCCACTGAGTGTTTAGTTTACAACATATCAGAAAACAGTATAAAATCCAGATGAACATCTAGTTTTGTCCGACTAACTGTCCAAAACCAAAAGATAATCGACTTACAGTGTTATAAAACTGAGAAAAGCAGCAAATTAATCAATTATCAAAATCACCATAGATAAAAAAAACATGTTTTTTTCAACTAACATAGTTGATCAAAGCAAAAAAAACCTTTGGGCAATGGAATAAAATCTTGTGACTTAATCTAAGAGTGGAAATTAAGTACTTGTAGCTCTGCAGAATACAATACATGGAGGGCATTAAAATTGTTCAGCTCTTTATACCTTTTTAAATACGTATTAAACTAATTAAGGACCCATAGGTGCCATGTATTCTCACTGGGCCTGTGCTTTTAGTAGTAGTATTGACACCAGAAGTAGCTGCCAGCGACTGTGTTGTGTGTAAACAACACAGACCGTAACACCTCCCGTCTGTTTCTATGTCTATAAGTATGCACACAGTGATCCTGGCACTGCCTTTTCCTCTATAGGCCAAAAATACACTGACCTACTGTACCACGACACCTGGCAACCTACCTACCAGTCCTCTTATAACGTGACTCAACAGGTATGTCAAGCAGATGTCTCTGACTGCTCAGGGAAAGGAGGGCAAACCAATAATCACAGTTTCTGTATTACCTTATATGGGCATTTCATATCATTATATGACACTTATGTGGTATGACATTTATAGTTGAGTTAAAAAAGCTTAAACTGCCCTGAAAATATATGCTGCTATGAAATAACGGGAAAATTCAGGTAGAGCGTGTTTGAATGTGCAGTGTGAAAATGATTGTTAAGTTTAAAATTCAAGATTGGGAGCATTTCTATTGCCTCCTCTACATAGCAAATAGTTGTTTGATGCTATATTTCTGCTCTGGATATCATATAGTGAACCTTTAACCATTCATAGATTTAGCTGTACACGTGCCAATAGCTGTAAGTCAGCTTAAAGCAACAACATTAACAGCATTAACTTAACTCACGGACATTTACTGCAAGGCAAACCAGCTGGAGCAAAGTTTTCTATCACAGAAAGACTGATTCTTCTGAGTAGGTGTGTGAGTGATGAGTAAATAATTTGACAACTGTCACATGTTGGAGAGATGGCAGGTCACACTTACCATGTCATTGCCAAAAACTGCAGAATACAGAAGATGATAGCCAGCCCTTTTTTATGCCACTGTAAAAGAAAGCACAAAAGCATTATTCTGATAAATAATTAAAACAATAAAGACTATAACTGGCTTTAAAAACTATGTACCGGTATTATGTACTTACCCAAAACACTGCACAAAGAGTTAAGACAAGGAAGAGCTGACGTAAAAAGAAAGAAATGGTTATCTAACACTTGCAGAATGAGGTTTGCTATCCAAAATTTGATTTCTGTCAGTATTACACAGAAAATGTTAAATTCTCAGAATAACAACAAGAAAAAGCCACTAAATCACTAAAATATCAACAGTGTCAAGCTGAAACATGTTGTCAAGATAAGTAATCCTTTAATATCACATAGTGGGACCTATAATTGAACCTGGTCTTCTAATCCAAAGTCAGAAGGCTGCAGATCTTATACTCCCTCAAGAGGAAGTAAAATCAGACAGCAAATGCATTATGACCTCATGTCAAGGAGGAATCAGAGAGAAGACTGCATCTAACACCTTTCTAATGTACAGTGAGATAAAACATGAAGATCCAGAGAAGCATCTGGCTCAACTTAACAAAGTAATGTGGTATTTACCAGCATAACAATGGTGGCTATCAGTCTTTTTGGTTCAAACATGCGCTTCAGCTGTTTTAGTGGTCCCATTAGGAAGCAGGTGCTTTAGAGGAACAAAAAAGAAACGGACATTAATTACACTTTTTAAACATCAGCAAAAAGGTACCTTGACGTGTTGTTTTAAAAGGTTAATCAATGAAATTAATGCAATCATGTTTTGTCGTCATGTTAAGTGCTAAGCAGAGCTGGACTGGCCATCTGATATACCATAGGAATGAAAGTACTGTAATTTATGACACAATGTTCACGTCCTTTTTGTAAAATAATTAGAGAAACTGTTCACGATATTTTTTATATATTTGTGAACAAATCTAATTATCTAATCATGCTAGGACTCCTTTAGCTAGCTACTGTCACCCACTGGATGGCTACTCCATATCTCCGTAGAAAGCCCTGTTCAACACAGTGGAGTGTACTGAAAAATTTTGTAATGCTGCTTGATGAAGGTATCTGTTTATCATGTTTCCTCTCTCTTAAACCTTCCTTTATCTGTTCTTGCTCCTAAGAGTGGTACCGTTGATATATGAATGTGAAGATGGGTGGTGTCTGTGGGCCGGTCTGGACCGAAATGCCAATTTTTTATCCCAGTCCAGCCCTCATGTGGTGTATTTGCATTACTCTTTCCAGAGATCATCCGTTAAACAGTGCAGCCAAGACTGTGTGACTTATAGCATGGTTGTTCAGCAAGATAGATGTTGTGCTAATGCTAGCTACCATGGTTATGTATTCAGAAAAGCTTTTGTGTTCTTTCAGTAACACTTTTGAAAATGATGAACTATACAAATAGCATCTGGATGGTCAGCTATGACAGACAAAATACACACATTTTGTTACACCTCCATATCTATTCAAAGTCTGAGGTCAAAAATCTGCGTTCATACCATAATTTAACATCAGAAAATTAATAATCTGCTATAAACACTGTCGATTTCAGACTGGTCTTCATACTATGTACGTACACACACACAATCACATCTCTTCAGAGTGATATCAGAATTGTATCGCAACGATAATCAAATTTCCAATAAATGTCACAATTATAAGAGGGTAAATATTTCATGCCCAACACCACGATGACACATGCAAAACCTCTTGCATGATGCATGCGTGACGTCAGTAAATGTAACGAGACAAAAGGCTTTCCCCGCTGATGAGGCACACAGCTCTGGGCTCAGCAGAGCTGAGTGGGTAGAGGGAGTCTGTGCAGCGTCACATCTGTTAGATGAGACATCAGAGTAGTGTGTGTTGACGCAGGCTCTTTCTGCTGATCGGCCGAGAGGCACGGATGCTTTTTATCAACTGTTCAATATGAAAGACACTAATGATATCCACGCACATGCTGCTACAGCTGAACAGGGAGCAAGATGACAGCAATGTTAATGCCATTTACTGTCTGGAGAATCGGTCTATAAACGTAGCTTTGATAAAACAGTGGAAGTTGTTAGCTTATATCTGATTTAAAGCAAAATTATCGCTGGTTTCAAAAAAACATAATAACAAATAGAGAAATACAGCATGTACCAAATGAAATTTATCATATTGAAGTGACTTTTTCAAAGCCAAACACTTTTATAGCTTGTTGAAAGGGGCTCATATTATTGACAGAAAAAAACTATATATTTGAGAAATGTTTATTGTTTTGTTATTACAAAAAAACAATGCAACTCCTCAAGACCATGACTTTTTTGACATAACTTTCCAGTACTTAAATCAGGTAACCAATGGACTAATCCTGTTGCAGTCAAAGTCAGATGCATCTGAAACTTGCATTAAGCTCCTTAAAATATGACACTGTCTTGCTTTGGGACTGTAACCTGGGCTACAAAAGCTGAAGGTGACCCAGTTTCTTTACATATCTAAACCTTCTGGACATATGATACCCGAAGACAGACACTGCCCTGTCTGAGAAAAAAATCCCTCATCAATGGTTCACTGTCAAAGAAGTCAAAGACATCATGATTAGATTTAGCCCTTGGATTATGTAGACTAAATAATCCAGAATGTTGTAAACACCAGTAGGCCTCTGATTTCTAGTGATGGAAGATTTAAATCTAATATTACTTAGCCACAACATCAAGTATAAACAATAAGGGTGTGTCAGCGTGTATGCAGTGGCATTAACAGAGTGCACAGCCAGATTCTACGAATACTAGCTGAATCAATGTCATACCTCAAAAAGGAAACTTTTAGATTTTCATTGTGCTCTGAATTACAAGTTTGGTTTTGTATAAATTAGAATCTTGTAAAAAGAAAAATTAGCTATGGCCTGTGTGGGGGCACTGTAATGATGCAATGGCGTCCTGTTACTGGGAACGAATTAACCTTGCATGCTCCCATACAAATATTAATATGAGAGTAAACACTAATGTCTAGGCTACTTGTAGAGACAGACAGCGCTGTTCCCACTGACCATTGTTTCTTTATCCCAAATCATTTCCTACTGACTTTCAAGCGACACACAATTAAGCGCTACAGAATTAAGGGCTGCAGAATAAATCCTGTAATAATAATGATTATGATTCAATAAATTTAATTAGGTCCAATGTTAACCCTTTGCAATTAGAGTGCTTGTTCTGATCAAATTGTACACTCCCTATTCCCAGGTAAGATGGCCTAACCAATTCTTGCGATGCATGTAGTCTCTGCTTCCCAAACGTTTCAGCTGCAGGCTAGAGCATTCTCACTACACCTTTATGAAGGGGAGAAGGAGGTCGGGTTTACTAAGTGCCATGTGACCGCAAAGACAGCTTTCTATTAATCTAGATTGTGGTAATACAACAAATTTATAATTATACTAATGCTAATCTGATGGAGATTATTGTTTCAGATATAATCCTATAGTCTGGAGCAGAACCAGCTGTCAGCCACCACTGTTTATCATATAAATATACAGTATATATATATCATATAAATCAGAATGATAACATCCCATGGTTCCTCAGGTACTGTGCTCCAAACTCTGAGCAACAGGTGATGAGTGCACAGAGGGTAAGATGGTAAAATATAGGCATGATTACAGATGATGTTTATCTTTATAAACAGACTGCTAGTAAAACTTGGAGAAATGTGTAGCTGTACCACAGACGATTGTAACAGAGCAGTTATCTGGCAAAATAATTTCAGGGTATGAGCCTGATGCTCATCATTTGTTGTATTCCTGTCACTGTGCCATACTGGTGAGGGAAGATATTACAATTCTCTGACCTGCCACTTTGAGCTGGACTGAAGACTCTCACCTGGAAAGAGCTGCGATGTTCCCTAGTGTGTAGAAGACGGCGAAAAGCTTGATTCCGTTTGGAAGGAACAGCAGTGCTGAACCCTGATAAAAACAGCAAAATAGTCTCTGTAAACTACACAGAATAATGTCACCACAACACAGGGGTACATGCCATGTAGCTAAATTAATCCTGGACTTAAATAAGACTGAAGGCTTGCATTGTGTGTATTTTTTTCTTGGAATCTTAACAGAAAAAAACAGCAAGGAATACTGTGGGCTGTCCTGTGGTTTTACTGAAATACGATGGGCTCCCCCTAGTGCCAAAACACCATATGTTAAGAAGGGCTGCTTGAGTGGTATTATAATCCACATGCATGCTCATTATTTGGATCACTTTCAGTGAAAAATACAGTCTGGGTGTGACACAAATGAGCTATTCTAAATCCTATTGTGAGGCTTTTCCTCCTACTCCTCAAATTCAAACAACAAATCACATATTATTTCATCTGTGTTTTACTCTAAATACAAGAGATCTCTAAATGATCTAAAAATGAGTCTTCAATTTTCCTGAACATGGGACCATGACATCAGAGAAAGAGCTCAAAGAACATTCAGCTTGGACTGTAGGATCTCATGACCAAATCTCAAATGTTTCAGTCTGCTCAGTGACCTCACTTCACCTACTTAGTAACCTCAGGAGAAACAACAGCATATAAGTTCATCTAACTCTGATCAGAAGAATCGATCTCTGACGGTGCTTTCGCAACATAACATTTAGTCCATTTTTAATTGAACTTTGGTGCAATTCAACCTCTGGTATGGTTCGTTGTAAACGCAGTAATCGTACTCTGGTGAATACCAAAACAACCGGACCGAGACTGCTTGTGAGGGGTGGTTTCAAACCATTTAGAAGTGAACCAAAACGCAGGCAATTGTCGAGATGGACATAAGTAAACCACAAGTTAAGGAGTGGGACTGACCTGCACTTAGTCTGATACCGGAAGAAACATTAAGGGACTTTAGCCTCTTTAACCCAGTGACCATAATATCAGTTGAGCTGGGTTATAAAATCTGCCTTTAAAAATTTAAAAACTGTGGCAGCACTTTTTCTGAGTTGTTTCTAAAAGACGAGGCCTTAATGCTACTCAAACATCCAAAGTGTATTTTGTAAAAACAATGTTTGTTTGGCAATGATTTCAATGTTTTAGTTACAAAATGAATGCATAAGAAATTGTATTTTTAATTTATAAAAGTTTTGACCAATTTTATATTGAATGTGTTTACTTGACTTATTTACATCGTTATTGATCTTATTTGTTATCTAAATTTGACTTTCATATTTCATTATTATAATAAAACTATTCCATTTGGAGTCAAAATTCTGCAAACGTCATGGCCTACGGCTGAGTTGTGTGCACGTAGTCTATGTGCTTTGTGTTATTTATATCTGCTTTGGCACAGTTGTAGTCAAGGAGTTACTGAATGAATTCAGTGGCATTTCTGTGCATGGCATCATTGATAAAACGGTGTCATCCACTGTCTAATGTAGAAAACATTTTAGGCAAGGATAAAAATGTAATTTTTTCCTTTGGTTCAGCAAAATTTACTTGTAACAGTCACAGTGTTTCTTAGCACTGGGGATTAATTCTCTGAGGTCTTATCTATCCATAGAGACCAAGATCATGCATATAGACCTGGCAGATGTCAAGCTATTCTTAATTTATTTTGGGTATGTCTGTCTAGACGAACCACACCTTCCAGCAACCTACGGTTTAAGAGGTTAAGATTTATGTAATGTTTGACAGATGCGCAGCGATATCCTGCCTGTGAAATTCATCACCCAGGCCTACACAGGTTCTGTTAGGGTTGCTTTGTCAGTGTGAATTATCACAATGCGGTGGCTTCAATGTGCTGTCAGCAAGTGCCGCCTGTGACAAGACTTCCTGTAATTTCAACTGCAAACTTCACTTCTACAAACTGAAACTTTCAGCTCTTTCCTGGTAGCAAGCAACCTTCATGTGTTAATTAAGTACAAGTGACATGTGCTAATCACTTTAATGTGCAAGTGCAAAAGAGGAATTTGCCTTGATGGTATTTGCTTTGAACCATGTTAACGTGATAGTTTTGTAGTGCCTACAAACCAAACACAGCACAAGAAAAACCAACTTTAACTAATAGCATTAAGGCTGTTATGCATACTCTGTGTGCTCTGCATTCCTAATTTCAGTATGAAGTCACAGATAAGATAAAAGATGCCTTTTCAACATAAAAGACACACTTACAAGTATTGAACATAGGATTCCTGCACCAAAGCATATGGCAAACCATTTCACCCTGGTGCTGTAGCTGAGAGTGCTGGCATCAAGGACCTGGTGAGAACAATGGGAGGATGTCACAAGACAGACCTAATGACCCTCAGAGAGACCCACAGGCTCTCTACTGGTGATTTAACTTAGGAGCCAAGCAGATAACACCCAGCTACAGTATTATCTTACAACACAAAACACACACAGCACAGGACGCTACTAAGTACACTGAACTTAGGCAAATTAACCCGTAAACCAAACTACGGAGCTCATCTGAGGTCACATGACAGAGATAAAAAAACTACATCTAGTTGTCAACTACATTTTTTTCTGCCATGTGACCCCAGAGGGGCTCCGTAACAGACTGTACGGTAAAATCTACAAAGAAATGCAAGCATGGCAGACTCTGGTGTACCAGGGTAAAACTTTAACTTTGCAACACGTTAAAACGTACAGTTAAGTATTATAAAAACACATTGAAGGCAGAACCTTACCCCATTTCCTCCTCATTGGTAACGCGTGTAAAAAGTGTAAGTAAACAAACAATATGATTTATTAAATGCTGTCAGAAGAATATGATAGCTAGCTTTGATTTAGCTGAGCTAAAATAAACATGATAATAAAGCTGCTATGTTGGCTAAAGTCTATGGAAGAGTACAGAGCTAGCGAAACCTGGCAGCATGTGCTACGAATGCTAACTAAACTCTAACTCTAAGAAAACAAAACCACTTTAACGTTAATAACAAGTAACACTGAGTCTCAGACAGGAAACGAGACTAGCACATTTTTTATCCAATTCTATCCATTAAACGTTACACAACGTTAGCGTTAGCATAGCCATTAGCAGTGTCATCTGTCAAACAGTAAGCTAGCTAACATTACCTGGTCAGTGAGACCCAACTCTTCATTTTCTTCATGGCCGCTTAACACACGTCGAAGCTTGTCCATCGCTAGAGGCTATTAGCTGGCAAAATGGACAGAAGAAATACGAATTTCTCGCTTCCAACTGTATGTCTGCTGTTTATGTCTGAAAGTTTGTTTTTTTTTTTTTGCTCGCAGAAGTGACAAGTTTGACTTCCTGTCTTTCCTTAACGAGTCTCTGCCGGTGCTGACTTGCAATCGGTTTGTTCGCAGACAGCGTTGGCCAAAGTCTTTATGGAGGTGTTTTCAAAACTGACCGGAGATCAGCTTGTCACGGCACCAACTTCCGCGGAACTGTTGCTGCGTTTCAGTGCTGTCGGAAATAATAGAAATACATAGTGAACGCCGTACAAACGAAGCAGAAATGTTACGCTCTCCTTTTGATACTGTAATGTGATGGCATATGTGGTTTGCTGTGGGTGTCTTATAATATTTAATTCAAAGTAGAAGTTGAGAAAAAACATGATTTTTTAAAAGAACAACCAGGTACACAGTCATTGATTTAAATTATATATACATTTTACGAACTATTTTTAGGTATGAACAGACGTGTAACGTAAAGTGGTCTGAACATCCTCTTTCAAAAACAGGTTTTATTTGCTTGTTTTAGCCTATTTACCTGTTTCACATACTTTTACATTTCCTATAAATTTGACCACTGTTTTATGCTCCCAACTGTTGGTTTTCTCTTGCTTTGTCGCCATCTAGTGGACATGTAATGCCAAGGCAAGAAACACTTTGGACTGTCAGCGCAGTGGACTACTTTGTGTCCTCCTGTCATGATCAGGCTTAGTGGTTTTATTAGCTGTTGTTGTTGTTGCTGACCGTAAAGAATGTTTTGACTAATTCAATGCATAACTTACACATGTAAAAGACAGCTACTGCATGTAAAACACAATTATTTTTAATATATTTTGGAGGGAAAAATATGAAAATTGAACACCATTTAATGAATTAACTAACCGATTATTTTTCCTTTTTTTTCAACTGAAATTGATCAGACGATTCCTCAAAGGCTTATGTCTAAACCTTGAACCGTTTGGCACGTCAGCCTATTGGAAATGAAACAGAGATTTGTGGTTTGTTTCCATCAATCCTGTAGGCCTAAGTGCCATGTCTTCAATTTCAGAGTGGAATATTGACTTTCTGCATGACGTGTGATAAAACGTTATGCTTTGTGTCAAGGCTATATAATGTTGCCTTGCCCTTATCAACAACATAACTGGCGCCAAACAAGATACAGTTATGTGAAGCTTTTGACTTTGGGTCACAGTGTTCTCCTGAGGGACATAGTCATTGACATGGCTTTTAATGTGTCTGCCAGCAGCAGGATTCTTCATTTTAATTATCCTTAAATGCACAGCAATTACAGATACAAGAGTTAGAAAACACAATCAAAAGGAAAGGGTGGCACTGAAACCCAAACAACACACAGCAGTGGGATAATCCTTTTAACTCTTACAAAATGCATAGTGTATATCAAACATCCTGCTGTCACCTTATCTGTCACCTTTGGAGCTGTGCACTGATGTTTCTTGTTCTTGGGTTGCTCCTGATGGTCAGACCAGCACCTTGAAAGGTAGCTCCCTGCCATATGTGTGTAAATGACTTAGTGAGAGGGGAATTATGGAGTGCTTTAGATAAAAGTGATGTAAATGCAAGCATTTATATTTAGTGGCTCAATGGTCCCTCACTTTCAAGCAGGTGACCTAGTACAGTACAGTACATGGGGACCAGGGCATTATTTCACTACACATTTAATAGTGTCCCATTAAAGTACTGATGCAAATTTAACCATAATTAATATGGCACATTCAAGTGAGGGTATTCAGTTAATCCAAAGTGTTTATAAGTAGATGTGCTCCATGGAATTACATCAGTTCAGCACAACCTCATATATGATTCCCATCTTAAAACTTAAATCTTAAAAACTATAACTCTGCTGAGTTAAGCCTGATCTAATATTTAAACTAAATGTTTACACTCTGTTAAGGAATATACCAGTTATATTCAGTAACCAAATGACAAAAACAGCAGTTCACAACGCGTAACTTTGCTTTCAGGTGTAACTGGCTGCTTTGCACATTGTTGTGAATACAACATACAGCTCAGCCGAGTCACTTGATAAGAAGTCGAGTGTTAGGTGGCTGAGATTCCCTCTGCTCCGGTAAAGGATGACGATCTGCTGCAGCTACAGCAAAAAGATACTTTAAGGAAGGGCAACGTATCTAAACGCGCAGTATTTAGAGGACACCCCGGCTCCTGTGTGTCCGGACGTTTTCCAGCCAACACAGCAATGTGGACATCGCTGCCTGTGCTCTTCTCGTTCCTCTTTGTTTTATTCTTCTATGGATGCAAGTGCGCTTCGGGTTTCGTCTGTCCGAGGATCTGCCGCTGTTTCCCTAACACAATCCGATGTAACAATATGACAGAAGGCTCGGGTCAGTCGACGGACCACAGAGATAAAAGACTGTAAGTTCAAAGATGATATCTGATAAAGGCTCGCATGCATGCTGATCGGCCTGTCGTTGTTAATTTGGCGCTGCAGTTATGACAATTATAATTCATTTATGTCTGTTTCTTTATGTAACTAAGTCCCCGCTGATAAAGCCAGTGCCAAGACTGTTCCGTGCGCATTTACGCATGGAACGAGGACTCATCTGAAATGCACTCGCTTGTTTACATGTTGGAATGCGCTTGCATTTTAACATACAAGTTAAATGCAGGGCTGCTAAAGTGACCATTACTTAGCTCATATGTTTTAATATTTGTTTAGATCATATTTTTTGTAATTGTTTGTGATGTAATTGCTTTGCACTTCTATCCTGGAACACAACACCAGCTATTTGGGAGTAAAAACAGTCAGTCATACAATAACCTTTAACAAGCACTGATTGTGCTTGGTTAATTTGTTAGATCATCTTCTAAACACTTCTTCCAAGTTTGGAAAATATGTTTGTCAAGTGGCGCTCTGTTGGAGAAGTAACTGAGAAGGTAGTTTGCCAACTTTGAAGCAAATTCTGGTGTCAGCTTTGACACCAGTAGCCTCTGATCTCCCCTCAGCCATTACTTTTACATTTAGAGTCATCTATCAAATCTAAATGTTGAGACATCATTTGTGTATCATCATTTTCTGATTTAATTTTCCAAATCATAACCATGGATCATCAATTATGCTAAAGACAAATAACACTGACTGCTTTAAAAACGCAAACATGTTAATCATACAAGAGGCACACATTTGCCCTGTCAGTGTAAATGTATATATAGACCCACTATACAGTATAGGCAAGTTGTTTAGCTAGTGTAGTATCTATTAGCCCATTGCTGTATATCTTGTTGTAAATTCATAGTAACAATTTTAATATAAAAAATGTGAATAGACGTACTGTGTAATGGAGACTGAAGGACATCAGCTTCTGAGTAATGTTGATATTTCCTAGTTCATGCCTTACATCATTTAATGAAAACTACCACAGCACATCACACTCTGTTGTTGGGAAAAAGAGGGCCCTGCATGTGTGCAAGTTAATTACCCGTAAAGAAAATGTCAAGTTGATCTCAACGCGGTCAAGTACACAGTGCATCCTCGCAGCCTATAGGGTTTCTGGGCATTGGTTTTACCAGACTGTCGCAGGCCTTGAAGGTGGAGAATCTTGACCTCTCCCCTGCTAAATCACAGAGCCTTGAGTCTCTCCTGATAAGTGTCCACAAACACCAAGGCCAGCAGCTTCATGCATCTGTCAAACACCACCAGCAAGCATACTCCAGGAACGTTGGGATTGTGAAATGATGAAATTAACAATATTTTAAAGTGTTTTCATTTGTTTATAACTGTATGTGAGAGGTAGAGGTGATCAAGTGAAACGGTTGATGATTGGTTGGATGAAACTTTAGTGTTTGTTTCACTGGCAGTGTGAAATACAGTGAGAACTCACAACTTAAATCTCATTGTATATGAGCAGCCCAATCATCCACATCTGACTGTAGAGGTTAAGACTGGAAGTCATATTTCACAGTGAAGATGGTTTCAGGATTAAAATTTCCTCCAAAAACATTCACCATGCAGTATATTTAAACCCTGTGGTATATGAATAGTTACCTTTTTGTCATGGTGCTTTCAGATCATTTACTTAAAATGTCTTTAATTATCAGATATGTTTAAATTAAATATGTCAAATGTGCCTCTTTTTTCAGGTTTCTCTATCACTTGTCTCTGCACACTATTTCAAGCCATTCTTTTGAGGGTTTGAAAGGAGTCCAGAGGATGTAAGCATCAATTTCCCTTCACTGACAAACTCTGACTTTAATAATTTTGTCAAAGAACTGCAATGAAAGTTTGTCATCAGTGTTTTCCAGTCCTCAGTTTGTGCCTTTCTTATCTTAATTCACTGAATTAGTCAACTAAGCCCAGGTTTTCACAATTAAGCAAATATGAAGACTGGATGCACTGCCTATTCCCTGCATAAGAGAGTGGGGCTATGCATATTAGAATGTAAAATGTTGTTATCCCTAACTTTGTATTGTCTTTGTGGCTACAGCTCTTTATCAAATCTGGCAAAAATTAGGTTTCAGGGTATGACGCCTTCACAAAAATAAGTCATGGTGCTTAACAACACTGCATGCGAACAGCAATCTGCCTTTTTTTCAGTGTCACATGTAAAAGTACATATGTGTTCTTTGGATGGATTTACAGTAATTTCTTTGTTTCTGCTTTATATACTCAGTGAGATTACTCAGAGTGTAACCCTGGAAACCATAGAGGCATTAGCGTTTAATAACCTTCTCAACCTTTCTGAAATGTGAGTGTTTTTTCTGTGATTATTCGAATCAACAAAAGTAATGGTTACTGTAATGGTAAATAGTAGTAGTTTTATCATTTTGCTTTGCAGCTCAATCCAGAACACCAGGAGTCTGATGCACATTGGCAGAAGGACATTTAACAACCTCCCCAAACTACATTACTTGTGAGAGACCTCAAAATATACTATTTAAATATATGCATTTATTTAAATATTTAAAGGTTTGTTGTCAAAACAGACATTTCTGTCAATTTGAATCCAACATCAGACACTCATTGAACTTACTTACATTGTCCACTGTATTAAATACTGCCCAGAAGCAACTGATTTACATTTGATTTACATTAAAAGTCACAAAACATGTCACAAAATGACATATTTTTCTTTGCATTAACAGGAGCATCTCAAATACTGGGATAACCATTTTTCCTGACATTACATCTATCGGTTCTCTTGAATCAGAGTTTATCTTGTAAGTACATCTGCCCTTAAAGTGTTAGATGACAAAAATTAAAGCACCATAAACACATCATATTGCATTGCTAGGAACTGTCATGCCATTGCAGGGATATCTGTGACAACCTGTATCTACTGGAAATACCTCCAAATGCTTTCACTGGAATGACAAAAGAATACGTCACAATGTGAGTGATGCAAGAAATTCATTTTAATGGCGTTTATACTGTCAGTTAGTCTCACCTGTAATCATAACAATCTTGTGATTGCAGGAACCTGTACAACAACGGCATCAGAGAAATACATGACCACGCCTTCAACGGGACAAAAATAGATAAATTGTAATGTAAACTATATGATGTAAGTAGAGTTTCTGTTCTCACAGCATTAAAGTTTTGCTCCATTGCCCTGCGTTTTATAATTTCAGGGTATTAAAGAATAATCGATATCTCAGAGTGATCCACAGAGATGCTTTCAAAGGAGCCACAGGCCCTGGAGTCTTGTAAGTGATGCTTTAAAACCTCCTGATAGCCACTTATTTGCTTTATTTGGGGGCGGCAGAGTGAAGAGGATGTTTGTCAAAGTGACCATTTAAATTGCAGACTAGCTTTTAATGTCTTGATAGATTCATCGCTTGAATTCTGTGTCTTGACTTGAGAGATTATAAACAAGATAATGCTTCATGCCGTGCGCTTCTGAGGAGCTTTCCATCACCGAGAGAAATTACTTATTGTATGTAATACAGGCTATTAATATAATAACAGTGGGTTATAATTTACTGGTGGTGTACTTGGGTGGGAGAGATGGTGATTCTTACTGACTTTATCTTCAGTGCATGACCAGCATAATGATCATAAAGAGGCCTTCACACCCCCGTGCCAGTCTTACAGTGTATTGTGTTATGTTGTCTAATCTGTTATTTCATAGGGACGTGTCCATGACAGCTCTCGCAAAGTTACCGCCACAGGGACTGGAGTCAGTCCTGGTGTTGTTGGCTCAGTCAGCATATGCCTTGAAGAGTCTGCCTCCTCTGCAGGGACTGTGGAGCCTCCGAGAGGCCCACCTCACCTACAACAGTCACTGTTGTGCTCTGCTGAGCTGGAACACCCACAGGTGAATTATTTTGGACCTTTAACAGGTTTAATCAACCTCTCTGCTGTTCCAGTGTACACCAAAAGTAAAATGTTGGAATAAAAAAACAAATATTGGACAGTATTAGGTGGTGGCATAATTTTTGAGTGAATCTTTACATGATTTCCTTCCTTTTCTCCAGGGACTTTCCCGTTAATCCTGTGTGGAATAATAGCTCTACATATTGTGATGAAAGTGACCCATCAGCAAGGTAAAACTTCATCATGCTTTCTTGTCCATAATCTACTTCTGTCCTGTTTAAATCAAACTCTGTGGAGCCTTAGTTGTTAATGAAAGGCATTATTGACAGTATTGCTTTCAAATGACACACCAATCCATCAGACACATTGTTTAAAAAGAACCTATTATGCTTATTTTCATGAGCATATTGCACTTGTATTTTTGTGCTATTTTAGAACATGTTTACATGCTTTAATGAAAAAAAAAAGCTTTATTTTCTCATACCAGCTGTGCTGCAGCACCTTTTTTCTCTGTAAAAAGCCCAGTCTGCTGATTGGTCCGCTCCAGCTCTAACTAGCTTTGTTTAAGAGTGTGCCAGACTAACTGCCAGGGAGGTATTATGCAAATGTGTTACTTGGTGATATCACTATGTTACAGAAGAAAAGGCGGGACTTAAGGCAAGGTGTTTCAGCAGTGTTTCTGAGCAACTCCCTTTGGTGTGGACTTTGGGCTTTATAACTTTGCAGACCGTTTACATGCACGAAAACACTAGGGGAGACCTGGGGTGGTCACGACACAGGACAGCTGCAAAAAGTCTTATTCCTCCAATAAGAAACATGCTACAGTGATGACACTCATACCATACATAGTTGGATGGTTGGTTTAGTCCAAATAGTCTCTGAACTGAAAGAAACGCTAAAAGTGTTGCAACCATCTCTAATCTCACCTATATAACAAACTTAAGGAGAAGGAAAAAGCACAAAAGCATAGTAGGTCTTCTCTTTAAGCCTCGAGTGCAATTGAAATATATTTCTGTTTGACTTCTGATAAAGTAACGAGAATGATTCCTTCTCCTTTTTTTCTTCTCCTTTGAAAACAGGGTTCAGCGTGTGCTTGGAAGCCCAGCAGACTCAACTATAGTCATGGATATGCCAGTTTTCTCAGATGTTGACCTGTTTGTGGAGGACGAAGGCTTTGGAAATGTGAATTTCCATTATCCGGAGCTGGATGCCTGTCAGACCCGACCAACTTTGGTTTGCACGCCTGAAGCAGATGCTTTCAATCCATGTGAGGACATAGCGGGGTTCAGTTTTCTCAGAGTTGCCATTTGGTTCATCAACATACTGGCCATCACAGGCAACCTGACAGTGCTCCTGGTCTTCTTCACTAGCAGGAATAAGTTGACGGTGCCTCGCTTCCTAATGTGCCACCTGGCTTTTGCAGACCTCTGCATTGGGATCTACCTTCTGATGATAGCGACTGTAGACTTGCGTACACAGGGTCACTACAGTCAGCATGCCATCGAATGGCAGACAGGGCCTGGCTGTAGTGCTGCAGGCTTCCTGTCTGTGTTCGGTGGGGAGCTGTCAGTCTACACACTCTCCAGCATCACCCTGGAGCGCTGGCACACCATCACCAACGCTATGCAGGTAGAGCGCCATCTGGTGCTAACACAGGCGGCGAGTATAATGGCGGCCGGCTGGCTCATCTGTCTGGGGATGGGGATGCTGCCCCTGGTCGGTGTGAGCAGTTACACCAAAGTCAGCATGTGCTTACCCATGGACATTGAGACGCCTCTGGCTCAGGCCTTCATCATAATCATCCTGCTCTTCAACGTGGCCGCCTTCGTTGTCGTGTGTGTTTGTTACGTGCTGATCTATCTGGCTGTAAAGAACCCTGAGATCCCAGGAAGAAGTGCCGACACCAAGATTGCAAAGCGTATGGCCGTGCTCATCTTCACTGATTTTCTCTGCATGGCACCCATCTCCTTCTTTGCCATCTCTGCTGCATTCAAGGTTCCCCTCATCACAGTCACCAACTCAAAGATCCTGCTGGTCCTCTTCTTTCCCATCAACTCTTGTGCCAACCCCTTCCTGTACGCTATCTTCACAAAGGCTTTCAGGAAGGATGCGTATCAGCTCATGAGTGCCATGGGCTGCTGTAAAAGCAAGGCCACTGTTTATCGCATGAAAGAGGCCTACAGCTGTGAAAATGCAATCAGGAGAAACTTGGGATCCAATAATAAAGGATCTGGCACAGGAATGAGGTTGGCTGACATGCCACAACAGAGCCATCACCCGAAAGAGGAGGGAGAGCTCACCTGAGAAAAAAAAAAGTGCTGTTAAAACAACTCATGCTGGATTTGGAGGGAACTAACATGTTTATGTCAACATTGATGTCATGCTGCACTGTTGACGACAGTCCTATTTTTCATTAGAAAGTATGTGATAAAAGGATTTAGTCAACTCTGAAAACTCCAGTGAATAGAAAGGAGATCCGGTGACTCTGCTATGACATTGGGTGCCTTTTCCTATCAAATCAATTCAACCCACTGAATGGGCCATGACATGTTGACTGGTCATAACAGCAAAAGGACAATTAGTAGGCCTATAATTAATGACACCGATGATGGTTCTGTTGAATAGAGTGCAGCAGGAACGGGTCCTAAAACCAGGAAATGAGTTCATATTTGTACTTCTGGTTCCCTCCTCTTGAGGCCAGTGGGGTTTTCTGAATGGGTTTTGGTTACATGCCTGATATAAGGTCTGTGGTTAACACAAGCTCAAGAGATTTTAACATTTTGTTCTACAATATGAAATATGTCAGTAAATATCCAACTCCTGAATTTGAAACCTTGTTGTGTATACTTGTGTTTGTGCAACTGTGGGGTACTTTGTTTAACTTTGTTTCTAACATTTTTACTTTTTACTTCTTTGCATCCATGCTTCAAAAATCATAGTAGTGTTCATTTGTGAAGATTATCTTGCTGAACAAAATGTGTAAATATCACATACCTGAGTTTGCCACAGAGCTTATTTTCTTCAATAATCCAAAACCCAATATAAAAATCCCATTGTCTTTTGTTGAGGGAACCATGACTTCCCCTGTCAGTTAATCTTAATCCTGTTAATTTATGTAAGATAAATTGGTTTATTCTGAGGTTGGCTACATTAATTTAAATGAAGATAAAGCCATGGTTAATATAGTGGGTGACCACGTGGTGGAGTAGTTGGGCAGAGGCACCAGGGTTTTTGTTTTTCTTCTAATGGTTTTATTGAAAATAAAATATATCATCTACTGTGCCAGTGTAGGTGTTGTTAGACTACATACATGATATGCAATAATAACATAATGCTTGCTGTAAGATAACTTGGTAATATTTGTACGGTAATATTTATCTGTCTTAAATAAAGAGAATAAAAAAGATGTATTGAGGGAAAATAAAAATATATAAACTCGTGTAATCGCAAGAGTTTTGTTTCTAGAGTATCTGTGCCTCTACTGTTTCACTGCTGTATGTCGGTTGTTTTCAGTGTTTTGGTGTATTTCCACAGTCAGTCCCGCCTTCGTGGGATCCCTCCTGTGACGTGGAGAAAAGTTAAAGGTTTTTCTGTCTCCAGTTGAATCTGTGATCTGGGGTCAACGACTCTGTACCCGAGCTGCGCTGAAGCCACTCCAGCGGGTGATGTTGGTTGCAGTCGGAGTTTTCGTGTCCTGCACAATCGGCTCAGAATAAACTACGTTTTCAGCTGTTGCGGGACAGAAAGCAGCAGTGAGGAGCTCGGACAGGTCATGGCAAAGCAGTCAGCTCCAGGCTGGTTTGGAGTTTTTCTCTCTACAACGACCATAGCCATGATTGTGTGGAGTCCGGTCAGCGGTGAGTTGTTTATTTTGTCGGAGGTCTGTGTTTTCCTGCACTAACTTCATGCCCCTCAAAGTGGCATCTAACTCGGTCAAATGTGCAGCAGCAGCCCTTTGCTCTGCAGCTGGAAGAGATTTAAATACTCTTTTAACACCCTATAGCTTCCGTAAAGACTGTCTTTATAGTCTTACAGAAAGTCTTTTCAACATCCTAAAAACACACAAGGCAAAGTCTTGAGTTTATTTCATAGCACTAAATGTGCATCTGACTAGAGCTCCTTTTTAATTATACTGATAAGCTGTGGCTTAATCGGTTTTGGACTGGAATGCTGACAGATAACACTTTAGAGTACTCATTTAGGAACTGTAAAACGTTCACAGAATAAGCTGTTTTTATTTCTATTATTTATTTGTTTTAAGTTGCGGCCTAATTGTAGAATTATATCAACATTTTTATTTTTTACTAAAATAAATATAATAAAATATTAGTACTCAAACTGATTAGTGATGACAGAAAATTAATTATCATCTATTTTGTTTGTGAATTATTTTTTATTGAAATAAGTAAGAACATTAGTTTATTATATTGATAGAATATATATTTTTTATTTTATTTTGCAATTCCTTCAGTTTTGCCATCTGTTTTGATTATCTATTCATCTTCTAAGTCATTGAAGTCCAAATAATCAGTCTTAAATGCTGATCTTCTCTATTTCATATAATCTTAATTAGAATATCATTGATTTTGGAGCTGTTGGTTGAGCAAAAGAAGCAATTTGACTATCTTTTAACATTTTATACTTTTTTTTCTATTTGAAAAAAATAAGACATCAATTAATTATGAAATAATTTGATGTAATCCCAAAACTGTCACACACTCATGATGTCTGAGTGCTATTTTATGGGGGTTTTGTGAACATTTTAGTTAACTCATGCCCCGTTCAGTCACTTTGGGTGTCAAATCTTTGATGCTTGTCATGTCAGGTAGAACAGATTGTGCTCACGTAGCATCTCCCTCTGCAAACAGCTCAGCATCCCAGAGGCCGGCCTCACCGCCCCACCAGAACCTCTGAGCCTGTTGTGATAGCAGACCGTGTTTCAAGGGTTTATCTGAGCCCGGATCAGCTCAGACGGCTGCACTTCAAGCCCACCGTAGGCTCCATCCAGCTGTCAGAGGGCCATGAGGCTAAATTCAACTGCTCCATCGACATCCCTGATGCCAGGATGGAGCCCACCATCCTCTGGGTGAAGAATGGCCAGGACCTGGCAGAAAACATCCAGGTAGTGATCAACGAGCTCCAGACTGTCACAGATGGGGTCATAACTCTCCTCTCCACTGTCAGGTACAGTATGTAACACATGGAGGTGATGAATAAATAGTGTGACAGTCTGATTACACAGAGACAAGTGACTTTTTGTACTGTATTACAGCATCAACCATGTGCAGCGAGTGGATGCTGGGGAGTATCGCTGCAGACTGAGCATCAGCACCACAACGGTAGAGTCGCAGCCAATCACCATTGAGGTGGAAGGTGAGTATCAACAGAACTGTGTACTTCTCAGGGCGTCCACATTTTACTGACACATCTTTAATGTGTCTGTAGGTCTACCAACGTTTATCCAGCAGCCAGAGGACAGGAACGTGACAAGAAATTCACCTTTCACGCTGTCATGTGAGGCGGTAGGACCTCCGGACCCTGTTCAGATCCGCTGGCTCCGTGATGGATTACCTGATAGTGACTTTCATAACTCTCCCAGCAGCTACTCCATTTCAGGTGAGATCCAAACCACGCAGTCTCTTTCTCACACATGCAGAGGATGTGTGTTTCACAGTGATCTATTTAATAACAGGTATACTCCTTCCCTTGCGTTGCCTGTTCCTGCTGAGGAGGCCTCCAAAGAGAGGTGTAATTTCTTGCTGTTCTCGTCGTTCATTGAATGATCAGAATATGCCTTGACATGAGTCTGAGTGACACCTTGAACCAGGTGTGCTAACATAAGATTTGTTCCCTTATCAGTGTGAAATGTGTTAGAGGAGTTGAAGAATTAATTTGATTTAAAAGTGCTCCTTAAAAGTCTGTTTCTTCTGTGTCAAATCTTTCAAAGTGTTCTTTAATCAGGCTTTGTTTTGGGGTTTGTTTTTTTTGTGAATTACAAAAGTGAAGAGGATTTTTTACTAGAAGAACTTCTGGCTTGTATAAAAAGTTGTAAAAGTAGTATACTAGAGGGAACATAAGCTACAAGCAAGTTATTACAAGCTACAGCTCATTAAACCAATTAATTATTTTCACTTTGGTTTACTTCCTCCTGTGATTGAATGTGGAAACATTCAGATGTAAAGGGACATTTGACTGTCTGATAATAAGGCGTGGAGCAGGTCTTATTCAGCCAGCCTCACTTTGTCAGTGGTTTCTATTCTGCGGCGTCTCTGCTGCCTCAGCATCTGTACTCTGCTTACTGCTATGAGATTTATCACCACGGTCAGTCAGTGTCAGTGGCTGAATGGTTAACACTGGTCATTCATGCGTGCTCTGTGCTTTTAATAACACCGCTGTATACTGAAGACAATGATGTCTGATTAAGCAATGTGTGACATTTTGGGGTATTTATTCACTGTCTTGCTGAGAGGTAGATGAGAAGTTTGATATATTAGTCTCATGTCTGTATAGCAAATATGTAGCTGGAGCCAGCAGCCGGTTAGCTTAGCTTAGCATAAGGACTAGGAAGTGGGGGAAACAGCTAGCCTCGCTCTGTCCAGAGGTAATAAAAGTGGGACCAGCTGCCAGGTAACCAGGACAGATGACTCCAAGAATTTACTGGTCCAGCATGTAACCACTTAACAGAATCGCTGTTTTACATCTTAGTTTTTGAACGGATTAAGCAAATAACATGTTAAAAAGTGACCTTTAAGATGCTGGAAGGTGGATTTTGTTACCTTTGAACACAGCTAGGCTAGCAAGGTCCCTCTTTTTCCAGTCTTTATTATATACTAAACTAACAGGCTGCTAGCTGTAGCCTTATATATATATTTTTAACTTTTGGCAAGAAAGCAAATAAGTATGTTTACCAACATTTCAACCTGTAGCTTAAATTTTTAAAATTATTGTTTCTTTCATAAAATGTCAGAAAACAGTTACAAAAATGCTCATCACAGTTTCACAAAACCCAACTGACATATTCAAATCTCTTGCTTTGTCTGATCAACCCAAAGATATTTAATTTAATAACATAACAGAATAAGAAACCAACAAATATTCACATTTGAGAAGCTGAAACCAGTGAATATTTGACATTTTTACAAAACATTAAACATCAACATCAACATTAAAGTTAATACCTATTGGTTATTTTTCATGAACATGCTGGATATAAAAGTCAAGACTAGTTATAAGATCAGCTCAGGTTTAAGTTTTAATTTCATGTTATATTCTAAGCTAAATATGGAAATTATATAGCTGTATTTTCAACGTGACCTTCATGGCCTCCGCTGCCCTGAACTTGAAAGAAAACATTTGTTATTAGAAGCATGCCCTTTCTGCCCTGTATGCTCTAACCCTTCATTTTCAGCTTGCCGCAGGCTATAAGCAATTCTACTGCAGCGAATGAGTGGAGATACAGCCCGAAGCCGAGGGGTTAAGGTTCAGAGTGGTGCTCTGGTCCAGCATGTGCAAGGGCCTGGGCAGTAAGGGGATGGGGGGCTGCACAGAGTGTGAGTTCGGGGGTAGGCTCCGGGGACAAAGACCTCATTCATGGGACGGCCCACTTTACCCTGCAGGGAGGGGCTGGACACAGAGGCTGGCAGGCTGCAGGCTACCAGAGCTCTCTGCAGGACCAAATATTGGCACAACCACACAGTGTAAACCCACTCTTCTGCACCTCATGCAAACTATGAGTGCAGGGCCCCTTTTTCCCTAACAGCTTGGATCCCATGATATTATCAGAGTGCTTTTGTTATGTGAAGTAGTGCATGATTGTTTGTTTTGTTTTTGCAAGTTGTTAGCATGCACTTCACATTTAAATTGCTTGAAATCAAGATATTACACCTTCTTAAAGAGACAGAGCTATCAGTGGGGATTTCATTTCGGGCTACATTTACTGCCCAAATATAAAAATGACACGACATCTCAGGCAGCTCAGTAAGCTGGAGAGCTCCCCTCCATAATTTGTGATGTTTCCATTTGAGTTGCCAATCCATCTATTTTTATTACAGTGTTTTTGTTTTTGGCTTTCATTTACTTGCCAAGTACAGTGAAAGCAGAAATGGGAGTGCTCGACCTTTAGTCATTTCCTTTTCCAAAAATGATATGGTTTAAGAAGAATTTGGTCTTTAATGAGCCATGAGCTGATATGATTGACGTTCTTCTGTAGATGCTGGAGTCAGTTTATGAAACCATTTCTGCAGCATAATCCACTCCTCTGTTGTCATATATTAGCACAGTATTTTGGAAACACTCATTGTTTGAACAAAATACTGTTAAATGCATGCAAACACAAGCTTCTGTAACACAACACAAGTTGTTTGGATCATACGCAGATACAGTAAATACTGTATACGGACAGCACAGGAGTGTATTATTCTAAACACGTAATTATACGTTTCTGTGGTCATTATGATACTTTTTTCCACCAGGAAAACTTTGGAATCCATAGTGCCTGGCATCATTTTAACATGACCATAGCCACCAAAAGCCACCACAAATATAGATATGGCAATATCACTTTAAAGTAAAACTGCCAATGGTGTTGTCACATTTACTAAATTGATGTTTTTTCCCTTTGCTCCTTTGTTTTTAGTATAATTATATAAGAATGACCAGCTCAGTGTCCACATTGCCCTGACCGTCTGTTTGCCATGCAGTTTGAAATGGGGCATGTGGTGGTTGCATTTGCACAGCTTGGCTGGAAACGCGCTGACGTATTTGTTTCTCTCAGAACTTATACAGCAGTTTTGATCCACGTGATACAAAGTTTATTTTAGATGTTTTTTTTATGTGAACAAAAGTATGAATGATCCAATCTGACCTATTTTAAGTCAGGCTCTATCTTTGTGCAAACAAACGCACTGAAATCAGGGTTGGTGTGAGAGGTGAAGCACTCCTTTTTTTTTTTTTTTTTACCCTGGTGCTCCCAAGCAGACAAAAGCAAAGTAAAGAGGACTTGATATTCTGCAGAATGTAAACAAAACATCCCAAGTTGGTTCCACTTATATTTAGCATGCTGTTCTGTGATCAGCTTCTGTAGAAAGGTTTCCGACTGAGAGAGAGAGACACTGGAAAACAGAGCACAAAAGGGACATTATTTAGCAGCTGTCCCCGTCCTATTCTAACTGGGCAGATCTGTGGCTGTTGAAAGACGGGGGAATTGTGCGTCTGGTAAAAAGAGACCCAGCAGAAGCATTGTTACCACATCACACTGGAGAGGCTCCATGTGAGTTTACTGCATGAGGTGCCACTGTGTGAACTTTTGAGGTATAAAGGAGTGAGTCATCCCCAAATGTGTTGTTTTGTATCAGTTTCAGTCTCGCTTCTCTATCAAGGCTGACATGGTACTTTTTGCCCCAGATTCACATTTGACACAGAATCTGTTAGTTTGTCCAAGCAAAGAATCTGACCACAATGTGTCTGGCTGGCTTGCAAGCCACTTCAGTTTGTTTTCCAGTATTGAAGTACAATAATACCGTTATCAGAATATTCTGCTCCATCTCGACCTGGATGATTGATTGTTCTGATTTCATGCAGCATTGTAGTGCAACATTGTCCTCTCAAATGTGTCTATTGCAGGTGTGGACAAGTACACTCAGTTCAGCTGCGAAGCTTACAACACGAAGGGTGTCACCACCTCCAGAGAAGCTAATATCAACATCAAAGGTAAAACTGGGACTTTTTAGGGGGCTGTTAGACATTCCAAGAGGTTTTCGTGCTCTGCAAGTTGAACATATGCCTCCACGTTAGCGGGTTATTAATGGGTTTTCTTTATGTTGTTCTGTAGTTCTTCCCGGCGCTGTGTCTAACGTTACTGTGACGTCGAGGCAGTCCAATAAGTTGATGTTGAGCTGGAGCCCTGGATACGATGGTTTCTCTCCTCTAACAAAATGCCACATCAGGGTAAAAGCCTCACGTCCTCATAAACGGTGCTGTTGCTTAACATCTTCAGATTGATCCTCATATATTCTTTGTTCTGTCTAAGGTTAAAGAGGTGAGTCGGAGGAAAGGGGAAGTGATGACCACCAGGTTCATCAACGTCACAGTGCCACCTTTCCAGTCCGAAGTCCCCGGGCTGCAGGCCATGACGTGGTACAACCTGAGTGTTTCTTGCAGCAATGAGGTGGGAGCCTCTCCTGTCACCACATGGATCCAGAGCAACACCACAGAGGGAGGTGTGTGAGTACTTAATAAAGAACCTTGGAACAGTTTGCAGGTTGATACACCAGCAGATAAGTGACTGCAACATGGAAAAAAAATATCCAAAATCTAATTATATCCATTCCATGTGCTTCATAACACATTTCTGGCAGATTCAGTTCACAAGGCTGAGACTGTATTTGCCATAAAAACCACCTTGTGTGTTTACTTTTAAAAAGAACCTCTGTGTTTTGCTCCTGCCGTCTCTTCATAGCAGCTTCCTGTTTAGGTTAGGGGAACATAGCACTATGTAATTAGCCTACAACCAAAATATGCTTCATGTAAGCCTCCTTGCAGTAGCAGCACGTAATAACTGGTATTTCATGAAAGTTGCACAACTACCTGCTCCGCTCGTGGTAAGTCCCCTTGAGAAGAACGTCCTATCCAGTAAAATCTCTGTTGTTTTCCTGAAGGGTCACATAGGAAATAGGAATGGTCTCACTGAGAAAACAAAACGTTCTTACTGGGTGGAGCTGCTGGCAATTTCCTTCCTAAAGTCACCGCAGGGGATATTTTAGTTGAAAGATTTGATACGCTGTGCCAGGAAGTGACCACATACCAAACTGTAATCAAAGATTTCAATGGAGGGGAAGCCTTTCCACTTTTGTTTTATAGGTTTATATGGAAGTTTTTAACCACTCTTGACAGTGTCTTAATCCCTTTGTTTCCCATTTCTCTCAGTGCCATCAGTTTATCCCCGAAATGTCACAGCACAGCTGAACGAGTCGTGGCTGGTGATCAGGTGGAAACCTCCCCCAGACGATAAGATAAACGGCATCCTGCGTGGCTATGACGTCATCGTCAGACATGGCACACAAGTGAATAAGGTGAGCAATTCAAATTTTCAATATTTAGCCTTTTTGTGAATAATGTAATAAATTTATTGAGTTTTACTTGTTTATGTAGCAGTCACAATAATTTAGACTGTTAAAATATAAATTGGAGAACAGAAAGTCAGAAAGTTAGGAGCAACTTATATAGTAAATACTTTAATACTTTCATTTTTTTATAGATATACAGTACATATACTGATGATATATATTCAGCTGCATCTGGTGCTGCATCTAACATCCTTTATTACATGTTTTTGTTGAATACTTGATTCTGCAGTTCAGATGTTGGACTCGTCGTACCGTTTTTATGTCAAATTCTTGATTTCTAGCTGTGTAATAAGCTGGATAATGTACAGCTAGCATGCCTACACCTCTGTACCTACAGTGCATATTCTCACTTATATTATATTATTGTATTATGAGCATTTGTTGTGCTATTGTTCGTGGTATTATCTTTGAAGGTTTTTTTTTTGTGAAAGCTGGTGTTTTTTTTTGACATTTCTGATAACAATGACTCATGTATGACAAATATGAAAAGAATGAGCCTCGCATATCAGGAGTATGTGATCCTCCCTCTGCCCTGCCTACTAAACAGTTTTTCCACTCCTCTCAAGAATCAACAAGGCAGGGAAAGTCATTTACAAGAAGTGCCTTTTTTCTAGATACACACTAAGAAATAGCACAGTTTATTTTAATAACATTTTTTGTATACATCAATTGTCCGGTGCATTGTTCCATGATGCTGTTTGTGCATAGTCGTCAGTGCTCTCTGGTACAATAGTGTGTTTCCCGTCCTTCCTGACAGTGTCGTAGTTAAAGGAAGCTGATGGCGTGAAAACTGGCGATCTGTGTTTTTCTTTGTTGAGCATGTGGCTTTGAGTCATCACAGAGTGAATGGGATATGAATACAACGGGATGTGTGCTATAGGTCCAAATATCCTTATGCGTTGTCCAGTCAGTTGCTGACGTCATTACACAAAAGCTTTGTAATCGTAGCAGTGACAGGAAACTTGTTTAATCCTCAGTCCCACCTGCCCCTAAAACCTCCTCATAGTGTTGAGATAAACCAGTTATCTTTGAATCAGAGAAATAAACTTGTTGGTGCCGTCACCTTCTTTTGAATCTGACGTTGATTCCCAAAATTTGTTGAGGATTTGCTGTTGCGAGAACATTTAACCACATGTTGCCCTCTGTTTGGTGCCACAGACATGATAGACCATTAATCATGGGTTCAGTCCGACTGTCAGCACATTGCCAAAGCAGAGGAACCCCACCATGTGGTGTTGTGAAATACAATGCTATGTCTGTCACATGTTCCCTCCTCATTGCAGCACATGAGCTTATCCAGAAAGTTGGTCTCCTTCCCTTTTTTTGCAGCGAGTTTCATTATATATGATAACACACTGTATGGGATTTTCCATCATACTACAAGTGAAAACAGATTTAAGGGAGTTTTTAAATTGCATTTCCTGTTTGTTATAGTGGACTAAGTGGAAATGAGAAAAAAAGGAGAAATTATGTTACATGCAGCAAAGTTCTTGACCTGGATTTGAGATGTTGCACGAAATGTACAAGATGTTCCTGAGCATGCTGTTCTACCAGAGTGTCTTCGTTTAATGACTTGTCTTACTGTTCAGCTTGTGACCTACAATACGCTGTGCACTTCTAACAGGTTGAACTCCACAAAGATAATGATTAACCTTAAAATGTAATCGTGACACTAGACCCATTTAAATTGTCTCTGATATGCTGTGTGTTATCTCAGATCCACAGCTACACCACTGTGGCCTTTGTCGATGTGCAGGAATTCAACACGACCTACAGTGTGGAGGTGGCTGCATGCACGCAGGCAGGGAGCGGCATGGTCAGCCCACGAGTCTGGCTGTTTGTGCCAGAGGACAGTAAGCTGCTCTATTGATTTATCTCATCATCTGGGAGCAGTTAACTTTATGATCTGGCCAACATAGTTTAGCTGATGTAGTGTACTATACTAGAACAACATCGCCTGTTAAGGGTGTATACAGTATTTTTTTAGCCAAACTAACAGCGTTGCTCCAGGAATGGATGTCTTGATCCAGACTGAAATGTCAACAACTACCAGTGGCATGAAATTTGGTACGCACAGTCCTGGGGAATGAATTGTAATAAGTTTGATTCCCTGACCTTTCATTAGGTCAAAATATCAAATAAATTGGTTTATGGCTAAATACCAGGGAAACTAACACCATTCAGCCTTAGCTGTACTTTGTGTTTAATTAGCAAACATTAGTAAGCTTAGTAAGTAATGATATTGTCATTGTGAGTATGTTAACAAGCTGATGATAGTATTTAGCTCAAAGCAACACTGTGCTGATATACACAGCCTCAAACATGGCTGGAGACCAGTAATTCCTAAAGACTGGGTCAGGGCCCAGGTGAGTTTATTTATTAAATTTGCAGAATTACTTCCATAGTATTTAATACAGGTATAACATTTATATCTGCAATACACCTTTGAGTCACATGAGGAAGTTTGAATGTTCGTACCGTTCTTATAATTGTAGCCTACTTATAAGATTGATTCAAAACATTGATGTTTTACTGATAACAGGAAAAAAACAAGCCTCTTAACTTCACCAAAATTCATGTGTTTGGTGGAGTATTTAGCATGTGTATATGTTTTCAGTGACATGCATAAAATGTTGTGATTTATCAAACACATATCTCTTTGAAATGGCTGGTTTACCAGTGTAAGATAATATGAGGTGATGTGGAAATGGCAGTATGTGGGTGGGTAATGTGGGTCCCCAGAAAAAAAGTTTGGGAAACACTGCTGTAAACTACTGTGTAAGTTTAAGCGAGAATGATAAAACTTGATATGGTGGGATCATCATGGATATTTTCTGAAAGATAGTTTGGATAATTGTTTTCAGGGCAGAATTTAATAATAAAGTGTTATGGCATAAAATAATAATAATAAGTTTGCAGATGGTTACACCCTGGGATCAGTCATACTTTATATCCTTACTGAGTAAGAATAAAACAACTTATCAATGGATATGTTACTATAGCCCTAATTTTGGGTTGAAAAACATGAGCTGACATAAATAACATTGCTACAACGTAGGGCTGCAACTATTGATTATTTTCATTATCAATTAACCTGCAGATTATTTTCTAGATTAATTGATTGATCATTTTGTCTATAAAATGTCAGAAAACAGTAGAAAATGTCCACTTGATATCTATAAATATCTCGTTTTGTCAGTCCAAAACCCAAAGACATTCAGTTTAATGTGATATTAAACAGACAGAAGCAGGAAATCTAACAGAATTTTTTGCCATTTTTGCATGAAAATTACTCCAATAATGAATCAGTTATCAAAATAGTTAGGCGATTATGTATCTCTTGACCGATAAATTGATTACTGGACTCATCATCTCAGCTCTAATACAGTACTACCATTAGGTATGCAATTCAGGTCCTGAATATTAGACTTTTTTTGGATATCCCATATTCAAAACTAAAATTGTGCTTGTCATTTTTTCTTCCCGTCTCAGAATCAGGGGTGCCCCCGTCGTCCAGCCCTGACACCAGGGTACCAGACTCAGTCTATGTGGTGCTGGGTGTGGTGTGTGGCTTCTGTCTTCTGCTGCTTCTCCTCTGGGGGGCTATCTGTGTTCACAACAGGACTTCTGACTCTTGGTTTGGGTATGCTGACAATCTTCTGTGCACACATGGTGTTGATTTAACCTTTCTCCATGTTTGGTTGTCTTATCTTTGAAGTTGCTACGGATCACTGTATTTGTTGTCTGCAGGGGTGGTCTTTGCTTTAAAAAAATAAAAGATTTGATGTCGCTCCTGGGGGATGTAATCTTTCTTCAGCGGCACACTGTAGTTGGACTTGAGAAACTGAACACTTCCGGACTCTGTTAATAAAATGACTTTGCTTCCTCTTAATCACCATTGTCTGCACCTGAGGTCTGAAATAACTGTGCAGCTGGAGAGATGGACAACGAGCAGCTGATAGTTCTCTGGTATTCATTATTATGAAGTCTGTGACTCAGTCCTGCCACTTAGGATATGGATAGGAATGTGTCACAGGCTGCCGCTCAGATAGGAAAACAGTGTGTGACCTCAGAGTCAGGAAAGCAGCTACTCAGAGAGGGTTTCCTCACTATGACCAGTTGAATCTCAGCCTTTCTTTTGCATGATTACTGAGCTATAATGACATGAGTACATGAGTGAGAAAATTAGCTCACTGATTTTTCTTTTTCCCTGTCCCCCCCTGCAGGCGGGTGTTTGGAGGTGGAGAAAAGCTGCAGCCTTTTGTGCAGTACAAACCCCAGAGATCCTACAACCGATCAGCCATAGGAATCACACGTATGTTATCAAATATTACTGTGGAAGATTAACATGTATGCAGAGATTTGTGTTGTCCTGCTGAAGGCGCACAATAACTTGAGTGGGTCCTGTCTGCAGTTGGGAACCTTGGTGTCAGCGATGAACTCCAGGCCAAACTTCAGGACGTGATGGTTATGAGGAACTTGCTCTCCATAGGGAAGGTTCTCGGAGAGGGTGAGTGAGCAGTTTCATTTTGAGAAATGTCTAAGAGGCATTTCATATCCACATCTGGATTAATCCAGATAATAACACCTTCTCAAAGCCTACACACACTAGATACTGTCTATCATGGAGCACTGAGATTTATTCATTTTAAAGCCCTTACACACCATTGTTCTTTGTATGCTCAGGTTGGATGGTCTTAGTCTTAAATTGTTATGTCACGTTATGTCTGCAACCGTGTAACTGTGCTGCTGCCTATCTTGGTAGGGACACTCTTGGAAATAGATGTTGTAATCTCAATGAGTTTTTACTCCTGGTTAAATAAAGGTCCAATGAAACAAATGGACAGATACTGTGCAGAGTATGAAGTATTAATGATTTTATTTGATTAGGTGAATTTGGCTCCGTGGTGGAGGGGCATTTACGACAACCAGATGGAACATCAGAAAAAGTTGCTGTGAAGACGATGAAACGTGAGCTTTCAGTTACAAAAAGGCACCATTTAGTCATCTTTAAACTACAAAACAGAGTAGAAACAAAGGATAATTTCTGTCTGTCTTCAAACAGTGGATAGCTTCTCTCAAAGGGAGATTGAAGAGTTCCTGAATGAGGCAGCCTGCATGAAAGATTTCAACCACCCTAATGTCATCAGACTGCTCGGTACAAGTGACACATAACCGCTTTGTAGTATTACAGAATCTCACTACTCATTTTCATTTGCACTTTCTTACCTTTCTCTGTGTATTGCCGTGTCCTCTTTAGGTGTGTGCTTGGAAGTAGGCGCAGGGAATTTTGCCAAGCCCATGGTCATCCTGCCTTTCATGAAATATGGAGATCTTCATAGCTTCCTGCTGCGCTCACGTCTGAGAGAGAGTCCAGTGGTACGATCTCTCAGCCAACACAGAAATAATATATTCCAGCTCATGTAATATATTATTAGATTATAATTGTTATTGTGTGTCTGTTTTTAACACAGTTCCTGCCCACTCAGACCCTCCTGAAGTTCATGGTAGACATTGCTTTGGGTATGGAGTATCTCAGCGGTCGTAACTTCCTGCATCGTGACCTGGCGGCTCGCAACTGCATGTAGGTTGAAAATACAAAACTTATATTTTAGTTTGCTACTTTAGGAGGGTTATGTGATTTTTCCGTACCCGTTATTCTCAATAGTCCATTCCTGGTTTGTCTTACAGGCTGCGTGATGACATGACAGTGTGTGTAGCAGACTTTGGCTTATCCAAGAAGATCTACAGTGGGGATTATTACAGGCAGGGCAGAATAGCCAAAATGCCTGTAAAGTGGATCGCAGTAGAGAGTTTGGCAGACAGAGTTTTTACTGTAAAGAGTGACGTGGTGAGTACCTCAGTCTGCTCCTGTTTCTTCCAGTAACAATAGTCATCGCTATGTACTGTAGGCTGCTGTCACTAAAAGAAGAACTGACCCCTCGTCTGCACTCTCCGTTTCGCTCATTACTGTCGGTTGTACTGACTGTCAATGTCAAAGCCAGTCAGTTGAACGTACACAGCACTAATTACTCAGCCTTCCTTTTAAGGATGTGTTGAAGTTTTTGGTTGTCTCGCATCATTCATCAGTGTGTGGTAATTTTTCGATTTTGCAATTTTTTTTTCCTGTGCTTTTGAAATTTTGGAAATCTGAAAGTAGTACATTGTAGATCAATATCCAGTTCCCTGACATGAAATGATGAAAAGCAAATGCCATATTTGGTATTGTTGGCAAAAAGGCAGAATTTATGCAGCTGAACTGGGAAAAGATGTGTTTATCCATATTGATGAAAAATAAAAATGAAAACTGGAAATGAAAAGAGGCTGAATATATTAAAAATTCACAATTTTGTAGTGGACTGCAAAAACAATTGTAGATTATCCTTTTGAAATAATTTTCAGCACAATTTCATAATGTCATAATAGTACTTCTAGATAGTACAGAAAACTGTTAAGTTAATAATCTGTGTCCTGCAGTGGGCATTTGGCGTTACCATGTGGGAGATAGCTACGCGAGGCATGACGCCGTACCCCGGCATCCAGAATCATGAAATTTACGACTACCTCCTGGAAGGACAGAGACTGAAGCAGCCAGCAGACTGTTTGGATGCACTGTGAGTGGCGTCTCTTCTTGAAACATGTCTTGTCTTTGGGTTTGAAAAGTAAAAATAATAATACCACATTCTGAAAATACTATGTTACAAGTAAAAGTCCTAGGTTAAAAATCCAATTTCAGCAAAAGTATTACCAGCAAAATGTACTTAAAGTATCAAAAGTACTCACTCTGCAAAATGATCCTATTTAAAGTGCTTAATAATAACATATATATTTTTTCACAAGATATGGGGGGACATTAGGGACTCTCTCTGGGATGTGGGCTTTTAATCCTTAAAAATGCATCATATTTAATAAGTTTATCATATGTTTTATTTGTGAAATCAAAGTAATTAATACTGTAAAATAAATGAAGTTAAGAAAAAGTACAATATTTACATCTGAGATTTAGTGGAGAAGTATAAAGTAGAATAAAATATAAATAGTCAAGTCAATATAAGTACCTCAAAATTGGACTTATATGCACTACTTGAGTAAATATTTTATTATTACATTCCACCACTGGTTGAAGGTGACCATATCAGAGTCAAAATAGACTATAAATAAACCTAGAAAGGGGTCTAAACCCAGAAGGAATGGGGTTACTTATAATATAAGTACTTATAATATAAGAATAAAATATGGGAACAAAATAATTAACAATTAAAAAAAAAAAAAAAAATATATATATATATATATATATATATACTGCCAACTACATACTAAACTTGAGCACCTAGTGAATACCTTTTTCACTTCTCCTTATTCTGGCTCACATCCAGTCCAGCAACCAACATTAGTCTCAAAAAACTTTCTTTATTGACCACTACCATGTGCAGTGAAAGTAGAAACTAAATATATGAACTGAAATTACAACTTGCAAATATGTTTTTCAAAGTTGAGGTTTTACTGAAGGAATGTGCCCATTCCAGAAAGGTATCTTTAAAAAATATCAAGATTTATGAAATTAGTTATTTCCTTTATTTACCTGCGTCTAGGTACGAGATCATGTACAGCTGCTGGAGGGCCGACCCTCTGGACCGACCTTTCTTTCCCCAGCTGCGTGAAATGTTGGAAAAGCTCACAGAAAAGCTCCCAGAGTCATTCAGCAGGGACGATATTATCTATATCAACACCAGCTTTCCTGAAGACGACCCTGATGGAGAAACACCTGCAGCTGCAGAACCTCCTCTGCTCAACTCGTCACCTTCCTGCAGCCATCAGGCGGCAGAAAATGCAGTGGTCACTGCGGACATTCATGGGAGCCTGGAGGAGGACGAGGATGATGATGAGGATGATGATCGTTACGTGGTGGTGATCTCCTCTGATCCTTCCCTGAGATCTCCTGCAGTGGACACTCCTCTTTTGTCAAGTGATGCTTTAAGTCAAGCAAATAGAGACATGGTTACTGATGTGACGGCTGTGGATCGCAGCTCAAGTGACACTTCTTTCCTGCTGTAACGATTGGTACCCAGCAGATCAAAACTGTAATAAAACTGGTTCATCAGTACTAAACCATATGCCTCATTGCACTGGGAGCACCTTGACATTTCCTGATGTGGACTTTCTGTCATATTGTTATATAAGCAGTTTATGCTTCAGCCTACATGTCAATGTTAGGAATGTTCATGCACATGTTCCATAAGCTTAAGATACGCTGAACTGTGAAATTGTTTACTGTGTTGACTTTTGTGTTGCAATGTAAATATAAATATGTACAGAACATTTGTAAAGTGATCTTATATACTGTTAAAATACACATATAATAGATTTCTTTAAGACTCCATTAAAATGAGATACATTTTGCCAAGACTCACAGATTCCCTCACATTTGTGACAGTGTTTATACCAACATGTAAAACAAAATGAAAATTATAAAAGTAAAAAAGCAGCAGCTACAACAATGGGAAAATATGCTATCTAAAGAACTGCACTAAAATATTTAGGTGCAAGTTAATATGAAATCCTAACTGGATTGAAGTAAAAACCAGGACTGTACTTGAAATATATTCAATGATGGAGAGCCTGGTAAGGGGGATCCCTCCTTTTTTGCTCTTGCTAAAAGGTCTTTTGGGGGAGAGGGTCACACTGAATGACATCCTCTGAAAACCCTATTGGGTAAATTTGTGATTTGGGGCTATACAAATAAAATTGACTTGACTCACATTTATGGGGCTTATAGTGACTGATGACGCCTAGTTAATGGCCTGACAGCAGTTTAATCGACTGATGTATTCATGTAAATAATAATCGATTGAGGTGATAGGAAGAGACTGAGTTTCAGTTTCTCTTTCTCTTGGTCACGAGGTGTGGAGCCGTTCACTCTTCTGTATAAAACTGCACTTTTTATGGGCTTTTGTTTAGTCAGTGTGATGAAACTGGCTGGCAGACAGTAAACCTGACTAACAGGCTTGTCTGCAAAAGACTATGTTGTTTTTTAATTAAAAAAAAAAAAAGCAGTGAAACTCCACGTTGGTACAGGTGGCACTGAACAGGTAACTGACTGAGACGGAGTCCTCCTCCTCTGGTGGCTCACAGCGCCTCCTGCAGGAGGAGGAGGTGTTGTTCACTCCCACAACGACATGGCTGCTGCAGTCAGGATGAGGACGTGGAGCTGTCCGACCACAGGAGTTTTCTATCCATGGGCAGTCCTTTTTCTAGTTTTACTCAGCACCATAAATGCGGTTGGTGCAGCACCGGAGACAGGACTTTGGGAAATCACAGTTGTAAATGTGAGTATGATACCGGAAGCACCGGATAACTGACACACCGGTTAGCTAACGTTAGCCGCCACATTAGCCTTGTTATGCTCACTCGCTATCATCTGTGAGTGCGGGGACAGCCGTGTTATGTATCCTGCATTAATAATATCCCGTCTACCACCCCTGACTGCGACTTACTGTCCTTAATAGATGTGGATAAAATGAGCCTACCGAGGGAGTAACGTATGTTGTTAAGCTAATTAGCATTAGCCTTGTGGAGGAGGTTAGCCGCTGGCCAAGTAGCTGAAGTTAGACAGTTGTCTAAAGACTTTCTGCTATTTAGCTGAGTCCCCGAGAGAAACCGCAATATATATCTTTATGTCATGGTCCTTTATCACCAACATCCAACACATCATTGCTGTAATATACGTGAAAACACACCCTGAAAGTTGAATCTTGTATAGTGGAGTCCCTCTTGTTTAGCAGTACGTTACAGTTCCCAGACTCAGTCCTAGGAGATCTAGAAAGCCTTGATCAATAATTTAAACAGTGAGACGTTTCAGATTCCCTCTGTTGTTGTCTCTGACTCTATATCTAGTTGCAGTATTAGGTGTGCTAAGAGAGGCTGCAACCTGGAAGAGAGGTCACACAGATAGACATGTACATATCCACATCCATGAACAGCATTAAAGTTTCTGATGCATATGACCTGACTTCTCTGCTACTGGCCCAGTCTGGGACAGTAGCCCATCCTGCTTAAATGATGAATCAGTTCAAACTAATAATACATTGATCAATAAGAAGAATAATCTTCTGTTCCACTCCAGCTCATAGACTTTATTTATCCATCCCGCAGACCTCAAGACCTCTGCTGTTAAAGAAATCCATGTATAAAGACACCAACATTGAAATGAAAGGTAAGATGTGGAAAATGTGCTCATGACCCATCATAAAATGTGTCCCTTTTTGTCCCCTGGGTTTATCATCACTTGTGTCTTCATGTTTTAGTTGTTCATTTTGGCTGTCCTAAGGAGGTGACCTTCTCTATACACTGGTATTTAAAATACTACCCCTGTCACAATGAATTCAACAACATCGAGGTAAGTACAGATATCACACACATCAGACGCCTGACTATCTAGACTTAATTGTTTCTGAAATGCGGCTGTCTTTGTCTGTAGGAAATGTATGAGAGAACAGCGCTGAGTCGTGGGAAGGGCCTGGACCCAAATCCCCTCGGACAAGGAGAGTACATTGAACACAAACACGGTCCCATAACATGTAACAGTGGACCGCAACCCTTTCCAATGCTCAGAGTAGGTTTCATACAGCATAGTCACACACACACACACACACTTCACATCACGGCATGCATTATTTCTCAACATGCGCTATCTGTGTTTTTCAGAAAGCCAAGGCAGAGCCACGTCCAGTCAGTCCACCTGTTAAGGGTGAAGTGCCTGTAAGAAAACTTAAATGCTATTTGATTTTAATAGAATAATGTAAGATAAAGTTAGCAAAGAAGTATAATCTCCCAGAAAAGTAACAGAATAAACATAATCAGCCAGTATTCAGTGTCTTTAACTATTGAAGTGTTTTGTTTATGTGTAAATGGTTTCCATATATATAGTATTTAAAAACTTGTAATACTGCAGGATGAAAAAGACATCAGATGGATCACTGAGGAGTACAACAGCAGCAGCAGCGGTAACAACAGCAGTGTGAATATTCATGACAACGTCATAGCCACGACATGGAAGGACGGGCCTTACCTGCTGGTCGTAAAGATTGTGTCTAGTGATCCGGATGCCAACTGGAATTTAACAGGTGAGCTTTTTTTTTTTTTTTTTTTTTTTTTTTTAACAGATAATTACATCATGCACGACTAATATACAGCGTGACTGGCATGGCAGAACTTTAACACCCTGTGTTATTTTTACACTGCAAGGAAATGCAGCGCATTAATGTGCAGAATTGACTTCCCTGGTTAGAAGCTGGCTCATGGAGCTGATTGCAGCCGACACTGAGGTGTCAGATTTCAAAACTTGTCACCAAAAATGATAATGTGAATGTGTTGGCAAGTAGGTTTCATTTGTCTAATGTCTGGACTTTTGTTTTTCCAGTTAATGTGGTGATGAAAGGCAGCCATGGCTACATTTCTATCACAGAATGGCCTCTCATGATTGTAAGTACATGATTTAAGGGATCATTATAATGGAGGGTTGTATGTTACTGTTTTGTGGTTTCATGTTTTAAATGACAGAGTCACAAGATTTGTCCACTGCTTTAAATGGACGGTTTACCTAAAACCCAATGAAGCATCCACTCCAGGGACTTGACCGTATTCATAAACTCAACGGCAACATTTGACTTTAGCGTATCACACTGAAGCTGAAAGAGTCGACTGTACTTTAAAGAAAAAAAAAAAAATAGATGTTTCCGAATGAACTGTTCTGTAATTTTCTTTTTGGTCTCTAGCTAATGAAGAACAACTGCTCCCATATGTGTTTCCCTATTTGTTTTGTAGTTCTACATGGTGATGTGCATAGTGTACATCCTGTACGCCCTGCTGTGGTTTATCTGGTCAGCATGCTACTGGAAGGATCTGCTGAGGATCCAGTTCTGGATAGCGGGAGTCATATTTCTTGGGATGGTGGAGAAGGCCGTCTTCTGTGCCGAATATGAAAACACCAACGCTGTCGGCTCTGCTTGTTAGTGTCCACTGATCGTCATTACCTTTTTTCACGTGAGATAGTAAGATGTTTGGTTTCATAAATGTAATTTTTTCCCCCCTGTTTCCACTGTTGCCTTCAGCTCCAGGCTTGTTGATCTTTGCCGAGCTGGTCTCTGCCCTCAAGAGGACTTTGGCTCGATTGCTCGTCATCATCGTCAGCCTTGGCTATGGCATTGTTAAGTATGTCAGCATATATGTGGAAAAACACAGCTACTTGTTTGTTGACAGTAATTTACTTTTTTCAGACAAAAGCAAGCAATCAATTTCTTTTTTTCTATTGTTTTAGGCCTCGACTGGGCCAAGTAATGCACAGAGTTGTGGGGCTCGGCATTCTCTATTTTGCCTTTGCGAGCATTGAAGGTGTCCTGAGGATTACTGGGGTGAGTTGTTAAAAAGAATGAGATCAATCAAAGATATTAACAACAATTTGAACCAGAGGAAAGCAAAGAAATCTTCCAAAATGTCTAACATGTTAGAGTTGTAATGACAACTGTTCAATGATCAAAACTGAAGACTCGATTGTTTATAGCCTGATTTGAAAAATAGTTAAGAATTAGCAAAACAGTATTAAAGCTCTGTTTTGTTGTCAGATTGTGGTTTGAAGAAAAACTGACATCACAATTTGTATTTTCTTGATTTGTTGGGGGGCGAAAAACAAGGGTCGAGACAATGGCCCTGCTCTCATTACAACTATTATTCTGGCTGTGCTTGACTCCTGCGTCATCATGTTCATATCCTTTCAGTGTACTCATCAGCAGCACTATTAATCACTAGTTATTGTACCCTCATGTGACAACAAAGTGGACGAATTTATTAATTAGAAGTGATTTTGATTTTTCCCGCCTTTGGGTGTTGGATGATCTGGGATTTTCTTCTTTGCACTTTGGTGAATGGTTCTATATTTAACTGGCTGTGCTGCCTTTTTATCTCCCATCCTATCCATGTCTTTCTCCTCTTCCTCGTTTCCTCCGGTCCTGCTCTATACTCCCTTCTAGGCGAAAGACTCTGACTTGGCCCTGCTGGCCAACATTCCCCTGGCTCTGCTAGACTCCTCTCTATGCTGGTGGATATCCTTTTGTGCATCTACAACCTTTCCCTGTGTGGTTCCTCCCTCTGTTCCTGCTCACCTCCTTCACATGAGCCCAAATTAGACCAGGAGAGGGTTATCTGTAGCTGCCCTCATCCTTTACCAGATAATAAGCAGTGAAAGAGCCCTTAAAGTACAAGTTGACACACAGCCAGGCATTCATCATTCATTTTCTCCGGAAATCTATAACAATTCATTTTGTTTCTGGGTGATGGTCTAACTGCTCTTAAAACCCTCCATTCTCACTGCTTCTTTTCTTGCACAATCAGTGGCATTTTGCTATGTTTCAATTAATGGATAGTCTTGGGCTGAATTGGCAGAAGCGATTGATTTGCATGCCGACCCACCTTTACAGGTGTCACTCTCTAAACATTCTATAAATATGGAGGTTAGTGATATGCTCCATTGCAATATATTTAATTTCGATTTAAATGTAGTACATTTTCTGCAACATCAATTGTGAAATTGTGAATGAAAAGAGTTGTTAAAGGGATTGTTCCCACTGTTGACAAATTTATATTTGAAGGATTTATGTATACTTTACAGTATACACAGTCATATGACCCTAGTTAGCACTTTGTCAAAGACTTGAACACCTTATGTTGAATACACCTGTGACGATGGAAGGATTTCTATAAATTGGCCAATAAAATAAAAATAAAGATAGACGTGTAAATCGAAACCTATACATATATTTCCATTGTCCACATTATTAGGTACACTTAGTAAGACCGGCTAGATTAGATAGTGACACGTCTATGCTGTTAACTTCCTGTTTGACCTTTTTCTAAAGAAAAGGCCACATTTATGAAGTTAACTTCCTCTTTCACCTTATTCTACAGAAAAAGACTCTTGCATAACCTCCAAAGTGCCAGAGTCTTTCATCATATGCTGTTTCTGACATCAACCACACTCATTTGCTCAGTTACAGTGTTAGTGAAGGTATCACTTTGTTTTATATATATATGTTTCAGTGTCTGGAAGAAATACTTAGTATAGATTCATATGTAGAAGTCCATTCATGAAATTGTAAATGTAATGTCTGCCATATGTTATATATACCTTGACTGCCACTAACATCTTTGTCAGCCTTGCACAAACCATCAAAACTCTGAAGCTGAGGAGAAACCCCATCAAGTTGTCTCTCTACAGGCACTTTACAAACACACTCATATTTGCTGTCATCGGTAAGTGGTACACTTCTAATCATAATAGTACGCTCTCTGCCAGCATTCATGATTTCTAGCCATTTGTATTTTCATCCGTTAAAAAAAAGAGTATTCCCAGAAAAAGAGTTGTGCCCTTTTCGCCTTCAGCTTCCATCATTTTCATGGGTTGGATGACAAAGAAATTCCGGCTAGCAGATTGTCAATCTGTGAGTATGGTGTTGACGCTTTCATCCATAGTAGTGTTGAAAAGAAATACAACTGCATTATAGATAATTGTTGCTGTTTTTGTGTACAGGATTGGATTGAGCTGTGGGTGGAAGATGCTTTTTGGAGGTTTTTGTTCTCAGTCATTCTGTTCGTCATAATGTTTCTATGGAGACCTTCTGCAAACAACCAAAGGCAAGTAGTACGTTAGGACTGTTCAAGTCAAAAAGCAGGATTGAACTCTTTCTTTCTGTACTTTAATCACTTAATTTCACATGTCCATAGGTACGCTTTCACACCTCTCATTGATGACTCTGACGATGAGGAGATTGAGGAGTTTCTCGCCTCTACAAACCTTTGTACGGTAGCATCATGGGAGCGTTACTTTTACCCCGAACACTGCAAACATTTGAAGTGTGTAATAGTGTAGTTATATTAAACAGTGTCTGCTTTCCTATGTTTTTTGTCTTCACAGCTGATGGCATGAAGTTGAGAGCATCGAAAAGTGAGACCAATGGCACCGTGAAGCCTGCAGAAACAAACCCGGCAGTCAGTAACACAGCTGCACATTTATTTTATTTTGGAATATTTTTGTTTATTAGAGGAATTTAGTATTGAAATGCAGCTGTACAAGTGTCACATGTTTCAGCAGATGGCAGTATTTACTTTTTTTCATCCTATTTTTTTTTCCCCCATCCAGGAGGAGGACTTGAAGTGGGTGGAGGATAACATTCCTAGCTCTCTTACTGATGTGTAAGCATCCCCTCAAATTTCTATATATTAGTCCAGCAAGGTGTCTTCATAAAAGATGTGTCTGTGATTTTAACAGTCTCTCTCTTTGTTCCTGTTTGTCACTGCAGAGCCCTACCAGTCCTGCTCGACTCAGATGAGGTATGAATTACTTTCTTTAACCAGAGACAGCTGGTCTAGATATGTGGAGATGATCAGAAACAGTAAGAGAGAAAGCCTTGCTTGATAATACAAGGGGCTCATCTTGGAGTCGCTTTATTACTGAGGATATGGGGACTGTCTTCAGGACACAGTGACGAGACCCATGGTGAATTCTTTGGGGGGGTTTTGGCACTTTTTTTTATTCATATCTACATTGAAATCAAGCATCTACTTACTGACTGCTCACTAAACCCCTCCCCAAAACAGAGATTGTCCAATCATGGCTTAGCAACTGTAACTAAGCACCGCAGGCCTGTCACACTGGATTTCTTCACATGTGAAACAGTGTGCATGGTGCTGTTGTAAGAGCAATGCACCAAGTTTAATAGCTTGTCTTTCCCTGCCAACTAACCTGTGCAGCAGTGATGTATCATAGCCCCTAACCCTATAGAGTGCTACAGGAATGAGTCTTAAAACAAGTTTGTATTGTAGTACTGGTTAAATCAGACTGCTAAACGTCATCATGCTGACGTGTCCGCCTTTACAGCCTTTTGTATACACGGCCATGCAACCATGGTGTAAATTTTTTATAGCCGAACATTCGTTTTTTACTTCTGGCAATTGCATTTACGTTTTAAAATTCATAAAAGTGGTGTTCATTTGTTAAAATTATTTTATAGGACAATGTCACAGAGCTTATTTTCTTCAATAATCCAAAACCCAGTGGAAAAAAACCCATTGGCATTTTGTCAAGGGAACCAGGACGATGCTAACTTCCTGGCTGGCGTTCAAAAATACATCACCCCCGCACCACTCTGTACTACCACGTGATATCACAACTGGGTGCAATCATGAGTCCAAGTAGCTAGCTACAGCTGATAAAGTCTGCCAGTGGTAGACAGTCACTGGCACTGTTATTGTTAACTGCATATGTGCTCTGCCACAATGGAAAGCTTGAGGAGGTGCAGCAGCAGTAGCTAAATGAGAGTGAGGCTTAGTGAACAGTTCATTGTGTCTGAAAGATAACATGCAGTAACATTGGTTTTCAGGGGATTTCTGTCTGAAACTGAAAAGTAAAACTTCATAGCCTGGACAAAAATCTTTAGTTTATATTTGCATATTATTTTTCAGGAAATCATGACGACCAGATATGAGATGTCAAAGCTGGAGTGAGGCAAAACATTTCCAGCGAAGGAGGGAGAACATAGCAGCTGTCCCCAACTCTGTGTCTGCAGCAGGGTCTTCTCCAGGATTTCCAGTAAGGTGGTGGTGGTGGTGGTGGTGGTGGTGGAGTGCCATTTAGTTTGTCCTCCTCCCTTTCGGCTTCTGCTTCGCAGGGTGGTGCAGGTCAAAGTCTATGGGGAGCTCTGCTCATTTCCTCAGCTTCTCAAGAGCAAAGGACTCTACTGGAGGAAAACTGTCTTTTCACTGAACTGGTTCACTGTTTCCCTGATTAAGATCAGTTATGAGCCTTTCTTTCCAAAGAGAATGTTTCATTTTATATTAAGTGATGTATTTATTTCTGTTATGTTCATGTGAATTTACTTTATCAGAGAATTAAGAACAGTGGGCCTCATGCATGAACATACTCTTAAATAAGTGTCTTTTTGTGAGTATCTAGATATAATTGGTTGGTTGTAATAAAATAAGATGCTTATTTATGATTGGAAAATAATCAGTAATTAAAGTTATTTTTGCATCCGGGGGGAGACTGAAAATTTGACTTCCATGTGTTTATCAATTAATTTCCAATAGAATCTTTCTTTATATATATATAAATGTCTGATTATGATCTTCGGTAAACAGTATGTATTTTTTATGTGACTGGGTGTCTGAAGCACACTTTTTTGTTTTTTGTCAACATTAAAATCTGAAAATTGAATCGAACATTTGCTCCTATGCACTTTTAAGATTACAGCTTTGCCTACATGTAGTTCTTGTATGAGGCCTAGTCTGTTAAGGTTATTGAGATCAATATGTATGAAAGTGTCGGTCACGTCTCTGGCATCCCCAGTATTGGTGTGTGAATGAGAGTGAGGGGGATGAAGAAGCACAAACTCTTTGAATTTACATGTAAATGGGTTCAATAGTGTAGAACTGGGGGTTTGCAGTCATGTTTTGAATCTGCTGTATGTGTGTGGGCAGGTTTTGTGTCTTCTGAAATGAGGAGCAATATACTGTATGTATGTTAATATGAAGTTAAATAATGTCATTATTTATTTCAAAGTGTACTTATAAGTTAAAGAGTGCGTTCACCCATGTTTACTCTCAAGTGTGTTTACAGTGCGTGCTTCCATTTATTTAATGCTTTGGGCCCCCGATCAATCTCACAATGTGTTAGCAGGAAACTGCAGTTTGTTATTACTTTGCAATGTTTGCTTTCTTTGCTGATAAAAGTCATTGTGGTCGTTTCACAGACACCTTAATAATATTCATGTTCTGTTAAATAAGTCTTTGTCTTTCTGAAAATGGCTGCCCCAGTGTTTTTTGTCAGTTGGAACGCTGTCGTTGTCTTCATGTGTGTTGTCTTGAGTTAATGTAAAAGCAGCAACCAGGCCATCCCATATTATGACATGTTAGATAAGTTATGTGGTTTGCATAAGCAAAGGCTAATCACTTTGGTTTATAATGTTCTGTTTTTGTATTGGTTGGAAACCTGGAATAATTGTGCTTATGATGGCAAGCTGTCCTTCTGTTATATAAAACTGCAGACACCTGCAGTGGACCTTGATTATTTGTACAGATGGGTTTTGGCTGATTCCTGTTATTGCATAATTCCACAGGTGGAGAGGAGAGGTGTCTGGACTATATGACTCCTCTTATTATTTTTTTCATGGGTGTCACAATGACCTGGTCATAAACTTTTTGTACCAGCAGTTTTCGTCTTACTTCCTTCTCAGGAAGTGTGTACACTCAGATTAAATATTAATCGAAAACAGGAGAATGTTTGTTTCCTCGTCTGTGATTTTCAGTATTAATTTGGTAATAAAATACATATTTTACTATGGTTGTGGTTTTACTGCATTAGTTGAAATCTCTTACTAAATACCAAGATGAAATAGAATAAACTGGTGAAGGGACAGTGAAACAGTTAAGGGACTATTGTGAGTAACATGAATGGTAATGAAACTGAAATCCTGAAAGAAGAGTTTGAATGAAGCCCAGTGGATGAAAATATAAACCCTGAAGATTTCTCTGAAGTCATTAGACCTTAATAGGACCAAGATGGCTGAAACAAACAACTGAATGTATTTGTCATGAAGACATTACAGTTTGTTTTATGAAGACCAAACTGGTTAAACTTTTGAAATTAAAGTACTATTTACAGTATCCAACATAGACATTATTTTATAACAGGAAAACATGGCCTCATTTTAAGAAAAGCCCAGAGGGCCCCAGAGCCAGAGAGACCTGGTTCCTCCATCTGAGCAACCTGCTACAGCAATTCATTCATTTTTACAACACTTTTCTTGTCAATCCATCATATACAGTGTGCTTTCTCTCTAAGCTGATAATACGACGGCATCAGTGTTATTTGTCTCAACCATTAAAAACAAGTGTCATTATTTTATGGCCTGTAATGGCAGATTATAGGCCACTTGAAAGTCAGACAAAAGCAAGGGGACTCTCCTAGACTCTCAAATATTCCTGCATTTCTTCCAAACATTTATCCCACGTGAAAGACGATCCGCAGACGACCTCGCCCCTCTCCTGGATAATAAAAGTGCAGCAAAATTCCTCTACAGCGCTTTTCATTCTGCACTAACCCACCAGAAACGCACATGCCTCTTTTCTGTTTTGATGGAGATCCATAGATTTATAGAGTTTCTGCTGTTTCACTTCAAAATGACTCATGGTTTTGTGCTTGAACAGGTAAAGCCAGAGGAGGATTTAGGAGGATACTGTATACCAGGGGTGTAAGAAAATACTGAGTATCACGATATTATGTTTGTGATATTGTACTGATTCTCAAAAAGATCATTTGCAGAGAGATGCACCCTCTCAGACTAGTGCTATGACAATACAGGGACAATGCACATGCAGATCCCACTGACCTGATTGCATAAAAAATTACACTTTTTTAGTCATTTACAAAATTGCAATATGTCGCCTTGCATATAATTACACAATGTATATCACAATATATTGAATTGTAACCCCTTTATCATCTAATCACCAGATTCTTGCCAATACACAGCCCTCCTGTATACAGTATATTAACTCAAGAGTTTACTTATTTATTTATACTTAACTTACTTGCACCCATTTCAACCATCAGTTAAGCAATGACAATTAACAATGCACATGAAGTACTGATAAAGGGGAACAGATAGGTTCTTACAATACAACACCAAGGACAAAGGATGCTGAATTTAACAGTACGGCATCACTTCTGAAAGGGGAACTGCAGCCATTTCCAAAATACATACTTTATTCCTATGGTCTAAGACAGTCCAAAAATATTAGTAAACATGAACAACTCTCTCCCAAGTCCAAAAACTAGAGTGCTAAAACTATTTGTGTTATCATAGGTATAAGAATAAATTTGGGTACAGTGGAGCAGCTCCAGACTTTATTCCCTATGACAACTACCACTTACTTCTCTGGTTTCTGGCTTTGAGAGAGACGAGCTCATGTTCACAAATATTGGTCGAACTTTATCAGACCACGGAAATAACATGTTGGAATTCTTAATGTGGGTGGTGTTCCCCTTTAAAGTGTCAAAATACATTATAAGCTTCATCAAATTTGTATTTATTGCATGCCACAGTGTCCTTGTGTGTATCTATTGTATGTGTCTCTGTTATTTTGTCCACCCCCTGCGAATTTCGCACTAAAGTCGCCATAAGCACGAAGAGGAAGACACAGAGAACCAAACTCACCACATTTCTCTGACGTAAAACCAGTGTAAACCACTCTGTGCTGGCTTTGCTTTAAGGCCCTTACTGTATATCTTCTATCATTACTCTCCAGCAAATGGCTTGTGTTATGCAGCTCTGCAGCGATCTGCAATTGTTTCTGGCAATATGTTCTTCCGCCTCAGAATGGAGGAAACGTCAACATCAAACAGCCCGAGCACAAGCCTGGAATCAACGGCTGCAATGTGAGCCCTGCTGGTTCGGTTACTGAAGGAAATTACGGCCGCCATTAGGGCACCTTGTCGTCTTTCAGAGCAGTGTGTACCGTTGTTGGGGCATGTGTTTTGATTCTCACCATCCACTCCCTCCTGGAAAAATGCAGTTCCTCTGGCTCATTTTATTGCAATAAAGTAAACCCCTGGATGGAGACATGTGGAGGACCGAGTGAAGAGAACACATGTGGTGAACATTAGTCTCTTCTTTCTCTAACAAGTAGACACACTGAGATATGTTTTCAAAATGTGACAGCTGCTGTTCCTTGTATTGAAGTCAAATAGAAATACTGTGAAACTCCTTTTGTTTCCCGACACATGTGGGAAATGCTGCTTTGACTTGTATTTGTCTGTGAACTTCTGCCCCAGGGGTTAGATTATAAAACACACATTCCTCCTCTCTAACCTTTCATCCATTCAGCCAGAGAACCTTTTAGCCGTCCAGCATTCATTCATCAACTATGCGTTGGTTTGAATTTCACTCATTAAAATTCACTCATAATGGATGCACTGTAGAATGAAAACAAGCACTGCCACAAGGATATTTAATAGCAAGCTGCTCAGCATCAAGTGAGGTAGTTCTAACAAATACTGAAATGTTAGACCGACTTTATTTCAGTTATGTAGAGACAATTAAAATTCCAGAAAAATTATGTAGTGCATTTGCAAGCTTGCCAAACCGTCTTTCATTTAGAGTATAATGATTTCTGGGTAACATACAGAATATGAGTAATAGAAGAAATATGCCCAGGTACATCTCCTGTTTAAAAAACTCCCTTAGTATAACAGATGGTGCCTTAAACAAGTCAAGCAAGTACAAAAAAACCTGACAAATATACAGTATATGATGGAAGATAAACGTGGCATACGCTATGTTACAATGAAAAAAACAGCAATAATATTTCCAAAAAATTAGAGCCACAGGGGCCCTAATGTCATAGGGATTTATCATCAATAAAGCGAGGGCAGTGCATCAGCCCCGGGGCCGGACCCTGAGCTACAGACGTGATCTACGAGGGACATAAAAATACAAACATAAAGCAACAGAAATGACAAAAACAGCCATCCCTCCTGACCCATTCATGCTTTGTTAAGCTATCACCCATTCAAACACACTCAAACGTCAGTCAAAGCTCATACTGACACTACTTAAAGAAGCATCTATGATGTGTTTAGCCATATAAAGTTTCTTGTAATATAACTGTTAAATATGGGCTTGTCACTCTCTCACTCTTGGTAATCTGACCACTAAACAAAATGCTGGCCTGATGAGTTTCTGATAGGGGATGAAGAAACTGTATCAGTAAACTCAGCGGCCATTTTTCCTTCTTCCTCTTCACCCTTCTGTTTCTAGTCTTCCTCCTCCTCCAGCTCAATCTCAGAAGTTGTAAGGTGAAACCAGGATGTTAACTCTGGCCACATGCTTGGCCTGAAAGGTGCGGTCGCTGTACTCAGACATGTCCACGTCGACGCTGATCTCCTGCGGCCCGCGTAGCTGCTGGACCAGTATCAGCTCACCAGTCTGCCTGTCTGAACGCTGCATGACGAAGATGCCCCTGGAGTTTCCACCCACTATGCCAAAGCGCAGGCTGTCTGGCCCGGTGCGCCCTGGGGCGGCGGCGGTCGCCATGCGGAAAAGCGTTGCGGGAGTCTTCAGATTGGAGGTCAGGGACAGGTAGTGGAAGGACACGGTCTTGGGAGCCAGGTGGCAGGAGCGGCTGTCCATGGGGCAGGGGTTTCTCTCACACTGACTGCAGAACAGAAATGGAGCAAATATTAAGCACAACATGGAGCATGTTTTCCGTTCTCTGTGTATTTGGCAGTTGTCACATAATGCAGCCACTTTGTCAATGAGAAAATGATTACATAATTAATCCATCCCTGTGGGAAAGTGTTTATAACTGTTCCTTTGTGACTTAAGAGAAGTGACACACATGCATACAGTACATATGAGGTCATGTGCCCTGAAGTCTTGGATGGTAGAAAGCTGTAACCTTTTTTTTTTTCTGTGCACTACTTCCAAACTTCCATCTCTGTGCACTACAATCTGAAAACCTGCCTAGCATTATTATGTAGTATGACATGGAGACACAGCTACTGCCTTGCTCGATTCCCCGCTTTCTCCCTTGTTATAACTGTTTTCCCAAACATTTATATTCATCCTTTTTGCTGGCAGTGGAGCAGAATTTCACCACATTGATGGTTCAGTAGAAGTAAACAGAGCTTTGTTTCAACCAGCTTGCTGATGACGGGCAAATAGGTAGATGGAGGCTGTAATGTTTGGCCAACATTTGGCGAGGACACAGATGTTCTACATGATTTTAAAGATAAAACATCATCGTTCTGCTGAGCTAGTATCATCACTACAATAAGGTCAGAATCTTGACCAATCAGACAATCAGGTTTTAAAATCACAATTTACAGTTTAGCCAGATTATCTAAACCACTTTATTTGACAGTAAATATGAAAGTGAGTGCACCCAAAATGATAATAATCTCTCATTGCACAGGAATACTGTGAGCACACAACTACAGCAATTGCAGCAGGTCAAAGCAGAACCAGGAGGTTGGTTAGTAAATTTATAACAGTTTTCGTAATGGCTTCATCTGCAGCCTTTGATTTCTTCTCCAAAAAAAGTTTGGTTTACTTGGCAGTTAGTGATGTTGCTGCGTTCGCCAGATCTCAGCAGTTACCATGGAGAGTTTAATGTTATTTCTGCTAATAGCAATGATGGCCAAAACTAAGTCCAAAAGTGTATGAAACCTGAATTTCCCTTTGCGTAGTTCAGCTGGAGAACACTGAGGCTGCAACACCTTATTCACCTCTTCAATGAAAGTTTATACATTTAGTTTAACCTCTAATTGTGCATGCTGGTTCATTGGCATGGATTACTGGCACACCTGAAAACAGCAATGATCTGTTATATTCCTGTTTTTCTTGCTATTCAAAGTCAAAATGTCCACCAGGAGCCCATTAGTGGCTCACAGTTGGTCTGATTTAGTATGCACAAGGTCATTTAAAAGCTGATGAAAACTTCCTGCTGGCTTGTGGAAGATGTGATGTTGGTTTATGTTTTTTTTTCTACAGCTTTTCACTGACAGAACAAATGACTAAAAAAGCAACACGGTCACATTGGAGTGTATCTGCTTACAAGGGAGATGTCTTGACATAGCTGATATTGCCATGAGAACGGGGACACTCTGGGTTGACACACTGGAAGCCTCCCCCTGTGTTGATACACGTTGTCCCTCGGCTACAGTTGTGCTGCTGGCTTAAACATTCATCCACATCTGGAAGGCAAAACAGCAGAGGCATGTAAGAATGAGAAGCGGGTAGAGAGACTTGCCAGACTGACTCGCTGCTTCCTGGTTACCACAGTCTGAGCAGGGGGTGCTGTGCTGTGATTGTTTATTTGGTTTTTTAGTTTAGTCTCTCAAATCGCCTCATGTCCCAAAGATCCCTTTCTGCTGGGAAAAGGTGAGGTCACTCATTCCACTGGCAAGCATTGTAGGCTTCAGGGGTGCAAATGAAAGTGGGAACGGGGCTTGGGGCCGACAGACACCTCCATGAAAACTAAAAGCTCTGCCTCATCTTTTTAAGTCACAGGTATTCCTCTCTGGAGCTGCATACCCAGCCAGATCTGCAGCCAGGACTCTGTGAATGAGCCTTTGTCCTCTGTTCCCTCTTGTCACTCACCCTCGCAGCTCCGCCCGTCTGGGAGCAACTTGTAGCCATTAGGACAAGAGCAGTGGTACGAGCCCGGGACATTCACACACTCGTGGACGCACAGCTTCCCACCTTGGTCAAGCCGATACACTTCACACTCATTTACATCTGTCAAGAAACAGACAAAGAAATGTTAAACATGCATCACATGACCAGGCCATTGTGCATGTAAGAGTAAATAGGAAGGAGGAGATGCTGGGATATAGATAATTATAGTCTATGTCATACAATTTACAGAACACTCTAAGGAACCAATTTTGTTTCTGTCTTTCAGGTTTTCGTCTGTATTTAGGTCCCTTAGTTTAGCCTTCTGAGCAATCTCAGAACCAATCAGCTATCAGTCTGACAAAGGATAAGCTATGAAATGCTCATTTCAAAATGTTATTCAACCAATTATATCTTAAAAGCAGCTGAACTGTGACCTAAATGGATGCTAATCAGCTTGTGGCCTCTCGAGAGGATTATTTTGTTTGCCACAGGCTGGCTCCACAGATTACTCTCATTTGTAACCATATTAATCACCAGAGGAGTAAAAGATTTGTGTATTCTGGATCTTTTCAGCCGGTAAGTCCCTATATCTTCTGCTGTTTGTCCTGCTGAGAAGTCTGACCTGACCTTGCTTCCCCATAAGGAGGAGCAGCAAAAGGAGAATTTCCCAGCAGGGATCAATTAAGTAACACGTAATTACAGCTCACCCTGACAGATACTGTTGTCAGAGGTGCCACTCATGTGGAAGCCTGCATCACAGCTGCAATGTTGGGCTTGGTTCACTTGGGCACAGCGAGGTCTCCGGCTGAATGCTGGATCATTCATAACACTCCACTCCGGTGGTGCTGCATTAGAGGAGAAAATATGAAAGTTGAAGACCTGTGCTAACATTTGATCTTGAGCTGAAGACACTATAAACATGTACAATATCTCAGTCTTGTCTTGACTGACATACAAATATATACTAAACAAAGAGGCAACTGTGGTACCGACCTGTCTGTGTTTGGTGCTGACAATGAGAGCCACTCCAGTTCTGGGGGCAGGTGCATTTGTACTGGTTAACACCATCCACACAGGTACCTCCATTTTGGCAGGGATTACTTGCACACTCACTTATATCTGAACAGGAGAGAATTATCACTGAGGTGAACTTGTTGAGAAAGCTTCTTCTGAACCTTGTGTTTCCATTTTTTCATCATACTGATGCAGATCAAAGGCACAGTTGAAATTTTGGAAATATTGTACTTCCTTCTTCCAACTTTTTTCATTTTTTTTTTACATTGTTTTCACAGTTATAGTCTGTGAAAACACTTTATGTAACATTTGCCTTTGGCTGAAGGTTCTTGTCTATATATGCAGCTATGTAAAGTGGTGAAAAGTTTATCCAGCTATTATTAAAACCTTTCAGCGTGCTGCTGTCAACCATGACAAAATAAAGACTAGGTTTCAAAATACAATATACAGAAAAAATCAGCTCAATGGTTGATTGACATCATCTGCAGCACAACCCTATTGCCCTGTAGGGTGAGGAGCTCAAGAGTAGGGGTCAGAGGAGGGATAGGAGAGATAAGAGGGGTATCCATCGCAGAAATGGGAAACTCAAGAGCAGAAGTGTTCATTGCTGCTGGGAACTTGAGCCATAAAGGGTTGAGTTGAACTGAGTTGGACATGACGGTGAGATGGACACTCAGGACCCCAACCTAAGACCGCACCCAACTCCCAGTTGATGCAACTACGCAAAACTGTATACTTTCCATGTGTCCGTTATTGCAAGTTTAAAGTGGCCAGTAATCTTTTTCAATCCACCCTATACCCAGATAGAAAGGGGAGATATGGGCAATTTAAGATTTCAGGCCAGGGTCAAACCAATAAAACTACCCCTCACACCTGAATCCACATGGCGGGGAGGCTATATTTGTTATTATCTCATGATAGCTCAACTGATGGATGGACTTTTCCGAATTACTGGGTATGTACAAATGAAGTGGCTCGTCCTCCTACAGTACAGAGAGGACCCACTGTTCTGGTCGCTTAGGTCTTACTCAAAAACTCTCATTTTATTCACAAAGAGAGCAGCATCAGAACAGACAGCAGCCTGCTTCTTCCACAATGCCGAGCTCCCTGGGCTCTTTCTGTGCTAAACATGGAGGAGTCTAACTCCATCATCAAGCTATATTGAGTGATAAACCCTTTACATTTTCATGGATGCCTGTCATAGCAGGGAGGTGTCAACATTTGGGGTTCATGGACTGCAATAGGACTTTGGGGCATTACTGGATGGGTGCTTGGTGGACCACAATGTTTAGTGCTTGGAGTTTGGGTAGAGTCAGTCCATGTTTCTGTAAATGGGTCAGTAATTCTTTTAAAAATTTGTCATTAGAAACCTGTTGTTCAGCAATGGCACAGAGCATCTGCTTCGGCAAACCTGCATGGCTAGTTGTGTTTTAAACTCTGAGGCTTGGGGGTTGATAGTGGACGGTTTGCTGTGTCCAACAGAGTCTGATTCATTCTGTCAGGGTAATGGGGAGTGGGGCGTCATTGCAGACCAGGGGAATCTTAAAGTTAGCCCCAGAAAGGTAACAACAAAAATCGCAAGCGATTAACCCATGAAGACCGGATGCTACATTTGTGTGTTTATACCTTCAAGACTGGGTGCAACACTTGCGTGTTTCCACCATTAAGACTGGATGCGACGTACCCGTGTTTTAGACATTTTCAGTTCAGTAAGATAATGGCAACCAGTGACTACATATTACAGACCGACCCACTACCATTTCAGTTCTTGCATTGAAACTTTTTATTACAGCGCCACTTTCTGTTTTACACTGTGACATGTAAACACATCACTGTAAAATGGGTCAGAATTTATTTATTTTTTAATTTTGTTTAGTAATTTTAAAAAGATGGTCATGTTGTATTAGGACAATACAAATGAGTTCCCACCAAAACCAAAAGTTGTCAAATGTTTTTTTTTAATTCATGTTTTTTTCATTTGCTACAGAGGCTGAGAAATAAAGGTTTTTGTCAACATTGATAGTTTTTCAGAAATTCTCAGGTTTTAGGAGGTTGTTTTCAAAAACGGTTTAGGTTTTAGAGGCCCTTCAGGTCTTAATGGGTTAAAGGGAAGAGGAGAAACACCAAATAAAAATTAGCCCAAAAAGAAAGGCTCCCTACCCTCATTAAAGCATTTATTGGGATTTATTAGTGGACTCAGATAGTAAACTAACACCCCTGCTGAGCAGCTGACTATCAGATAAACTCTGGGAAACAGAATGAAGCTGATTAGAGAAAAAGACACTGGCACCAATGCCAGGTCAAAACTGAGAAGCCAGGCCACACAGACCTACCCCACTCTAACAGACTAAGGCTGAAGAGCAAACAGAAAATGGTGAGTAAATCCTGCAGATAGGTTGACGTGGTTACATCTGCCAATACACACACTTCTACACAGCTAGACCAAGCAACATAATGAAGCTCTCACAATGACACAGTGAGTCAGCAACTGCGCAAAGGCAGCCAGGGGTATATATAGGCTTCACACACCTGATCCTCACCAGGGACAATTAGGCTCCCACAGCTGTCCCTCCTCACAGATGATTAACACAAGCAGCCCACAGAGTGACAAGTGCCCCTCATGATACTTATAAATGAAAAACTGCCACTGTTATTATGGGCACTAGTGCATCAACACTAGTCAGTGACAGCCTTTTATTTGTTACACTTGTGGAAAAGTAGTTATCCTGATGAAATCTAATGGGGATTATTTTCAAAGTGCAATTTGATAAAATCCATCTGCACCTTCACATTCAAATTCTATGGACGCCTACTATGTTTTACTCCTATCTTTATAGCATTGTGATACACTTAATAACTTCCCATAAAATATTTTCAGGTTTACAGTGATTCTACTCACGTTTTCATGCACAGTTCATTGAGACTTCTTTACAAGTGATGTTATGGCCTCCACCCACCTGTACATATGCAAATTGGTATAAATGCCTTTGTTTTGAGTGAGTAAGAGTACAGGGAGCTGATTGAAATAGATTTGAAAATTTGTTTTTGATTGATTATTTCTCTGTTGTCACAATGCTAATTGGCATTGTATTTTACATCATTGAAAAGCCTGTTTATTTACCTTCACAATGATATCCAACTTGTAAAGATCATGCATGTATGGGTTGAGCAGCACAGCTGATTATGTGGGTAGCGCCCAAGTGAAATTTGCCAAAATTCTCTGCCAATGTTTAACAGTGTATTCTCCTGTTGGTACTGACTCTTGTTTTGAGCTCCAGGTGCTGCCAATAAGGTACCATAAGAGAAGCCCAAAGGACCGATCCATTCTTTAACCCACCAATGTTAAGTTTTGTCCTATTTGTGGCATATAGGTTAGTTAATCACCAAACAGTGGCCAAGAAGATGATAAAATAGGGTGGAAAAACAGTACATCATGCCTTATGATCTTTGTTTCTGAAGTCAGCTCAGAGAGTTGTGCAGATGTTCAAATTATGAAGCAGCTCTGCTCTCATAGCCCACAGTATACTGGATGACAACCAGTCCCTTTAATGTTTATTTGGCTTCCCCAGGGGCCACCACAGAACCATGACATGAAAAGGCCCACTTCACTCTGCTAGATATTTTTAAACTCTTCTTTACTTTAAAGTTTTCACACTCCGTCAATACTGCTTTTTAAGCATGACTAAATTTAGGCCTCTTATGCCGGGGCTGAAAAACATGAACAGGGATAATACTGTGCAGAGCCAAGCTTCCTTGTGTTGCTTTAACCATGAATGTCAATAAACGTATGCACATGTTCGACTGAGCGCGCCACTTGGAATTTTTGGATGAGTGCCACCAGCACAGGCTGAAGGGGCAATCAATAGCATGCTTAGCATACTTCTGTGCTATCAGACCATGGTGTGGGTATAATGTCTGGACCTAACCCCGTCCAGTGGGAGTGCTGTCAAAGAATCAGGGAAACATGAGCAAGAGAGGTAGGGTTTATCTTACAGTAGCCCAACCACTGCTGTTCCTGAGGAGTAGAAACCTAGAGGATCAGGCACCCCACTGTGGAATGCAGTACAGGTGTTTTTCTGTGTTCAGAGACATTTAATGCCATTTTAACGAGGGCTTCATTCAGTACGCCGAGGAGCTCCAGCCACTCTAAAGAATGCCTCTTTTCTTTGCCTGTTATCTTTGTATATGTGTGTGTGTGTGTGTGTGTGTGTGTGTGTGTGTGTGAGGAGCTCAGTTTGGCTTCTGGGCTGCTGTCTCTTTCAGCCTGGCATTCAGACACCGCTGAGCCAAGGTCGCCTTAAATTGGTGTGGGGATTTCTGCTCAACAGTGAATATTGCACAGACATAGCAGGTCCTGTCCCAAAACATTCCACCAAATCAGAAAAGTAGTGGATGTGTGTTTGTTTGTGGAGAAAAACTCCTAATCCTGTGATAAAAATATACCGCAGCTGAGGTGAGAGTGCATTCCTCACCTAAATCAAATGTAACACTGGTCTCACGCGTGGCTAATAAAGTGGGATTTGTGGCAGGGGAATAGGCCTGGAATTCCCGTATCTGTTGCTCACCTTTACAGATGGCACTGATGCCAGTCCAGGTGCCGTTGTCCCGGCAGACACGCGTGGCAGAACCGACAATATGGTATCCCTGGGAACAAGTGAAGTGAACCTCATGTCCAACAAAATATTTTGAGCCAAACTTGGTTCCGTGAGCAGGGGCTTCCAGGGAGGGGCAGGTGGTGGGAGCTGTGGGAGAGAGAGAAGAGAGCACGAGAGGAAGGCCGGTCACATGTGGAGTAAGCCTCCCGACATCCTCTGGCATTCTCTGCCTGGGGATATACACGTGTCACTGGGCAGCACAGAGCCTTTATGGGAGAGGACGGCTCAAATGCCTCATTTACAGTCAACCAGCAAAGCATCGGCCATTTCTGTGAGTCACAATTTCACCAGCAGCCAAAAGTTATGCTATGTTGCATGCTCTGGAAAGTTTAAGGCTTGTATAACATAGAACGTAATTGCATTACATAACATTGTGAATGGATTAAAGGTTTGACTTTAATGACAAATTACGCTTCAACCCACCAGGAGAAAATGTTTCCTTTTCTTTCCACCTCAAGTGAAAACCACTGCCAATACATACAATTTATAATGATAATAATTTGTAGTATAAAGAAAGACCATTGTGTCTTTTTCTGACATCTTTAAGTTTGAGCATGATGTCACAGGGGTATGAAAGATAACTGTGTGTAATGTGTGTTTTGCATGCATTGCACAGGGAAGCATATATTGTAGAATTGGCCAACTAAGCTTAATGTTGTATTGAAAGAAGATCAGGGATGCTGCACAACATTATTTGGTTGATATTATCATCAAATTATTTCACTAAGTCATTTATTGTAACTATATCTGAATTGAAATGTATTTTATTTAAATGTAGATATAGAGATTTTGTTCCGGATCTGAGCATTTAAAGCTGGCGGTGCAATAACTTCACTTTTGTCTTTTCATTTTGTTGAGCTGTTAATGGTGTAAATGTAAAACATCAGCTTCCTCCTGTCTTGCCAAGTACTCTCCAGAGTTATGGACTCGACTGTTCTCGTCCATCACTAACAAATTGGCCTTAGAGTCTCCTGCCAAACAACACAATTCCACAAATCCACTTCCCCTGTCAAGAACCCAGCTCTGTAACTGAGATGGCCTCGCACTGTTGGATGAATATATAATCCCATAATAGAAGAAGCCATATTTGGCTCTCTATTGTCAAAAAAAAAAAACCCTGAACATCAACCTCAAATGATTGAATGTTCCCAAAATTTTGATAATTTGGATCTTCTGTTGCCTTTAAAGGAACAACCATTCACTGAATTACTGACCTTGGTCACATCATGCTTGTGAAACTTACTGAATTGTTTAAATATTGACTAATTCAGTGAAACTCTTTCTGTAAAAATAAATGTATAGAATAATCCAAATCCAATTTATACCACCAGCCAACCATATACGTTGTGCTTACATGATCAGTGGAGTAAATATAGACATCTATTCTGTATTTTTAGCAGCTTTTCATCATGGTATGTTGATTTTACAGCATACACCTAAAGTCATGACTATAAAATCAAATTCATACAGTTACTCACCATAAAGATATATCACAATGGCATTCACCAGATAATTAAAAATCAACAATTAGTCAACTAGTCTCATCAGCCAGGATGTAACAAAGTCGGTGAGCTAAATTTAACAACTATCAACTACTGTATATAAGTAAAAGCTGGCGAAGATTGTGATTGAAGACACAGAGAAGACATTTTCACAAATGACAGTGGGGAAAGCACAGATGCGAATGATGAATGATGGCTGAATTCCACTTAGTTGCCTAAGTGTCAGGGTTTTGATATTGTTTATGCTGGCTCATTGTCATGACTCACTGGGACACTTGAATAGAACGGAGCCATTGATGTTATTAGTAACACCTGTGCTTTTCCTGCTACAAGTGATGAGAAAAGGGCCTTTATAAATGACAATAATGATGATTATGATGGATATGATGACTACAGTATGTGCTGTTATCTGCTTGCTACTCACCAGCTGATTGGTCAGCTTGAGGTAACTTGGAGACCGAGTTCTGAAGCGTTGCCAGCTTTGACTTCATGATCCTGAGTCCCTCTGTAAATCGCATCTCCTGGCCTTTTAGAAACTTCTCCATTTGACGAAGCACTCCCACCACCTGGTGCTTATCCATGCACGTCTGTGAACAAAGCATGAGTGCTATGGGCTGACTATAAAAGCCTTGGCTAAACCTTTCAAAATGCAATCACTTTCCAACAAGAACACAAGCGCACTAATAAAGGTTACCTCACTTTAACGGTCATAAAATATAGAAGCTGTGAATAAACATTAGTGTGGAGCGTGTGTGGAGCGTTACGTAATCAAAACTATAACCTATTGGTGGGCACATGGTTGATATGCTTATAAAGACTTTTTCATTGGTATTAAAATACATTATATAACATGTTTTTACTGTACTTGCATGATGCAGTCACCAAGATTTCTTTTATTTTAAACACTATTTGCTCTCCACTACTTTCCATTAGATCTCACTGCACTCACATGTGGGATAGTGTAGGCCCACCATCTCTCATCTTCTCTCCCTCATGCCTTTCCACTTGCTATCACAACTCTAGTGGCAGACACAGCTGGACAAAAGCTGTCTGGCAGATGTCAGTGGGACCTAAGTCCAAAACGCTGTTCCTCTGTATATTTTGCATGGTGGTAGGGAGGAAGGCGCATGGTCATTGGATAATCCTAAAGGGGCAGACTCCAAATAGCATGGGTGCCACTAGCAGTTACTTGAGGGAGAAAGCTTGTCAAGCCAATACAAAGTTCCTCAGACAAAGTGCGTCTAATCCTTTCAGGAGGGTTTATTAATCACATGCTCATTGGAACAATTTCTCTCTGCAGCATACCTTAAATTCCTGCACTGGCATTTGGAGGGCAGAGTATAATAACAACTAGTAAATTCAACACGCACATAGTTTGGACCTGTGTGGCAAGACAGTGATCTGCTCCTATTACCTGCCCCAGGCAAAGGGGAAATGCCACCAGCTGACAAGGCATGAGAAGATTCATATCCGGATGCTATAAGGAAGGTTTTTTTGAAAATGCAAAAGGTTTTGTGTAATTTCTCTAGTGGATACTACAGACTGTGATCAAAACCTTGCAAAACTTAAAATGTCACACACAATGACAATAAGCTGGATAAAGTGCTAAAACAGAATAAAACACAATTATATTATTGGTTGGGGTTAAGATGTTAAAGGTGCTATTGATAATTTTCAGCCACTAGATGTCACATTCTCCTTCTCCCATTCCATTGCATTTACTTCACAACAAGTAGTAGCCAAGCACTTGTGGTGCTGTCAAATGGGGTTGTGTTTACCGTGTTCCTGAGAAGACTCCATATAAAGGCCGCCCTCTTGTGGTATTCATGACCTCGTAAGCGGAAAGTTTGTGAAAGCTCCAAGTTCATGAGTTGTGACATGTTTGCTTTACATCGTCAGAAGCCTTGAAGGTTCATTTTTTTGGTACATAAGAGGTTAATATATTGTTATATTAGTTAATTATTTTCTTCGTAATTTTATAATATGTTTAAGGAAAATGTTGATTTTCAAGTGATATTTCCAATGTTACAATATGCAATGCTCAACATTAGAGTCGCATAAATATCCCACAATGCAATGCGGCAGTAACTACAGCTTTCATATTGACGGACAGCTCTGTAACATCAGTAACACTTCAATGTAAGTATAAATTTTGAGTACGGTATGTAGTGCATAGTATGCAATTTCCAATGAAGCCTAACTGATGACCCAGAGATACCACGTCAGTATACTATTGGCTCACAAGCCAAGAGATAAACAAAACATTCATTTTGGACCCGTTAGTTTTTTTTTTTTTTGTTTGTTTTTTATTAATTTACAGTCATATTTTTTTCGGGAAAAGATCTACTTTTATTCAGCACCTTTCTAAAGTCTCTGTATTATTTTTTTTAAATATTTGTCTACGTAGAAATATTATCAATAAGACCTTTAAACTGATTTTTTCCCATCAAATTCATATTTCCCTCATATGGTTGACTCAGATTTTTAGATTTGATATAGGTCCTGACACACTTTATTAAGCCACTTTGCCCAGATCTTCTTGAGTTGTGGCATAAACTAATGTAAATTGCTCTTACCTGTACGGCAGCGTGACCACTCTGGATAGCTGTCAAACACAGCAAAAGCAAACACCTGCGTTGAAAAGACAGTGCCATCTCTGAAAGTCCAGTAATAATAAAGTAATACTGTTCCCTGTTAATGTTCTACAAGATTTATAAGGTTTCTTTTTTTAATGGCGCTTCGATAAAATCCCCAAAATAGTTGTTTCTTGTACAGGTCACTCTCCTGGTTTGAAGACTTTGGAGGATGCTCATCAGGTGTCTGAGACAGAGATGCGCTCCCGTCTCTTTATCTGCGCTCTCAGAAAGTTCAGCCTCTGAGCTCTGCACGCCACCTTGGTTTACTGCAGCAAGAATCCCTCCCACCGAGAAACTCTCAAACATTTCTTTTTTTTTCTCTTTACATCTCTCTGTGACTGTCACGGGAAGATCCCCATAATATAAAGTGTGCTATATCTGGCGAATTGCACGAATATGCGCTTTATGATGTTTATTTAGTTGGAAATGAAAATATTTGTTTCCATTTCCTTACAAACTCCAAGGCTTATTGAAAGAGGTTTGACGCGACTCTTGAGTGATAGGGTTTCACACATGCGCAGTGTAACTAGAGCTATGTCCTTGCGTTACTATTGGCTCAATTTTGGCGAGTGCAGACCGCGCATGTGTGATACCCCAATAATTGACGCGATGATGTAGATCCTCTTTTCACTCGCCTTGACAAACTCAAATGACGGGGTCTCTTCAGAATAAGACCTTCCTTGGAATATTATATTGCTCATTACGAAACGGGTCGTCAATTACCAATTATCTGTCTTTAACACCAGGGAGGCCTAGCTAACTGATAGCTAATGCTAACCGTTAAGTCTACATTGTTTTGCAGGAGTACAGTATGAGGACCAGCGCTCGTTTTGAGCCCATTATTAGTCGTACTAAACATTGTACCTACTACGATGTTACAGTTGGACAAAGCAAGTCGTTTCAGTGTTCTTGTAGAGTCGGAGCTACACCTGGCGGTCAATGACAGCACTACACGAGCGCGTGAAGTTGAGCTCATCCAACGATCGTGTGCGTGCATGAGCGTAAAAAACAAGGAAGGAAATACGAAGCTACAAAATAAAGCGACAAAGACAATTGGCTTCCCGCTAATTTGTCTTTAAAATGTCATAAACGCGGGTCGTTGTAACTGCGTAATACACAAGTCATAAATAAAAACATTGACAAAGGACAAAACTGCGCGTCGTATACACTTCATACTTGAAGATGTTGAAAATAACGGACGTTGCTTTCAACCAATAAGAATCGCAGCTCTTTTTCTTTGACCAATAGCTGATACGGATTTGCTGTTATCAGGTTAGATAGAGCGAGCGAGGACTATATATATACGTGGAGGACTATATGATCCAGGAATGTGCTGCAGCAGACCTCAGAAGCCATTTTGAGATGATGTCCCTGTTGAGAAAGCCTATGAAGATGCAGAAATCAACGAACATGGTTACATTTCTGTCTGTTTCTCCCTCCGTCTCCTCTATTTCACCATGGCAGCTGTCAACCGACGGGACATTAGCAAAGCGGGGTATCAAGCTGTGCTCACAGAGTTAAAACGTCATTGATATGAAAGAGGAGAGTGTCTGTTTACTGTCTCTGTCGAGACATGTAACACCGTGAGTTTTTTCCAGTCTGAAATCTTCCAGCATCTCTCACAACCCAACGTCTCCTTGAGTGACTGAGTTAACTCACTCTTGTACCGGAGAGAAGGGAGGCAGCTCCGTTTTCCAATGGCTTCTGTGAGCCTTGTTTCCAGTCCCCCAGCCCCTGTTCTTGACAAAAACATGACAGACTCTGAGCTTGCAGGGGATGAAAGGTCGAGTAACATTCTTATGCAATTCTTAATACGCTCATCTGTGCCTTTCAGTGCTGTGAGTCTACATGCTTGTGTTACTGTTTTATATTTTTTAACCATGAATTGCAGGGTATAGGGTCCACGGTCCCCCCCTCACAAATCTTTGCATGCCTCTTTGGTGCAGTTGATGTCCAAACAGCCTAGATTTCTAATCACCGTGTTCGACAGTCATGATCATTTCCATGTAAGATACTAGACCTCATCGTTTGTGTTGTTGTGGTGCTGGGATGAATTCATGGCTTCATTGTTGCCATCTGCAGGAGACTATGCAAATGGCTCTGACGTGAAAGCCACGCCCATCCTCTGACTGGAGGCTACTCCCCCTGCTGGGCATCTGGCAGTACTGCTGAGACTGGGTTCACAGGGAGTTGAGAGATTATATGCTTATGCTGGATACAGGCCATGCCTGTGTCCTTGTGATTGGTTTCTAGTCCTTACTGGGCTGTTAGACCATGCGAGCAAAGAGGGACACAAGTTTGCAAGGGTCAAATCAAAGATTTCACTTGGTGATTTCTCTATCTGACACAAGTTCAAGCAAAGAAGAAGAAACACGTGGTGTAATGTTTGGTTGGAGCAAAAGCAGGTGTATTCTCAGCTGTTGAAAGCCGCCACTCCTTGTTTTACACCTTACATGCCTCACACTGTGCATAGTTTCTTCTGCGTATATGGATAGTCTACTGCTGTTACTTCAGATATGATTGTAAGGTCTCAGTAAGGATGACTGTGGTTGTATTGCACCTTGCAGAGTGACTGTAAGAACGGTATCACTGGAAAACACGTTTTTCAATATACATTGAATAGTTATGCTGGGATATTCATATAGATAGATTGAAGAAATTAAAAAAATACAACAAAATAGAATTGAAGATATAGCTCTGCTGTGCAAATTGAAAGTAAAATATGTGTTGTGCAAACTGGAGTAGAGTGCCACTCACTTGTATACCATCCTTATACAAGATATTCTACCAGCAATGCTAGTTTTGATTTGTTATCAGTATCATTTGTAGTTAGGTACATGATTACAGTCAAATATGACAGTGGGGAAAGGTAGTTTTATGCCAGTTTTTCCCAGTCATATGCAACATATTGAAGTTTGCAAATGTTTCATATTGAATCTTGAGGTCTCTGCTGCATTAACTGGACTAAAAATTAAGTTTAGGTACAGTGTTGTGGTGCCTTTGGATGTGGAGGGGGTCAGAGGAAGAGGTAGCTGGTTTCTGTGAACACAGACCTGGATCACTGGATGGACATGGTGTTTTTTCATGCTCCTACCTGCAGTATATTTGTTAATTAAAACAGCTGACATCACATGTGGGCTGCACGGTTTGCATGTTCTCCCCGTGCAAGTGTGGGTTTTCTCCGGATACTCCGGCTTCCTCCCACAGTCCAAAGACAAGCTGTTTATGTTAATTGATGACTCTAAATTGCCCGTAGGTGTTGTCTGCCCTGCGATAGGCGATGGCGACCTGTCCAGGTACCCTGCCTTCGCCCAATGCCAGCTGGGATCGGCTCCAGCCCCCCCGCGACCCCTAACGGGATAAGCGGTTGACGATGGATGGACATTACATGTTATGAGAGGAATGTTAACACTGGAATGATCATGTTATGTTCATAAGAACTCCTCAGCAGACAACACAAGGGTCATGATTGCAGCAACGTAATTGAAAGAAAGGCCCAAACTCGAACAGTGATAGACGTTCTTGTCTTTAAACATTATGTGTATCTGTGTTCCACTGGACACACTGTGAAGATTTCCTGCCTGTTAGATATTTACAATCCTTTTGGGACGCTCCTACAGGAGGACATCCCATCAAAATGTTTGCTTGCTTTTTTGTTATTTAAATAAGAATTGTTTACCTTTATTTAACAATAATAATGGACCTTTGTCATATATGTGTGTGTGTGTGTGTGTGTGTGTGTGTGTGTGTGTGTGTGTGTGTGTAAATACAGTATGTGCCTAAAACATACGTAACTCATCTCTGACTCCAGGTTATCAGTAAATATATGAACTAACGTTTTCATGGATGTTACTCAACTTGATGTTGAATTTAATTTGCCTTTCATGAAATAAATTCACACTGATTCACAGGAGTTCAGAACTTAGCCTTGAATCAGTTTTTGCACAGGAAAGGCTTAGGGTGTATTGGAAACTGTCTGGCATGATAGTTAGTACTTTGCTCCAAATGAAGGGAAAAGACATTATGACAGTTTTATTGTAATTTCGTTTCCATTTCTTACTAAATCATTACAGCAGGTGATTCTGGATTATGGTTTTGCTCGTGATGTGAAAAACATTTGAATTTTGCCCAAGGCTGACAAATACAGTATATAAGCCCTTATATTTACAATGACTGTTTTCCTGTTTTCAGAGAGGACGGTGAACTGGAAGATGGAGAAATAGATGACGAAGGGATTGGAATTGAAGAGGAAAACAAAGAGGCTACAGAGGTGAATGAAGACAAAGAGAAGGAAAAGGAAAAAGAAAAAGTTAAAGAGAAGGAAGAGAAGAGTCACAGACACTCCAGGAAAAGATACAAGAAGACCAGAGACAAGAGGAGGTCCAAAAGGAGGAGGCGGGACAGACAGAAGGTAAGATGCTATAATACCACAATGAAAGCATGAATGTAAACTCTTTTGAATAACTCAAAATTAATTTTAATGTGTTCCCTCTGCCTTCTCCTCAGCACCACTCCCCCTCCAGCAGCTCCAGCTCGGACAGTTACGACTCTGACTACGACCGACCAGAGAGGCCTAAAAACCGGAAGAGCCAGGGATCTGATGGCCCGTCCTCTCAGGTGAGTTCATCGCCGCCAGCATGCTGACGCTAAACATTCATTAAAAGCATCATTGTGTGACATTTCTCTCTTTGGCGGTTGACTCACCAGCATGGACGGGATTCAAAGGGAGGCCACGGCAACTCACAGAAGTCCCCGCCGCACAAGAGCAGCGATTTTGACAAATACAGCGACTACAGCGATGACAAATATGACTACGATGAAGAGGAGGAGGATTATGAAGACGACATGTCCGAGTATCCGCAGTCAAAAGATTCAATATCCCAGAGTCGGGGAAAGGGACGCCATGTGAAGAGAGGAAGCATGAGGGGGATGAAACAACAGCAGTGTATGAATGCTTTTCAGTTTCATCACTCTTGTGGTAATTTATCAAGAGTTACTGTGAATGATAATTGTTTCTGTGTTTTATGTTTGATCATTTTCAGTTGGGCAGAGAGGAAGGGGCAGAGGGAGCGGACCAGGAAGAGGACGGGGGATGCTCTACAAGAACAAGAAGCTGAAGGGCAAACCCTGGGGAGGACGTGGGCGAGGTCGAGGAGGAGACCAGGGCATGGACGACATGGTACCAGTAAGTCTGCCCCTGAAAATTCAGCCACACATGTTTATGTTATTTTAGTAGAATTTAATACTCTACTGCATTTATACTGTATTATTAGTCATGGGGAATCACGCTGAAGTACTGAGTATATGTTTAGTGTCTGTAATACAACGTAATATGTGTAACAGTTGGTGATATAGAAGATAGGAAATGGTCCCAAAGACAGATGTCAGTCAGGTAACATGTGTAGCAGCTACAGGTAGGCGACAAAAAAAATCCAAAATACCGGGAACACTAAACACTGGAAAAACAAAACCAGTGGGAAGAGCAGGCTGGAACACGAAGGTGCGAAGACAAACCGGCAATGAAACAGGGGAAACACACAGACACAAAGCCTGTCCCATTTCCCAGTTTGTACATCCTCGATCCTCACTCTTCGACATGCATTTTAGGAACTGGGATGTCCTTCAAGATGGATTGCTGAGATTGTTTTCCAGGTCACAAGCTGAACGATCAAGGAGTGAAAATGAGAAATGGACTAATACACAGCAAGGAGAGCAGGGTGACAGGAAACAGTCTATATACATATATATGAATACATGAGACAAGACCACGAAAAGATTATAATGCCAAGTAGAAAAAGTCAGAGGGCTTTGGGCACAGAGCCAGAGTGTTACAACATGCATTTTTAGAAATCTGACCAACAGTTAAAAGAAAGTCATTCTTTTATTTTTGCAGTGACTCAGCTTTTAACTGTACTATTCAGCTTTGTACTGTGCAGTTTGTACTGTAACATTCACACATTAGTGCCCTGTATATTAACTGGGGTATAAGACAAAGCTTAAGACCACATCTTGTTTATTTTGTGTCACAGGAAGGAAAAAACTCTTCTGGTTTTCAGAAGAAGCGGCCAATTATGAGCAAAGAGTTTATCAATCAGCACACAGTTGAACACAACGGCAGATACATCTGCAAGTATTTCCTGGAGGGACGATGCATCAAGGTATAGCAGTGCTAATGTTCTTCTACTTACTTTGATAATGTACGCTAAAATATTTTTCAAAGCATAAACACTTTATGATTTTTTTTCTTCATACAGGGGGAACAGTGCAAGTTTGAACATGAACTTGTGGTACCAGATAAGAAAAAGGAACTTTGTAAATTTTACCTCCAAGGATACTGCAGTAAAGGAGATAATTGCATTTACATGCACAATATCCTTCACTAAAGTGTTTTAAGTTCATTGGTGTAACTGCATCACATGATTAAGTAAAATCTCATTATTACCTTTTAATTATTCTTGTTCCTTAACCTCTGATTGCACATGAATACCCGTGCAAGTTCTTTCATACCGGAGCCAAATGTTATCAGGGCGACAACTGCAAATTCTCCCACGAGGCTTTGAGCGATGTGACCAAAGAGTTGCTCGATAAGGTAGAAGTGTTTTTTTTTTTTTTAAACTCTTCTATGCCATGAGACTCAGCTCTAATCGTCAACAACCATCTAATTTCTGACTCATTTATCAGATAATTAACACTGAGGAAGAGAACGCCCGCGAGGACGAGATGGAGCTGGAGGATCTGAGAAAGCAGGGTATCGCCCCGCTTCCAAAGCCTCCTCCTGGGGTGGGCTTGCTGCCCACTCCTGGTCAGAGCAGTCCCACAGATGGAGCGTCTGGCCAAGCAGGGAAGAAGATCCCCTCCCTGTTTGAAATCAAGGTTCAACCTACTGTAGACTTGGCACAAAAAATTGCTTTGAGGTAACGAAAATCATCTTTAATCAAACTCAAATCAAACTCTAAAGAGTGTCTTCTCAACCTAATTGTGTGCTCTGTTTTTCAGTGGATCCAACTTCTCCCAAGGTGAAGGCACCGATGAGTTCAGTGGAGGCTCGGAGGACACGCAGAGTGGAGGCATGGTGCCTTCAGGGCCTTCTGCTCCTCCTATTCCTCCCCCTGGATCACCTGTTGCCATGGGTCACCCCGCTGGACCGCCCATGCCACAGAGCCCCCCAGGACAGCACCCACCACACGGGTTTCCAATGCAGCCTCCAATCCCCCCTGGTCAACCCCCACCCTTCCACGGGAACCAACCTAACATCAACCCTCAGATGAACATGCAGAGACCTCCGTTCCCTCCTGTACCAGATCTACAGATGCTACAGAGTCTCTTTCCTTTTCCATCGCTGGGTCAGAACCCGGTAGAGTTCTTCAGCAGCTTCCTCCGAAACCAGGCCGTGGCTCCACAAGAAGGTCAGTGTTATATTAATATCATTGCCCAATAGGCTAATTATTTTTTAACCATAACTGAAATTGCAAAATTGTTTTTTTATTCAATTCAATGTAGTAGACCCTAGTGTGGCCTTCATGCAGAGCCTCCAGCAGCAGGTTGGTGCAGAGTCACAGCTACAGTCTTTACCACCAGCAGTACAGAAGGCCATCTTTTTACACCTGACACAGCAGCAACAAGAGTCACATCCACAGGGAAATGAGCCACAGAGAGCTGAGGGCCAGGACGATAACAGTGCAAACAGAGGTAAGTGCCCATGGGCAAGATGCTGAAGTAGGAAGAGATGCAAGAGTTTTGCAAGACAGGCTTTACTAGATATAATTTTGCGGTTTTGGTGCCTTTGTGTCTTTTGTGTTGGAGTCTGAGTATGAAGAACATAGCCACACGTGAGTGCGCATGGGAAACGGACCCGCAATGATTTACATGTGTTAGAAGTTACAAACAGTACCTTTTAATTCCAATAAAATCAAATCTAAAATCCCCTCAGAAATAGAGCACAAACATGTATTACCAAACACCTCAGTAAACAAACATGCTCTGAGAGAACAAGCATTTAAACTTTTTACACCATCCTCCCAAAACCATCACGAAATACAACCTAAGCTGTGCTGAAATTAATTCAGACATTCCGAATTTAAAATCTTTTTTTTCTGCATCATCTTTAGTTAATCGTTCAAAGTGACTTTTAGCATATAGCATATCCCTGCGATGGATGGTGATCTGTCCAGGGTGCACGCCGCCTTCGTCCAATATCAGCTGGGATCAGCTCCAGCTCACCGCAACCCCAAAATGGGATAAGTTGTTGCAGATGGATGTCCCCAAAAAGCTAGATGATATCCTTAATCTAATCTGCTGCTCTGTTTTTTTTTTTTTTTTTAACAGATGAAACTACAAACTGGTACTCAAGCGATGAGGAGGATGGGAACTGTGTTACCTCCATCCTTAAATCTCTCAAGAAGCAGAGCGAGATGCAGCAGTCTCAGTCCAAGCCCCCCCAGGCTACCCCTGTGGCTCCAGCACTGGCTGACCCTCGACTCGTGAAGGAGAGGGCCCCACCAAGCGACCCCCGCGTGAAGTCAGACCCGCGACAGCGACCGCTGGATATGAAAAAGGAGCCTGACGGAACTGCAGACCCACGGTTCTCCAGAGACCCCAGGAAGATGAGACCAATGGAGCAGAGTTCCTACCGCCAGCAGAGCCACCCTGTTGCTCAGAAGCTTCCTACAGGAGATGAGGATGATGAAGGAGAGCGGGAGCTCAGGGACAAAGCCGTTCTCATCCCTCTCGATGCCGGCCCTGATGTGGTGCTGCGGGACCCCCGCTGCCAGATAAAGCAGTTTAGCCACATCCGTGTGGACATCCTCCTCCAGCGGCCAGCCTTTGCTCAGACAGTGGTGTGGGGCCCCGAGGACCTCATCCCTTCCCTGGTGCCCAAACAGGAACACTCGATCAACCTGCCCCTTCCTCCCCTAATAGCAGACGCTCAGATGAACCGAGCCAGCCTGCCTGACCATCCCCCCATCTCCAGCCCTCCGCCGGTAGACCCCAGACTGGCAGCGGCACGTTTGAAGGAACGTATGAGTCGATTACCCACTGGATCTTTAGAGTCTCGATCCTCCACTGAAAGACCTGTAGATCCCCGTCAGCAGAAGACTCTGGACCCCCGACTCAAGCGTACAGTAAGCCTGGACTCCAAGCTGCTGGGTCAGAAAGTGCCCTCCTCTGGGGGAGGAGTTGTGGACCCCAGGCTACAGAAGGCCAGTGCTAGCTCCTCTCCTCATGCTGTCCAAGTGAAGCAGGAGCCTGAGAGGCTGCCACCTTACGCCCCTCGTCTGGCATCCTCTGGTGGAGGGCTAGAGAGTCCCACTACGATCCTCGGGGGCATCAGTCTGTACGATCCTCGCGCTCAAACCGAGCAGGCTCAGAAGGAGCAAACAGAGCCTCCTAAAAAGATTCTCAAACTCCCCACTAAGAAAGACCATACGCCACCACTCTCACCAACACAACGAAGTGGCTCTTTCGAAGAGGCCAAAAGCACAGACGTTGCCTCAGATCAGCCTCCACCTTCCAGTTCTCCCACAGGGCCTCCTGCTTCACCCGTCAAACCCCCCGCAGTTCATAACCTCCCCATCCAGGCGCTGGCCGGGCTGATCCGACCCCAGTACACTGACCCCAGGCAGGCAAAACCAGGAGGACAGGGCTCTGCAGGAGCACAAGAAGAGGCAGAGGACAAGAAGCAAGAGGAGAAGAAGGAGCAGGAGACGGAGGAAGAAGAACCAAAACAGGACGATCCGGATGAGGAGGCAGATGACAGGACGCTTAAAGACGTGTTCAAGACTTTTGATCCCACTGCTTCCCCTTTCTGTCAGTAAACGCCCCAGTTTGGAAACATATAAAGGTCACAGATTTGTATTTTGATGAGACCTGTCTAGTAATCTTTATTTAGCTTTACATGAACCTATTTATTTCTGTATATAAATGATCCTGTATAGAATCACATACTATCTAGTGCACCACACAGTTGTCAGTATGGAGATGATGCTATTGTGCACAGTGTATAGCTACCTTTGACATAATCAGATTAAGGTTGTGTTTGTATGTTAAAGCCTCTGAACACCCACACAGGTGTTTTCAGTTAATCAGGACTGTGTGGGCGTGTATAGACTGTAATTGACATTTTCCTGAGTCTCCTGTTAGCTTTGTTGCACCTGTTAGGGTGGGACATATTACACCTTTGTCATTCTTATTGGTAGATGGAGATTTGTGACCTCATAAATTTCCATCAAAGCTCCTGAGCTGAGGTCGACTCAGCCGGAATAACTGAAAGCACCCGTGTGGGTGTCCCTTTTTATTATTGTGTCATTTTTAAGTATGTTTTAAACAATCAGAAAAAAAGATATCATGTTAAATTGTCCAGCTTTCATTAAGGACTGACCCATATGGTTTATTCCAGGCGTTACAGCCGTAGAATAGATCATCTGCTCACTCTACATGCAGAGAGATGAGGCTAAATAATTGATCAAACAATAAGTGTAAGAACTCCCTTGATATTTTTTGTATTTATTTATTTTAAAGCACTTTTATATTATATCTTTCAGTTTGTGTTCACTTTTGTGATAAGGGATTTTTTTTTTCAGATCTTGAATATTTTTAACCACACACCCTGATATGAGTTGGTGATTTGTCAACCTGACACGATCAGGTCAGATAAACATAATCTGAGTTCCCTGCTTATCTGAGAGGAAGAGTGGGTAACACTGATGCATGTCTGCATATTTCATGATAATTAGCATGTAACCTATTTGAAATTTCTTTGAATAATTATATGAGAAGCGGCTGTGCGCTGCTCTTCATCAGAGGTGGAAAACCAAAACTAATAAAAGACGCCTGTGATCGGGAACCAATAAATGTAACCTGGTAGCTAATGTCATAATTCAGAGTGTTCAGAGATTTCAAAGAAGTTATTTGCTAATTATTAGCAATTTTTCAGCAGACGTAGAAATAAAGCATAGTAGTTAACTTTGTATTAAATAAATTCAAAGTTATTTATTACTGCTTATTGGGAAATAGTGGAACATAATTATTAAATAATGTTTATAATAACTATTAGGTAAAAATTGAAGTAATTTCAAGAAATTTCAAATAGGTTACTTGCTAATTATCTTCTAATTATCATGAAATTTTCAGACCTGTAATGTTGTTGTAAAGTGTAATTTTACCAGATTCAGTTTGTGTTTTGTACAGAACTGGACCTTTTTCATTTGAAGTGGCCTAATTGCATTGCAGATGTCAAGTCACTGTTGTAGGCTTTTCTAACTTGTTAACCCAGCAATCATGACTGATTGATTCCTCAAACATTCACAGCTGACAAGCTTGTAAATAGCAGGTTTTTCTTGTTTTCAACAGAATAAAAAGAGAAATGTTTACTATACAGAGAGAGAAAATATTATCTTGGTCACATTACATTGATATAATATAAATATGACCTTTGTGTTTCATGTTGAATTTAGTTGGAGTTGACTGTAGATGAACTCATACAAGGTTATGTGTCTTACAGAGGGTGAATGTTGTGGGCTTAAGGTGGCATAATGCATAAAGCAGTTTGTATTATTGGACAGTGTGTCTGTTAAGGTGAGCCGTGCTGGACTGAAACTAAGCTATGTACTTTTTTTTTTTAAAAAAATCATTTTCATATTTCACGTTGTAAATGCCTATTTTGTATCACATGTACAGTCTGTTTTTGAGTGTTTAAATGAATAATGCTTTATTTTTTTCCTGTCAGTTTGGTGGTTATGGTTGTGATATTACTACATGACATTTTAACTACACATTATGCCCGTCACATTTCAGTGATTTTGTTATGAATAGCTGAAATAAAGAGATAAAACATGAGGTATTTTATTTCAGAATCACATGTCGAGTTGTGTTGTATCATTTTAGTAACGTATCCGGCATTATATCGAATTTCAGCATCAATACAAAATATTTTATGTCATCCATCAAGTGGTTTTCATGTTATTATATCAAATAGAAAACAAAAGTGTATTTGTGTTAGATTCCTCATTTATTTAGTTTTTAAATTGTTTTTTCCAAAACAAAAAGACAACAAATAATGTCAGTACTAACATGATATTGAAATTAGTTTACAAAAGAAAAAAGGCACAAGGAAAAGAAGACAAAAATAAATAAGTAAAAATGGTTGTAATATTAAATAGATTAAACTAAATGAATACAAAGAAATGGTGGTTAAAGTTGTTGACAGTTAACACTCATAATAACATGGGTCTATACAGTAAGTCTAACTGGTAATGATTCATTGTTCATGTTTTGAAAGGGTACTCGTCACTTATAGCCAACTGCAGGGGCAAGACTGGGTGCTACTGGGTGGGATGAGGTCTTCCTCAAACCCAGCTCATCAGTGTCTGGGTTGGAGGTCTGCTGGGCTCGATGGATCTCCAGTTTCCTCCTCCACTGGAAGCACAAGGCTGTAGCCTCCGCACCGTCTGAGTCTGGCTCCGGCTGTTTCAAACCCTGGAACAAGAGAGCAATGATGCAGCTTTAACGGCACAGGAGACAGTTCGCTGCTGCATCTTATCTGGCTACAGTATCCTACATAGAAGACCTCATATGATTACAGATTAGTTTGTGATGTTAGATTTACTGTGATGCAGGCGGTCTCTGCAGCGTGGACCCCACGAAGGACCGTCTGGAGTAGATTTTGTGCATTCTTCACCAGGATCTCATCAGATGATTTGCACCCAGGTGTTACAGCGTTGACACTGAGGAAACATGAAGAAAAACTGTTTCTTTACCTTACTTAATTATTCTTTTCTTGGGCTTTGGAAAACACCGATCAACATTTTTTACCATTTCACTATTTTGATAATTGTATAAATTTGAAAATAGGGTTGCCAATCACATCTATTTTCATCAATTAATCTGCATATTATTGTCTTGATTAATCAATTAATCATTTCATCTATAAAATTTACCAGAGCATGAACTTCAGCTTGCTTGTTTTGCCCAACCAACAGTCCAAAACCCAAAGCTATTGAATCTAGAGCTGCAATGATTAATGATTATTTATCAACTATTAAATTAATCTCCAACTAATCGATTAATTGGTTAAAGTCAGATTTCTCTGATTACAAAATTCAGATTCTGATTCTTAAACATGAATTATTTACTTTTCTTTACTCCTCTGTGACAGTAAACTTAATATCTTTGAGTTGAGGACAAAACAAGACATTTGAGGATGGCATACAGGGCTTCAGTAACCACTGATCAACATTTTTCACGTTTTTCTGACATTTAACCGACCAAACAAAAAATTTAAAAAAATCGAGAAAATAATTCACAATGAAAATTGTTAGTTCAGGTGCTTCTCTTCTGACCTGGAGATGATGTTGAGCTGATTGGTGATGGTGTGAATCTGCTCGACTATGAGGGACAGTTCAACCGTACACTGTTTATCCAGGCAGTGGTTGGCGATAACTCTGATGAACTGAGTCACCGACTGGCAGTTTGAGATCAAGTCTTTGGCTGCAGTGACAAAAGCCTCTTTATTCTGGAAAAAAAAAACGAAATGATTGTAGATGTGGGTGCCTGTGAAATATCGAGATCAAGGCAGTAAAAGTGCCCTCTGGTGGTCATTACCGGTATTGGGCCTTTCTTCTTCAAGTATTGAGTCATGTAGCACAGTGTGTCAGCCATCTTCCTGGTCACCTGGACAATTCTATTGTCTTTGGGATCCCAGCTGTCACTTTCTTGTTTTAGAAAAATGGACGTGTAGGTCAGCGAAGGAGCCTCTTTGAATGTACCAAACACACCGCCCTGTAGGGAAACACAGGGATGTGATTTATTGTGACATAAAGGAGCAATAAATCATGTTTATCATGAGATACCTACATGTTTTTCCAAGTTTCCAGGTCCATATTTGGCTGCCATGTTCATATTTGGTTCTGCAGCATCTACACATTCTGTGTTGTCTTTCTGCCAGGGTGTCACTGTAATGTCAGAGGGAAACTCCACGTCTTTGACTTTAGTTGGGACTGTAACCAACACATCCTCAGGTGCTCGTCCCTGTAGACCAGCCCCGATGTGCTCTTTAGTCTCTTGGTGAATCCCGTCCTGCTTCCTGATCTCTTCCACCACATAGTGAGCTTTGGCTGCCCAGCACTGAATCTGCACGTCCAGACTAAGCGTGTCACATATGTAGTGAGTCTCCACCATGAACCTGGCCCTGCTGATTATATCCGAGATCTGAAAAGTCAGTCGGTCGTTGATGGACCTCAGGTTAGAACGGGCACGTGGGTCGCGGATGTAATGCAAGCAGGCCTCAACTCTGTCAGTCGTAGGCTTTACATTTTCAAAAAGGGCTTGAGCTACGTTGTCAAATTTTTGCTCTATGTCTTCTGTGTTCTCCCGAAAGTGTTCGGCAGCAAAATATGCAATGCTGACAATATTTTGAAGTGCTGCATCATAATCCTTATTCACTTTGCTTAAATGACCACAAAGTACTCTGATTTTAATCAAAAGATATCTCTGAAAGAATTCAGATTTTGCAAGTTGCATGACACTTGGAATTGCGTCAAGCTCTTCGGCAGCTCTGAGATAGGCTTCGGTCAGGGTTTTTAGTTCATCCTGGTATCCTATTAGCTGTTTGGATCTATAAGCACTTCTACAGTTCAGGCTGGTTAGCCTTGCCGCTTCTTGGATTCGAAGAGAGTTCTCAGACAACGCTGATAGCTGCTTCTGAGGGCTCAGCTGGTTCACTGCAGTTAATGTTCCCAAAGTCTTATCTAGAGAATTCAGCAAAACCTGAATAGACAGGCCCCAGAGGATGCAGAGTCCCTCTAGCTGATCCACCTGTCCTTCCAGTGAAGTGGAAAACTCAACCAGATACTTGGTGTTGTTCTGGGTTTTGTTCAGCTTATTTTGTAAAACACTAAAGGTTTCTTGACCGTCGCTTTGTGAGGTTAAATCAGATGATGTCAAGAGCTGCACCACATCAGCACATAAAGTCATCACTTCATTTAATTGCTGCATAACAGTGGCTGCCGTTGTTCCTTTCAGCTCAGTGTAAACAGCATGATACCAGCTTCCAGCTACTGGCAGTAAAACCTTTCGGGTGTTGTTAATAAGGTCAGTGAACTGCGTGCTGTGTTTGTAGATGCTCTCCATGCTCATCGCAGAACTCATCGCCGTCTCTTGAGCAGTCTGGACGAGCAGCGGTGTCAACGACACCAGCTCCGCTCTGAAACTCTCCAACGTCTGACAGTCAACTGCATCGACGATGGCCAAGGCTTCTTTTGCGGCTTGAGCGTAACAGTTCGACAGCTCGAGGACGCCAGTGCAGGCCCGGTTGAGCGCTGTGACATCTTTCCCTTTAGTCACAGTCACAACTTCATACAAGAGGGGCAAAAGGTCAAATTCGAGAGGCTTGTGGATCAATTTGGGCTCAGCAGAGACAGCTGGGGTGTATAAATCATCTGTGTCATATTTATGAGCCACTTCTGCTTCTATGGTTTCCTCATCTGAGCACTGATCCTCATGTTCAGTTTGTGAATCCCTCTTCATAACCTCCAGAACCGGAGAGCCTCTTATCATCGTCTCAAAGGTGTCTTTGACTGGCACATGTGACATCATTTCTGGCTGACGTGCCACCTCTCGCAGTGGGCTCAGGAGATGTGGGTGCTGCTGGCCGTCCAGTCCCTTTCGGAGTACTTTAAGATGCTGAATGGCCGTGGTGACATTATCTGAAAAAGTAGAATACACCTCCACATTTATACTGGAACCTAAAAGCATGTCTCTGATCGACTCCTCCACTTTAGCGCGAGACGACTGAACCTGCTTCAGCAGCACCAGGAGGCCGTTCCTGTAGATGGGGTCATCACTCCTGTCCAAGTGTCTCCTCACTGAGTGAGCCGCCAGCTTCATGTGACAAATGAGGTTCGCTGCATGTTCATTAAACAGTTTATAGCTTTGCTCTCTATACGCTGTGTCGCACCCGTGCTGATCATCGACCACCTCTTCAGTAGCAATACTAGTGAACTCCCTCACGTCCATTACATCGCTGAGAGCATCCTGAAGCTGACTCGTCTCTTCCTCCCACTGTTGACACACCTCATGAAGCTTTTGAACAGTTTGCATCGAATTGTCCGCCAGCTCCAGAGAGAGAGGCGCGATCCGAGCTCTGAGTCTCGCGATGCATACTCGCGAGTTTTCCACATTCTCCAAACTCTTTGCATCGATGGCAACGGCTGAGATGTAGTTTGCCACTTGGATTATTCCATCAGTGGAGGATATGAAGTCCTCAACTAGTGGCTGAATAAAGCTCAGATCTATCTCTGTGGAAGAATGTGCAACCAAGATCTGTCTCGTCACGTTTAAAAGCTTGTCAACTGTAGAAGACGCTGTGAGAAATGTGTCCAAGACCTGATAAAGAATGGAGGTCATTAATGCTCCGTCAAGCATTTGTATTTGCTGCACCAACAATGTCTGGGTCTTCTCAAGGCTCTGATCCTCTGAGGACTTCAAAATCCTCCTTATGTCAGACCAGAACTGCAGAATGTGACGACAGTGACCCACCACTCGTTGTTGAAACTCTCTACGAGAAGAGTTCGCCACCACCATACAGTGAAACACAAGATCTCTCACCATGCTGTCAAAGCCACTGCCTCTGAGTGAGGAGGAACTAGTGAGTAGTTGCAACAGACTGTTTCTCCTTCCTGAGTAATACCCACATGCACCCAGTGATCCACTGTAGCAGTCACTTTTCAGGGTCATAATAATGTCGCTCACAGTGGTCTGCACCTTGTCCAGGATGTACCTCTTAGCCGCCTGCGCCTGCTCGCTTGAAGGGTGTTTGATGGTTGTGCACATGGCCGTGTGCAGCATAGAGATGCACCTCCTCAGGGTCTCCAAGGAATCGAGGAGCTGTTTGGTTTGTCGGGGGTCCTGTAAGGCACTTGCTCTCTCCACTGTCAGACTGTTGAGGAGAAGCAGAGCCTCAGAAAACACCTGGAAAGATTTGAGTAGAGACTTTATGTCTGAGGTGGCACCAAGCTCGGAGAGACGCTCCAGGACTTGATCAGCAGCAGCTACAACCCTCCTGACAGCAGCATCGTCGTCCACCAAAAGAACCTGAGAGCAGAGAGACAGATTAGGGTGTTTGTTACTGCTTGTGTCTTAGGGTTTTTTTTTTTTAGCCATGCTAGCATGTGTCTGTGGAGGACAATGTCGACATACCAGGCCACCATTTTAACTGGAATATCTCAACAACTTTATTAAATCCATTTGCACCTTCTGTTTGATTTCGTTCAACATTGTTAAAGTTGTCAGCAAAATAATTAGCACACAGCAGCTTTCTTTAGCAGTTATCTAGGACAGAGAAGTTTTGCATAAGTTGTGGTCAATCTTAACCAGCTCTGACCACCCACTTTTGGAGAAACTCTCCCTTCTGGACGGAGATACAGCTCCACCAGGGTAAAAAGCAATGTTTAAATTTGCCTTTGTTCCAAGTGCAATAAATGTGCTTAATTTGCACTGAACCTTGACTTCACTGCACTGCTAATCAGCGCTTTTACCATTACAATGGTTTGACCCGTTTAATGGATGCATCTTTTTTTTCTTGATTGTTTGCTGCAACTGTTAATTAGTGTCCCATGTCCTCTTGCTTTTGCCCTTTAATGAAAAAAACTCTCCTTAAACAGCCATAAGGATGAAATGAACTGAACAACTGTTGGATAGATTGCCATGAAATGTGGTACAAACATTCATGGTCCCCAGTGGATGAAGCCTACAGACTTCAGTGACCCTCTGGTTGACATTGTTTGTCAGGGCTGGAGTGTGACAGTTCAGTTCAATAATGTAATGAATAGCTTGCAGCCGACAGGCAACAGACACTCCAAACTGACATAACTGACGAAGGAAGTGAGCCGGTATATGTAGAGAGTGACTGATGAGTGAATGAGATGCAGGTGAGGAGGTGGAAAGGAAGGGCAGGTGATTGAGGGAAGTGGAAACAGGTGTGTAGATGGGCGTGGCACTAGGTGACAGGGCAGAAGGGAAGGAAAATGGAATGAATAGTCTCTGAGGAAGTGGGAATATGGATGAAGCCTGAAGAGGAGGACCAGCACATTTTTGTCTTTTAGTGAAATGCCTTGACAATATGAAATGTGGTTGTGACATCCATATCCTACGAATTCTGTGTATTTCAGATAGCACTAAATTACAATTTGTCCAATACTTTCCTTAAGGTCAAAATACATGCAAAACTAATCCCATGAGCCTCAGCTACAACTTTAGGTTAAGTGCTAATTTGCAAATGTTACAGTAACATGTTAATCATCAGCTTGTTAGCATGCTGCCATTTGTGAACCTGTGACCTGACGTACAGTAGAGCCTCTGGTATGTCTGATGGTGCCTTCACGTATTTACCATGCTTACGAGATGGGAAGTCGTCACAATATACGTGCCGTTCAAGCAGTTACGTCGTGAAGAACACTGCTGCTAATTAACAGCAATATTAATGTGACTGTCCAGTCTAGAGGCCACAGAGGCTAACAATTTAGCAAGCTGGTAAGTGGGTAATATAATGAAGGAAATGTAAAAGCATAATGACAGAGAAAGATCAGGTCGTTGAAAATATCAACATTTTCCTCAGACATATAAAATTATCAAGAAAAACAATATATAACAATATACAATATTACAACCCCATTTGAAGGCACCATGACATGAGTTGTCATCAAAGTAAAACCTAGAATTGAAAACTAGGTTTGCATGCACATATTGTTGAATTGTTGATTTCACAGGTACTGCAGCCTATATTGGCTATAAAGTGACTTGCATTGCAGTATGAGTGCATAATATTGTGAAAAACAGTGCTTATAGGTTAAGACAGTCCCAGCTCATTTTGCATTCTCTTACTAAACCTTGGACAATAATGGGAAACAATTGCCTGTTTGAAATTGAAATTTAGATGACACAAATAGCTCTATTCAGATTTTTCTTGGATTGATTAATTAGTTCTGGCAAATTTAGAGAGCGTTTCCCATAACCAAAGAGAAGAAAGAAAGTTTGTCACACACCACCATGTGATGTTATTCAATAAATGATAACAGTGTCAGTAACAAAGTAGACATTTGTGTTATTTTTCCAGTTTACGAGCAGTAGCGGATGTATTCCCCATTCACAAATTACAAACACTCATGTTACAGATAAGATATCAGTCAGTGGCAAACACTGGAAAATGTTCATTGTCCTCACAAATTAACACAATTGAAACTGTTATTTTGAACAACACTGGAAGTTTAAGCCAAGGATCAGGGATGAATAGCTGAAATATTTCAGGTGTGAAATCGAAAGCAGCCAGTGGTTTGGCCTCTTGTGTTAAATAGTCATATTCCTATTTAAGGAAACCTCTGTGGATGTAGAAGCAGCTGTGAATCCATTCTTTGCTTTTAATCAGTCAGTGTCTGCAGCCGTCCGTTCCTATGTTTAACTTTAAAAGTTTAATATTAACATAATTGCAGATATTGATATAACAGTCTTATATCTATGCTTACAGCCACCTTTTAAACCAGGAGAAGAGAAATCATACTTTACTTTGACTACTGTCTTATATCTATGCTTACAGCCACCTTTTAAACCAGGAGAAGAGAAATCATACTTTACTTTGACTACTGTCTTATATCTATGCTTACAGCCACCTTTTAAACCAGGAGAAGAGAAATCATACTTTACTTTGACTACTGCCAGGAAGACGTTCTGTGTAGCTGTGATGAGCTCCTCTCTGTGCTCAATCAAATTGGGCTGGATGTTGAGTTTTTGGGCTGCCAGCAGTACATGTTGTCCAGACACAGTGACCGACTCCAACAGGGACGACATCTCCATGTGCAGCACTTCATCCTCTGTGTCACTTATTACCCTGGAAGTAAAGAGAGACTGGTGGTAATCTAATAACACATTCTTTAGCTCTGTAAACTCCTCGCTGTATACGTACCTGGAGGCCACTGCTGCCATGTTGTCAGTAGCTTTAGCCACAGCCTGAGCTGCTCCCTCCAGCTGGCTGAACTGCTCAGGTTCTGCACCGTCACACAGCAGCACCAAGTGGCACAAATGACCTGCGATCGGGGGGACCACCTGCTCCACCGCTGCTGTCCTGATCAACCCATGGTCAAATAAAGAGGACATGGTGATTCTCTCTGGGCAAAAGAAAGCAAGTTGTATTCACTGTGGCTGTATTAATAATTCATTGTGATCCACATAGGAGCTTCAGCGTTTCATAGCAACTGGGGTCACCTGACCAACCACACATTGGCTACTGTAACCTCGCCAGGTACAGAGTGATTAATAACTGCCTTTTTTGACATACTGAGCTATCCATGGATATACTTTATACAGTGCAGTTATTACATTTCTGTAATGTAAATAGTTTTTGAGCTGTGTTGGCTACAATGCTTATTCTTTTTCCCTGATCACCAAGGCCTAGAACAAATTTCAAAAGCCTAAAGTCTTGCTCACTGCTGTGTTATTTGGGATTTTAATAAATATTTGAGATTCAATTTCCATTTTTGGTTTTGTTTTGTATTTTTTTGTATTTTGTATAACTATTTATACACTCAGATGGCACCCATCACTGTAGCGTAAATATAGCCTGTAGATAGCCTGAAAGAGATGTAAAAACCATGGTTGTGCATCACGGTGTTGAGGTTGTACTGTCTATGCATGAGTATAAAAGGAGACCAGGTGGACCAAATATAGGAAAATGGCTTACTATGGAATCAGTCTTGTGTGCGATATAAATATAGGTAGTATAATTGATTAAAATGGTATTTAAGATATTTTAAATAGATTAATTTGGTAAATATAGGATATATTTAACTGCTAAAATGTCAAAAAAATGACAATTTCAAAATTTATGATTTCTCCAATTTCCCAAGCTGACATCTCTAAAATGTTAATTTTATCCAAGTAAAATCCACTGATTTACAATGGTGTAACATTGAAAGGCAGCAAATCCTCATAGCTGGAACTTGAGAGTGTTTGGCATTTTTTCCTGATAAATAACAAATTGATGAAATTTAATTCTAATCATTTCAGCTCTAGGATGAACATATGTACCATAGTTAGATCTTAAAATGCTTTTTTGGCACAAATAATGATAGTCAAACAAATATTACTGCATATACCTATCTAATGAGTTTTGAATGAAATACTTTGAACATGTTGTTGTTTATGTAGTAGAGCTCTTGTCTGCACACTTTGAGCAAAGCAGCCACCAGAGAGCACCACACACCTTCAAATAAGAAGTGTACCAACCAACAAGCACACTGGACTCATTTAGACAAAAAACAGCACCCAGAGACTCAAAATTTCACTCTAGAATTTATCAACAGATAAATATACAGCTCCAACATGACTTTAAACATCAAACATACAGCACACTATAATGGAAATGGTATTCAGACAGTAGTATACTCGGAACAAAAACCCCAAATAACGGTGTGATTAACAAACATACAAACGCAATATAACCATCACAGTTCAAATTTAGCAAAAAAAAAAAATGTCAAGTGTTGGTTTCTCTGCATACAGGTGTAGCATCTCTTTAGCTGATGCAGAGGAAAGACATGAATGTGTACAGTATATGCCGTCATGCCAGTGGAATTAAATGGTAAAATAAAGTGTATCAGATCAATAATACAGAACAACAGAGAGCCAAGCAATCATAGTGAGCCATAAAGTGTCTTAGCACTTAAGTGTGAAACATTAAAATATAGGTTTTGTTCTTTGGAATTGCACATTTAAATCCGACTCGGGTCAACTGCAAAATTTTCAACCAAATTTTCACTGATAAATTCTTCAAAATGTGTTTTTGGAGCATGATTTACTTTATTTCTTCATATTATTTTGCTCTGCAAATGTATAAAATATGCAGTATTCTTATTTCCATCCATCCATCTGCAACCACTTATCGTGTTCAGTTTCGATTCAGCCGATCCCAGCTGACATTAAGCAAAGGCGGGGTACACCCTGGACTATCACAGGGCCGACACATAGAGACAGACAACCATTCACACTCACTCACAACAATTAACCTAATCTGCATGTCTTTGGACTGTGGGAGGAAACTGGAGAATGTGGAGAAAACCCACGCTGACATGGGGAGAACGTGCAAACTCCACACAGGAGGGCCCCAAGCTGGATTCAAACTTGCGACCCTCTTGCTGTGAGGCGACAGTGCTAACCACTCTACCACCCAATATTCTTATTTCTTTAGGAACATTTAATATAAAATGTGTTCATTCACAATCAAACCAGACTTTAAAAAGACTCAAGAACATGTGGGGTAAACATGTGAGTACTGAGGAGCTGTGGGTTTTAATAGTGGCAGATTTTCGGGGAGCTGACATTCCTTAATGTTGACTTAAAATGAGCTTTTCCCATGAGCCCCAAAGAACTCGTTTATGTGTAGTGATTGAGTGCAGCACATTCCCACCTATTTTGGGGGCATTACTCATGCCATGGGCCCCTGTTAAATGACTGTAGGTGGACTCCCGTCACAGACTTTCATCTGGCCATGGAGAGTAATGCATCTCATGTTTCACGCTAAAACCTGATGCCTAATAACATAATAGTAAAATTAAATATGGTCTGCTTAGGTGAAGTCTGGAAAGGGTTTGGGAATAAATCACATCAGGTCTCCATGTCATGACACATAGTGAATCACATTTTTAAATCTTCACTTTTTGAACTTTCGGTGTCCTAAGAAGTCAGTTGCGTACCTGAGTGATAATTCATGCAAAAGCAGCTTCAGATAACTCTCTATTCCTGCACATTGCACTTTCAAAACCTTTGTTCATTCAAAGCATTGCAAGAGATTCAAATTTAAATCTGACACAATTTGTTACATCCACTTTTATCACCTACAAACAACCGGTTAACAGCCAGACCACAACAAATGGAATGCTTGTGGAAAAGCGTGAAATGTGAATGGTATCATTCACAACCGCTGCATTTCAGGCGTGGATAATACAGGAAACATGGCAAATAAAGTGTTAATAGAGAACTCCACAGTGCGGTTGATTACCACATCCTGAACTAGATGCTAATGACCTCATAGAGCGTTTTTACTGGGCCCTCAGCACCTCAGGGACAACTCTGACAACACTAGTGGATGACGTGAAGACAGTGTTTTAATTGTTGCATGTGGGTCTGAAACTCAGAATTAGCTCCGGCTGATTATCTGTGTGAGGGAAGGGCAGTCAGATGGGTAAAACAGATATATTCATGAGCCGGAAATAGTACAGAAAAGATACAATCACTCCCAGGGTGAACTGAATATACAAACGACTCCAATCATATACTGTACAGGACATATCTTTGGCATAGGAAGTAAAGCTATGGAGCCAAGGCATTCAGTCTTATCAAACATCAGTGCTTTTAGGAAAACATACTGTAGGTACAGTATGTTTATAATGGCCTTCAAACCCCCATCTCTCCTCGAAGCCCAGTTTTATACAATATGGCTTATAGTGTATGTATAAAAATAAATTTGCTATGTAACACAGCCCTGAGGGTTTTGTTGTCCACCAGTTTTCATGCCGTCGTCGCCACATCTCCTTACAGATGTGGGTCTCCATCAACAGCTCCGCTCTCGCTGGCTGGGAGTTACCTCCGTTGAGATTAGCTGAATTTCCACAGCAAGTGTCCTCTGGCAAGCCATACTGTCACCTCAGAAGCCTGTTTCCTGGACCCCCACCCCCCACCCCCACCCCCCAAAAAATATCAAGTCTCCAAAAAATATGGAGAATATTTTTCTCTTCCACATATGGAAGACTGAAGGGCCTGGTGCCACTGGGGCGGCTGGGCTGCGAGACCACGTGCTATTGGATCCTTCCCGACCCAATCCCTAATCTCATTGGCTCCTGTGAGACCCCCACTACGAGTCTCAGTGGTTCTTTTCCATCCAGTCCCAGCTTTCATCGCTGTCCTTCCTGTTCTTTTCAGCCTCGATGATCTCTCTGTAGCGCCGACGGAAGAATCCCATCTGTCAGAGAACGGGAGGAACAACAGTTGGAGTGGTTAGTTATTGAGGCATATCTGTGGTCAGGAATCAGAAACCACATGTACTTAAATCACTGCTGACCATTTTCCAAAGCATAGCACAACTTCTCATGGTAGAATTTCCTCTCGAGGTGTCGTTTAATGCATAGCTGTGACCTAGAGCCCGACCACTGGCTGATATCATCACCTCATATTAGCAAATAAGTTAATAGTATAGTTCAAAATCGAAATACACTTATTCACTCTTTTACAGAGACTTGGATGAGAAAACAGATACCGCTCATGTCTGTACATTAAATATGAACCTATAGATAGCAGCTGGTTAGCTGATTACAACACAGTGCAGTGTTATTGGAGGTTTTGTGCCCGATTATTTCTCAGTTCGGAGCAGTTTTGTAACTTCTTGGCCAAGAAATATTCCTTTTCGTAACAACACTGCAGTACATAAATACAAAAGATATGCTGACGGTAATTTGTTGCTAATTTAGAAACTGCTGTCAGTACATAGTTACTTTAGGGCAGCGGTTTCAAACCTTTTCCCTTAGGGGGCCTCTTTTCAAGACGACCCCTGACTAAGTGACGTATTTCATGGATATTTCATATCCCCATGTTGGGAACCGGTGCCTTAGGGAACCCCAACAGCTACCAGTATTAGTATTTTTCAACTGTAAAATGTGCTGCTCTCAGTTTTATTTAAATAAATTTAAGGGATTCAAGGAATTTAGGTTAAAAAGACATTGTCTGATCCAGACAATTTTAAAATCAATATTGGTATCAATCTCAAAAATGCTGTGTGTGTGTGTTCATTGCACACTGACCTTTGTGTGGTAATACAGTCACTTGACGAGACTACATATTGGTGCATTCAGGGGCTCGCTTAGCTGCAGAACAGCAACATTTTCAACGCAAAAAAAAAACATTTTCTTGCTTGCCATCTGGATTTGATTTTACATAACTTGTAAATGTTATTCACCAGTCGGTTCTTTCAGCTGCATTATTACAATAATAACATAATTTTAACACAGTAATAATAACTCAACTCTTGTGTTCACCATGATGGATTAAATATATCTTATATCTGTTCAAGTTCTCCTGCAGCGAAACAAATGGAAAATGATGGATATCTGGAAGGTAGGAAATCACTTTAAACCATCATGGAATGGTATGCTTTGAAAAACGGTCGGCAGTACTGTAAAGTATACATAATTTGATGTTAATAGGCCGAACCACATAACACAACTGGCTTGTATGGAAGCAAATCAAGTCCTGTAGAAATGTGTTGTTTCTTTAGGAAAGTAGTACTGTATTCTAATTTACTTTCAACTACTAAGTGTAATGTAAATGAAGATATGAGAGGATGGAGAGAGCAGCAGATTGTTGGTGCAAATCTAAACAAAGCCACACTGGGATGATGCCTCTCTCGCACGACTCCATTCATTTATCTGCGTTTGACTACTAAAGTTTATTGATACAGACCTGTACTCTCCTCAGGCATTTCCTGGAAAGAGCAATACAGGACATGTGCTGCTCTTGTAAGTGGGGTTTATTTTGGCAGGGTCCGAGGACCTGGGGATCGGGATTGAGGAAGGGGGGACCCACATTCCAAGGTTTCGTTGTGGTATTCCCAGTGGAAAATGAAGCAAAAGAAAAGGAGTTTTGTGCTAACAGGGCCTCTGGACATCAGTGTAATTGCCATTTCCCTTTCAGATTCTTCTTTCATGTGAATGGTATGGTGTGAATTATTGTCCAGTCTGTGATTTGTCCTGTTCATGGTTGTTAAAGGCCTAAAGAGAGCCTCCCCCACCTCCTCCCCTACCTCCAGCTGTCTCTGCACAACTGGATACTGTGTTGACGGTTGGACACAGCGCTTCTGGCTGTGACACATAACTCTGCGACAACTGCATCTTATTTACTTAAAACACTGATAGAAAACAAGCACTTTTCAGAGTTTTGTGGCTGTAAACTGAAAAATCACAGTCTGTGTTCACATGTTTGGTTACCTTCCAGAGTAGCACAGCTAACAGCAAAAAGATGAGGATTCCCACCAGCAGACTGATGGCGATGATCCAGCCGACTACGTAACCCCTCGGCTCCTGACTGTGGAGAGCCTCGAACACCAGCTGGAACACAACAATACTTCAGTCAGTCGGTGAGTCACACTCAGATATGACACGCGCACAAGAGTAATCATTAAGTCATGTGCTGCTAATGATGCAATGCAGTGCAACAATAACAACCATGTCATCTTATTTTAGTCGCTTGATTCGATTCAAGAGGAGCAAAATGTAAACTTAAAATAGCATGAAACTGGACACTAATGGAGTTTATTTTAAATAGAACACACATTCAACTACTCAGACATATAAACGAAATACACAAAAACAGGTATCAGGTTTCAAGCAACATCCACTGAAGCACAATTTTATTTACGTTATTGAATTGCAAGGTGATGACATACTCTTCAGCCTGAGTTTTTGAGGACACCCGGGCAGTTATGGTGACCACTGCCCCACATGCAACAAACAGCCATACAAAATATGCAAAACATATAGTCATTCACATAGTAAATGATCATTTTTTGTAGGGCTGTCCTTGAACAACTAACACTCATACAATTTTATTGACTAATCGATTAGTGGATTTAATCGACAGATTAACAGTTTCTCCACAAGGAATCACACAAAAGCACCACTTTAAATCTTGTGTTTGCCAGAGAAGTGCTCACAACTTTCTTGGAAACAAGTCATTCAGCATGAAAAAAGCATGAAAAAGCGACTAATCAACTAAAGACCAAAACCACCGATTAGTCGACTATTCAACTGAGAGGAGGCAGCCCTAATTTTTGACAGTGTCAGTCTGTTGGTGGGTCCAACACCTTGGTCCAGACTGAAATATCCGAACATCAATAAGATGGATCCTACCTACTTTAGTGATCCGGACTTTTCATCTTGGTCTAAATCAGTGAATTTACCCAGTACTTTGGTTTATGACCCTGTAAAACTACCATCAGATGTACTTTGTGTTTAGTACTGAGCAACTTTTCTAACACAGTGATAGCCACTAAACATCAGTTATCGCTGTGAGCATGTTATCATCCTGACATTAGCTTTAGTACAGCTGCTATGCGTTTTATGTTTTTACCACTTGTATGAATAAAGTCATAGAACTAGTTAGTAAGCTTGATCATCACTCTTTCATAATGCTCTACTCTGCAGTATGTGTGTAATGACAACAGATATTTGTATTGTTAGGTCAGTGCAAATCAAAATAATATATCATCCACTCCCTTTTTCAGTGCAGAGCATCATTCTCTTGATGACCCCTGACGGTTATTAAAGTCTGGTTGCAGCTTTCGCCTCTCTCCTGTTGGGTCTGGTTATTTTCCTTTAGTTTACTGTTTTGCTTTTATGCACCTTTTTCACCTAAATCTTCTATCACGCAGTTACCTCTTATTATAATTTGGCTCACTTTGGTCTAATTTGTATAGACGTAATATTTTAATAAACTTTTTTGTTAACATTTGATGTGTCTCCTGTTAGTTGGGGACACTCTCCTGGTCATGTTGGTCTGTTTTTATCACTGGTATGAATAAACTCATAGAACTAGTAAATAAGCTTGACCATCACAGTTTCATAATGCTCTACTGCAGTATGTGTGCAGTGCCGACAAGTATTCATCTTGTTAGGTCAGAGCAATTCAAAATAATACATCATCCACTCCCTTTTTCAGTTCAGCACGTAATGCCTTCAAACTCAGCATGAGGTTGATTCTGAGAGTTATCTCGGGAGGCTTGGCAACTCTTAAAAAATAGCCTGGTTCCACGATAAATAAAAGAGCTATTTAAGCTGTTTCCCATGACACGAATGAACACTGACCTGCTGGATAATCTGTCACTGACAGAAAACTCAGTTCACTTAACCCAGAGCACACACTGTGAGGCTTGAAGTCCCAGTGAAATGGAAGTTAGTGCGTCTTTAGCGTCTGTACTGAACCAGTAAACCGGTGACACAGAATATCTGAGCAGTGTACAGTTACAAAAGGGATTTAAATGAAATCCTTTGCATTTGATTGGGCCGCTAAAAAGTGGACATGCTCAATGTAGCGTGATATGGAGTCTCCACCCTTGTCGATGGATGGATGTCATGATAGTAATGGTTGAAACTGAGAAACAAAGAAATTATTTATTTTTGCATATATTGTTAAATAGGTGCACAATATGACCAGGGGTGTGATCTTAAAGGGTTAAAATAGGCATTTTTCATTTCATCTCAACTAAAAATAGAGGGAAGGACTATCCGCTGACAAAAACACAATTATTTTAAATCACTTTCTTGCACAAGTGCTTTGGTTTTTATTTGATTTTCTAACAATTACCATTACTTGTGTTTGTGTCACAGTAAAATAACCGTTTTGATTTTCTGTTTTAAAGCTGTTTGATTCTTCTCTACATGAGTCCAACAAAATTACACAGATTGCTTGAATAGATTTGCACTGAATAAACAGTGGTTTGACTTGGGTGAAATATTGCATTACTTGCACCACAGCTTGCTTTAATGTCAGCATCCAGACCTTACATGGAAAATTCACTGTTATCATGATATATGTGGGTTTATTTACTAATGATCTTAAACAAAGGGAAATAATGTGTAATCTCCAAAATGTCAGATAATCTTGTGGAATTTGTTTCTGCAAACAATAGTGGGACAGTTTCAGGAATGATGAAGGAATTCACTGCCTCAGTGTGTTTAGAGCGCCTTTGTACACAAATGTGGCATGAGACGCCAACTGTGAGCCACGACAAAACCAAGCAGACAAGTGGAGATTAATCTCTCTGTTGAATAGTTTCCCACATTAACACCCCCTCTGGAATCTAACTGTTGTTATACATGCCAAGGCGCTGGCGTGTACAGAAAAGATGAAAGCTCTACTGGTCGCTGCACTCTGACTTTCCTAATTTAACTTTGTGTAATCAGTTAATTCTAGGAAAGTGTAACTGAATGTGAAGTTCATTCAACTCAGCTCTGTAAAGCTAAGTTTGTAACATCAGAACAGAATCCTATACATTTACGTCAGTTTGTTTACACGTCACGGGAGATTAAATAGTGAGCTTGTCGTTCTGCTGACTACCAGTCTGCTTACTGTGAGCGACACAACCAGGGACCACAAATCATACTTTGCAGTGTGTACTTAGCCAGCAGGGATCCTGAGGGAGAAGGTAACTGTGTTTACTAAAACCTAACAGGGAATGAGCACACTCAGTATGTGCTGAAAGAGCAGCATGGTATGGACATATTCATAGCAGGTCACAATTTTCCGAGCGTGTCTGAAGGTCAGGGTCAGTAGGGCCGCAGCCCCGGTCAGCACCCTAATCACTTGAGAGATCCCACTGCGAGCATGCTGGGTGCTCAGTATAATCATCACATCTGATCTGGTGGGTCATTCAATCACTCAGCAAACAACAGTGGGGGAAGGTCTGTCCTTGAGCACAGCTGAGGACCCCGAAAAGACGCCGATAGAAGCACCACAATACAGTGTATTCCCACAGTCCCCAGCTGTTCTCCGGGCTCACATCAGCGGCCCAAGGATTGTCTAACAACAGCACGATGGACTGTGCATCTAAAGATAAAAATACATGTGTATTGTAACCAATTCAAATAGTTGATCGCAATTAATCACACATTTTTTATCTGTACAAAATGTACCTTAAAGGGAGATTTGTCAAGTATTTAATACTCTTACCAACATGAGGGTGGGCAAATGTGTTTGCTTTATGCAAATGCATGTAAATATTTATTATTGGAAATCAATTAACAACACAAAACAATGAATATTGTCCAGAAACCTTCATAGGGTTTGAAAAAATATGCTCAAATCATAACATGGCAAACTGAAGCCCAACAGGCAACAACAGCTGTCATTGTGTCAGTGTGCTGACTTGACTACGACTTGATCCAAACTGCTTGTGATTCTGCAAGTTCGGAGTGTTATTTAACCTCCTTTGTGACAAACTAGTATGACATGGTTGGGACCAATGGATTCCTTAGGTTTTCTAGTTTCATATGATACCAGTAGCTTCACCCTAGCTTTATAAGTGAGCCTGCTGCATCCTCTGAAACACTGATTGTGTTAATGCGTTGAAGAAATTACTGGCGTTCAAACAAATTTGCATATATAAGTTATTATTATATAACTGAGAGCCGTAGTGTATTGATAAACTTTTGCCAGCACAGCGATGTGGTGAGGACCCTGTCCTTTAACCAGAATGCCTGCCTCAGTTAGCATCTGCCCTGCCACAGTGCCTTTGAGCAAGACACAGCAGCCTTAAGAGCTGCAGAAGTTCTGTTGTGCAATTTAGCCTGTGAATCGTGGCAAGAGAAGCCATGTGAAGGCTGTTAATCTGGGTTTAAAGGATCAGTTCACACACTAAAATAACTAAATATCAAAAAACATTATTTGAATATCTGAGTTTTCAGTGGTGAAATGCTCCACTATCTTCACCAGTTAGTCACTAACTTTGTTTGTCTGCTGTTTGTTGCTGCCAGCGGTGAGAGCGGGCCATAAAACCAAAAGAATGATCTGATGGAGACGCTAAAGCAATAAAAAGAGCTGTGGGAAACTTCAGAGTGTGGTGATAATTCTGTGGGTTTGTCATGGTAAATGACTAATGTCACACTACACACATAGTCGTCTGACCACAAAAATATTGATCAGAGCAGCTTTATAAAAACCAACATCTGGTACTCTGAAGCTGCAAGACATCACTTGATTGTGATGTTCAATGTAGTTATTTTGCGTGTTGTAATTTACCTTTCTTGCACGCAATTAATGTAGGTAGATGGCAAACTAACAGTTCATAATACTCACAGAAATGTCCTCTGGCAGGCCCTTTGGCACCTCTACTGCCCTGTCATTTACTTGCACGCTGCCCCTCGTCACAAACTGGATCACAGAGGAACTATCCTGTGGGTCGAGAGAGGGTGGACTACTGTTACTATTAGAATCACATCAACCTGCATCTAACTTTAACAGGCTTGTAACACATTTCTCACCCTCTTGAGGATTTCAGTGTTGAGTAGAAGTTTTATATCTATGCTCAGAGCTTCTTCTTTTAATTGTGGGCCCAGACTGCAGGAGATGGTCATGCACGCTCTTCCCGGCCGGTCACAGTCCTTTTAAGAAAGATAGAGAAAAGAAACAGAGTGGGAAACAGGAGAAAGTGTGTGGGAGAGAGAAGGATGTGTGATAAACAGATGTTGCACTGACTAAAAACAAAACAAAAACAGGAACCCTCACAGGGGGTGACAGCCAGTGACCTCTGAAATGTCAAAGTGCAACACGAGGGCGGCGCATTTACCAAGACTTTGCGTCCTGATTTGGTGAAGAAGGCAAATATGGAGTGGAAGATGCTCTCTCTGTCCTGGGGGACGGTGCACGGTGTCGGGTTCCGGTGAGGGGTGCAGTTCCCTCGGCCCTCGGCCACCTGAAACAGGACAGTGACAGAAGAAAAAAAGTTGAGTTAATATGTAAGTATTATGGAGGAAAGCAGGAGTTTTGTCATGCTTATGTTGCAAAGATTTGGTGTTTGACAGCAAAAATGTAGACATAAGCACTTATGTCACCTAAACTGGCCCAATCCCACTATTGTTATGAGTCTCCGGGGCTCATAACAGGAAGTTCACCCCAACAAGAAGCTGGTACCCCTCCCAGACAGATTTCCCATATGGAGTGATTTAGAGGTGTCTACTTTACTGCCCAGCCCCCAGGGAACACTTCCCCTTTCCCCTCTGCTCAATTCGACCTGAAGCTCTGGAGGTGGAAATCTCCTCCGGCCTTTCCTCATTGTCCGCTCTGTTGCCACCCAGCATGTGTGAGCTTTTATTGCTGTGCTTTCTCATGTCCTGTGTTTCTGCTGTCGTTGCTGGTGTGAAGATTCATAGGCTGCACTAACTTTAACCCTCCCGAGGACAGAAATATCACATTAAATAATGACGATTAAGGGATTTTGTGCAGAAAATCTAGCACATATGGAGCAACAGTCAGGAACCTGTATATCATTTCTGAACAAATGGAGGTCTGTATAAAAATGTAAAAATATCTGGCTATAAAATATAAGTGTGCAACTGTCCAGTGTGCCACGAGCTAGACGCAGTGTTAACAGAGTTAATGGTGTGTGTTTCCAGGCTGGGGATGGTACTGGGCAGTAGCTAGCTCTGCAGGTGTCCCATTCCCATTTCGTGCAAGCTGTCTGATCCCCTGAAAGTGATTCCAGATGGGCTCAAGGAGGGTGGGATACAGTCACCCCTGTCTGCTCATTCACAGTAAATACAATTAACAGCCTGAGCTCCCCCATGATCTACCTATATGAAAGGAGCAATGCAAGGGTTAAGAAAACATTTAAACCCAGTGGGAGTATTGTGTTTCTTTATCTAAATGCAAAATGTTGTGAAACTAAATGGTCGGCTAGCATCAGTAGCAACGTCAACACTTTGGCTTAGGTTTTCACTGGCCCAGTGGTGCCTCACACTAAGCAAATTGGCCATGCCATGACAAAAAGCCCAGCGGTTTAGCAGCTTTCTGTACATAAAAGTGCCCTCTGAGGTGGATCGAGGCAGCTGTGCCATAAAGAAAAGCAAGGCCAACAAGCGGAATAAATGAGCTAAAAATGTGGCTGCCTGCAGGTGAACAAACTAATAAATAATGATTTTGCCTGGACAAATAACGTAGATAGACTGCTGTTGGCATCCACCTGAGTTTCAATGATGTGGAACATATCAGCTCCGCTGCCAGCCAGCCGGTTGGGTATCCTTATGTCCACAGTGGAGCCAGGCAGCCTGCTGGGCCCCTTGTTTATGGCCTGGACCCACATCACACAGAGACGATGGAGACAAAGGAGAGGAGAAGTGAATATTTAAAGAAACGTAAAAATACTGCCAACCATATACGGTCTCTGCTAACAGTACCTGAAACGTGATATTGAGAGGCTGAAAGTTGCACTCCATGTCTTCCAACTGGACAAAGCGTGAGGCATCAATGTAGTTTCCATACACAAAGGAGCTTGGTGTCACCACACTGCAGACGACAGTGTTCAGGAGAGAGAGAAGACGATGCATTAACATTAACTATCTATTTAAATGCCAACAGAAATAATCGTGAAAACAGCCTTATAAAAATCCCTGGCTTCAGTCACATTATTAGCTGGACAGTTTTCTTTAGCAGTTGAGGTATGAGCCTGACATGTCCAGCTTTACTCTGAGGCCTCCCTTCACATTAAAGACAGCACACAGCAGCTTTATCAGATGTCAGACCTCTGGCGGATTTGGGCTGTTTTACATCTTCTCTGTGAAGCAGAGCTACGATAAAGCCTTCAGAGATAAGGCTTTTCAAGTTGACAAGCTCCATACTGACAAAAGCACTCCCTCTCTTCCCAACAGCCAACAGATGGGAAACCAGTTCAAGCTGGTTTCAGCTTTAAATTTCTATAAAAGTACTACACTGTTATGGTCTGTTTTGGTCTTAGGTTATAATAGCTTTGAATCTTCAATTAGTTTTAATTTTATTTTAGTTTTGACTTTTCAATTTATTTATTTTTTAGTTTTAGGTAGTTTACAGAGTGTGTTTGCTAGTTTTAGTTTAGTTTGAGTTCTTCAGAAATGTTTACTTTTTGTTTTAATATATTTTAGTTTTTGTTAGGGCCAGGTATAATGTCTCAGAGAGGTATGTAGCTACATATACATACAAAATACTTGGTTGGAGAACTGTCTCGATATAGCTATAAGGTTTAATCTGTCTGATGTGAAGCAATTGCAGCATAGCACCGTCTCCTTGAATGCCAGGTCTGTCCATCTGCTGTCATGAGAGTTGAGGGACATTCATGTCGTCTCCTTTTTTAGGTAGTAATACATTAGTGCTATATGGGTGTGTTTTAGTTTCCCTTTCAATTTACTATAATGAACCTGGTTCTTACCCAGTAATAGTTGTGTCAGTCTCATGAACCAGAGGGATGGACAGATCCAAAAAGTTGTCAGAGAGTTTGTGCTCCGGATTTGCGCTGCAACATACAAGGAACAATAAAGGTATTCAGTCATTTTGCATATAAATTCAGATACTGTACACCCATGAAAAGCATATTTACTCAACAAGGCATAAAATCTAAATCAGTAAAATGAGCATTTTATTCAAACAGGAAATAAACACAACAATTGTTAGGTATGCACTAAAATGATCTTAATTCTCACCTTTTTGCTTGAACTAAGAACTGCAATGTGTCATTTTCCCCAGAGAGCTGACTTGTGTCAAAAATCACTGCAAAATGATACTGAAGAGACAAAGACAGAATAACCCAGTGGCTCTGCACACCAGCGCATTGTACTTTCCTGACAGTACAACACATCTAAAAAAGATATAGATATACTGCATGTCGTTTTGACATTGTGCAATTAGTTCTCTCTTGGTTTGAGCTACCTTAGTCTGCGCTCTCATGAAGGGAAATCCCACGCTGCATCTGAGGAAGTCCAAATCAACAAGTCCACAGGAAATACCCTTCTCTTCCTGCAAAAGACAGATCCACAGAGAGTGAGAGGAGGAGATAAAAGACAGACAGACTGGAGACAGAGTGGGTGACACGGAGTTGCAAGACGTAAAGAGGAAGACGAAGTAGACAAGACGCAGACTGCGATATCACAAAGATGGAACAATCAGTTATGATAAGTTACCAGGCAAAAACCATCAGCAAGAAGAAGAAGAAGAAGATATTCCTTTATTAGTCCCACAGTGGGGAAATTCAGTTTTACACTCTGTTGTTCACACAGTACATATACATGCGTCAATGGAGAGATGTCAGAGTGAGGGGGCTGCTACTGACAAGAGCCCAGAGCAGTTGGGGGTTCGGTGCCTTGCTCAGGGGCAGTGCCCAAGAGGTAAACTGGCACCTCTCCAGCAACTAGTTGGTCTTGGCAAACCGGCGTCCTAACCCAAGTCCTTACGGACTGAGCTACTGCCGCCCACTGCAGCAATGGCTTTGGGTGGTAATATAAATGCAAATATCATAGATAACGTAATGTACTACCTATGCAAGGCAAAAGGCAACAGTAGAACCTCTACAGCAGCTTTAAAAACACACACACCTGCCAACATTTACAGTAAGATCGAAGTTTATTGTTAGATATAAAATAATAGGTTCTCATATCTTATTGAAGCTCTAAATCAGGTTAAAAGAAGAATGTACAAAGCGGTGATGGCACACACACACGCATCTTAGCGGGTGGGTAATTGGACAACCTCCAGGCTGTGTGTTTGGAAGCTTGTCCAAACAATATGGAGCTTCACCGGCTGCGCTGTGTAAACACTCGGGCCTTGACCCTATGAGGAGTAAGAATTCTTTTAGCGCGAGTTCACTGAGAGGCTGTCAGCTGAGCTCGTGTGTTGGGAACATGAAAGACGCTTCACGATTTTAATGTTAAAAAAGGACAAGACAGACTCCTGGAACATTCAGCAGGAGGCTTAAGGTAAGCCACACAAAACGTCTCCATGCGTAGTGCAGTGTGGGCCTGTGTTTATAATATGTTTCCAAAAGGAGGTGTGAAGGTTGTCTCTGCTGACATATTTAAAGGTAGACATCCATCCACGGTATCATCCACACTACCATTCCCCTTATTCAGCAGATTCCCAGTGTAAATCCAGGGCGTAGCTAGTCCCTCCATCTTCATTAAGTCATCTTAAATAAGCAGCGCTGCCCTTCGCATGGCGAGCCCTGTAGGGGGGTGGCAATGATGGAATTTCCTCTATTTCCTGTATTCCTTCATGCTGCTGTGCAAACACCGCCTGTCCCACGGGGCTGGGCAGGATTGGGGAAGTCAGCCTGTTTACCCATCATCCACCTGGCAGCCCTTGAGAGAGAGCAGAGCACTCGGACATATGGCCTCCACGGGGAGGTGAGTGACAAAGTCTGTTTGTTCAACACTTCTTCACTTTCTCTCTCTTGTCTTTCTCTGTCGGGAACAAATACACGCAGGGGTTTTCACAAATGGCAGGCCCACTACATATCACCAGGACTGTTTACCCTGCATTAGTGTCAGCTGAAGCCTCTAGTGGAGCAGTACGTCAGTGTGGATGACAACACACAGGAGGCTCGTTTTCTGCATGTCTCTTTATGTCTCCGTCCACTTCGGTGTTTGTACATTTGGCTCCACATTGGTCTACCGTTTCCAAGCTAGTGTCACTCCCTGCTTCACACTTTCCACATAGGTATGAAGATCAAAATCTACCTTTGGCTTTCAGAGCATGTGCAAAACTGTACTTCATAGCCAAGAAAATCAGTGATGTGTACATTCTTAGGTTTGAAGGTCCACTGAAATTCACAACTTCACACGTTTCTCAATTGCATTCCCAATTTCTGGGCTTTTCACCACCATGTTCATCTGTTACACCACCAGAAATCAGTGGTGGAAGAAGTATTCAGATCCTTTACTTAAAGCTAAGGTTGGTGATGTCCTTCAAAATCATATTTTGTTATATTTGTTGAAATTCTCTTAACATCCTGACAGCAATAAATAAATAAAGTGCTGTAACAAAAGAGGGAAACCAGTATCTGTGGTTACTGTAATAAACCTGTCCAATCATTTCATTCAGCCCTACCTTTATTAATTCCCGGAGGGAAGTTCATCACTGGGCTCAGTTTTTCGGTTGGATAATTTTAAAATCTTGCTAAATTTCTCAACATTACCAACCCTAGCTTTAAATAAAAGTGGTACAGTAATGCCAAGCCACAATAATAACAAAGTAAAAGTAAAGAAAAATTATCAGCAGAATTTACTTAAAGAATTAAAAGCAAAATACTCTACACCTTTCCAAGTGGTATATATGTTCACACTGAATATAAAATATGTAATGCATACATTTGTTATATTATGGCATACTGTGTGTTATTACTGGACAAAACCCATAAATATTATGGTATTGACTTGGTATTGACAAACGGGTTGACAAAAGGTATATTAATATTTTTAACTCTATGGATTGCTGTGTGGTTGAATCTAATAAATCATAATTCAGGTATGTTTTGTGTGTAAAATCTTAATTTGCAGCCTAACTAGTAACTATGGCTTTCAGGTAAATGTAGTGGAGTAGAAGTATAAACCACTGCCAGAAACACAATGACACAAAACATCTGCCACAGAAAAGGCTAGAACGAATTTGGCGATAAAAAAAAAAAAAACCAAACAGAAGCAAACAGTCTGTGAATCCCACGGGAGTGAAGGCAGCGCTCCTGAAACCAATTCACCTCCGCAGCTTTCTGACAGCTTGTGTTGCAAGAACAACAGACAGATAACCCAGCCCGCTCTCGGATATGAGCGGGGGAGTGCAAGTTCACGCATCGCTCACTGGAGGAAAGGCCTCGAGGGGGGACTGGGAGCTGACCTTAACTTTGCAAAAAGGGGTTCACATCATCACCTCGGACTTCTCCAGTAGTAATTAGAAATGTCTCAAAGAAAGAGCACGCAGCAGTACATCTGCTCGGTGGCCTCTTTGTCATCTCTTCATGCTGTTCACTTCCTGCTCCCTTTGTGCAGCGAGCCACCGTGACTTATCAGGTTCCTCTCTGTGGCTGCTGGTAACCTGATACTTAATTAGTTCATTAGATTAGATATGAAACTCAAACTGAAACACTGTTTTTCTAATACCTGCCTGCAGCATGTATTCTATTTAAATTCAATTTCAGCTTTGCTAGGGGGGTTTAAATCCTGTCACAGGCTGTGTGCTTTACAGGGATGATCTTATCCATCATAGGGGTGCAAAATCCAGCTGGAGGATAAACATGAGGTCCATTATGAGCCTCCATGATGGATGTTGTCCCCTCTAGCGTCTGCTGAGCCGGTGCAAGCTCGTGTCAGAGCGCTCTGACTGACGTGGCGTCTCTTTCAGCTGTGAGAGGACCTGCTGGCCTCTTTGCAACAAGTGAGCGGACAGACGTGAGCAGAGGCAGATGTGGCCGCTGTGAAATCCATCCACGTACAGTACGGCGGGGTCTCGAGGAAAATCTCTCGGGTTTAATGTAGGATGGCAGTGGGTAGATATTTCTTTAACAGAAACAGAATCTTCGAGGTCAAAGAGTGTGAGGAGCAGGCCTGATCCGTATCACCCTGAAGGTCAGTCATAATCCTCTCTGTACCTGCCTTCACCCCATTAAATGTGGCCCTTTTTTTGACATGAATAATGTGGTTTAAACGGCACATAAGTCAAGTTTGTGGGAATATAAAGCATGTGTGTTAGGATTTGTTCTCATGCACACAGCTCATATGTTGTTGACATGGTGAGTCTGCCTTGAATGAGTCAGAGAAGCGTGTGACAGGTCAGCCAGAGGAGCTGTGAGATGAGACAGCTGTTGCTGCTGCTGCCTGGGCTCTCCTGCTCTTCAACCGCTCATCTGCAGGACAGCCTACACAGCTCTGACAAAGCTTTATATTCGTCTGTCCTCTTGCAGGTCTGTCTTTCTGTATGCTTCACTGTTTAGACTGTGCTCCTGATGTTTAATCAGTCTTTTTTAAATAAACTGTCTTGAAAATGTACATCTCAGTGGAAAACGGATGATATTCAGCTGATATGCATGTGTAAGATTTGGCTCCCTGCTTTATCTACATCTTTTCAACCAAACAAATTTCAGAAACAAACATGTGCACTTGAGTAAATAAACAGCAGAAGAGCGACAAGAGTTACAGACCTTCTGCCAGAAGTTGATGTAGAAAACTTCTCTGGAAAAGTTGAAGTAGATGTTGGTGTCGTAAGCGTCGTCCCCAGCGTTCGAGATGGTCAGGTTCAAAGAGACGTTCTTCACTCCTCCGAGGGCCAAATGGGATATGGTATTCAACCTGATGGGGACATAAATTAAATAATGGATTTCAGAGAATAAATCAACTTTTTATAATAGCTGTGGGATGTTTCGGGGAGCAGTAAGCAAAGATTCATATTAACGACAAATGTAAGTTTGTTTTATTTTGAAATTTGTACTTTAAAATGTTAATAAACAAATTAGAGTGGCTTTAAAAATGCTTGTTTTTGGAGTAAAATAAAGCATATATAAAGGATGACTACTGCTTGCCATGACAGACACATGCTGTCCTAAATGTACCGACAGCAAAAGATACACAATAAAAAAGAAAGGGAACTCCCTAAGTATGGAAAAACATATGGATATCCTCCAAGCATGCGTCATGGTTCCACTACCCACACCCACATGGCCTATGACGTCAGCTTGCTTCCTCACTACTGAAGAAAAGGCCAAAGACAGAGAATGAATCTAAACTGTCGAGGAGGAAGTTGAAGGTTTTTACCCAGAGAGTAGCAGTTTCCCATGAAGCCTCAGGTCTGCCGCGCAATCGTCTGACAGGCAGTTCTTCTCAAACCAAGTCTGAGGAGGAAACAGTGAAGTACACAGTTCATATGACCTCATGCACTAAACACAGCAGCTCTATATTCAGACTAGGGGGCAGTGTTGTGTTGTTGTTGGAGCTATCCAGTAGATTTTTATCCAGGAAGGCCAACATCCTCACTTTGTGATCTCTCTTTTAATCAGGCAGAGGACCGTCTTTCATAAAAAGGAAACTTAAGTCAAGCGATAAAGTTCGATGTAATGTTGATGAGCTTTAGATAAATGGATTCTGTAGGCGCTGAAAGGCGCAAATCCCCCCGCTTTTCAAGAAGTGCAGACGGTGGGGAAACACATGTGGGGCAGGTTAGAGGTGGTTGCAAAGAAAATAAATGAATCAGTCTTTTTGGATTCCACTCAAGAAAAGCTAACACAGACAATAATAAGCTGGTAACCCATACCAAATCATTATAACCTCAATTTGAGCTATTTCCTTCATTCCTTCTGCGATCCAGGGGGAGACACAGCTTTGTTCTTTATAATCAGTAGAAGAAAAACTGATTCTGAATTAGTTCAACATATGTTAGAGTGATTATCCTCTTATCATCATCTGTTGCAGAACGCCTGAACCGAAGCATTTCTATATAAGTGTGAGATGATGCAGTATCTGAATAATTTACAAATATAAATGAAATATGTGATTGAAAAAGATTTAAATCAAAAGGCAAAAAATTCTATTTGATGCTCATTTTACATGCTCGGAGCAATAAATTATTTAAATTATTTAAAAATTATTTTAACAAATTACTTAATTGTGGGGCCAGAATGCTGATTTTTTTCATTGATAACAGCTTTAATCATCATCTATTATACTGCATATTAAAGTCCAACCACAGGAAAATAAATGTCCAATGGTCAGGATAAATTTTGATTTGTCACCCTCCTCTCCACGCTAACATACTAAGACCAACTACATTCATATTTTTTTTTTTCAAATGGTAAAAAAAAAAAAAATCAGACATTAAGAAGCCCTAAAATCTTTGACTCCTTAATTGGTGTGTAATAAGTATGTTACTAGTGTATAGTCACCTGAAAATAAGAAATGTTGTGTTTTTGTTACTTCATAATGAGCCATTAATATCAACATGGGGTGCGGGTCCTCTTCACGCTGTCCGCCATGTTTCTATTTCCATTTATGTAGTTCTGCTACAAGCTTGGGAGAAGTTTCAGATGGTTGCAACCTGCAACCTCACCGCTTAATGGCGCTAAATCCTACACACTGGCCCTTTAAGGAGTATCTAAACAATAAGAATCCCAAACGGCATATCATGTCATCCTAATGTTTTACCTCATTCCTCGCTGCGATCTTGTTTCCTTTCCTCCATCGCAGCACTGGAGAGAGCGCGGCCAGGTCTCGCTCCTGGTGTCCCGTCAGCACATGCTTCCCCAGGCTGTACGCCACCTCGAACGTGATGGCCGTGAACACGTCCTTCACGTCTTTCTGCAGAGAGCGTAAACAACAAGGCTATTGCAAAGAGTTTGTCCCACAATAGACACAAAACTGTTCAAATTAAATTGAACCCTCAAAGAAATGAGTGTCGTGCAACAGCCTGGGTGATTATGGTAATTCAACATCTTTCTCCCATTGACGCCTGGCGCAAAGACTGATTACTCTGCAGATTATCAGAAGATCACACAGTCTGAATGTGATGTTATCACTGTGCCAAAGATCCACAGTGTTGAACGCAGCTATAAGCACGCTGACAAACTTTAAAAAAATTGGACGAGTGACACACTCTCTCATTAATTACTTTTTAATTCATTCATTTTGCTGAAAGTAATAAAAGCAGGGCCACCATTAAGTTCTCAGCAAAGGAAACCTTTTAACCTGCTGGCACTGCCTCTGAGAGATATCTTTGCGTTTCTGGCTGCTCCATCTAAGAGCATAAAAAAAAAGTGTTTCATTTGGCTTCAACTTTGGAAACAACACAGCCAGAATGAAAACAGAGAGCTAAATGTGATCAAATCCGCAATCTTAGAGATCATTAGATGTCAGTGCTGAAAGGCGTGCATGGGAAAAGCAGATAGTGATGTTGCTTTTTTCATCTCTCCTGTCCATTACAGTTAAACTCACTCTTTGATGGGGTCTGGCTTTGGTCTTACTGTGTAAAACACACACACAAGCTCCACTGGCAACCTGTGTCCCTGTGCCCAACTGATGTCGACCACCATGGAGCCAAACCCACAACGTAAACACAAAGGGCTTCCCTGTGTTTTCCGGTGGTCACTCGTTCTTTTGCACTTTCTCCCTTTTGTCCATTATCGCTGTATTTTCCAGCATCCACCCACCCATCCTCTTTCCTCAAGCAGGCACAGAGCCAGTCTGGGCTTTGAACACATCACCAGTAGAGAATGAACCCACCCAGCTCAGAGAGTTATAGCAGGAAAGAGCTAACGTTATTGCAGGACGTGAATAGACAAAAACAGAAGATTTGGGGCTCATTTGGGAAATCATGCTGCACGCTGATAAAGACAGACAAAACGTCTGAAATCCTATTTTTTGCCATTATTTAGTTGGCTTGACCACTGATATGGTTGCAAATTCTAAAATTGCAGAGCCTGAGCTTCAACTTCCTTGTTTTGTCCAACTAAATCCCAAAGTTCAGTCTAGATGTCAGTCTAGATCAGTCTAGATCAGTCTGCTACGCTTGACTGATGAATCGATTAGTTGTCAACTCATGTCAACTAAGTCAAATTTCTCTGATTTCAGCTTCTTAAATCTAAATATTTTCGGCTTTCCTTACTCCTCTGTGACAATAAACTGAATATCTTTAGGTTGAGGACAAAACAAGACATCTGAGGACGTCATTTTAGACACACTGATCGACATTTTTCACTTTTTTTTGTACATTTTATAGACCAAATAACTAATTGATTAATCAAGAAAATTTTCAAACAAAATAATTGTTAGTTGCAGCCCTAATTCAATTCCCTATCACACTGGACAAACAAGAAAAACAGCAGAGTTGCAGAATAATTTTCTGTCAATCAATCGATTAGGACCGAATGATTTTGAAAAAATATCTAATTGTTACTTTGACTGATACTGAAATTACAATATGATTTGTGATATTAAGGGCAATTATCATTGTAACATAATTATTCTCCTTTTAATTGAAAAACACATTAAAATGATTACGGGGTGAATTTTGCAGGGATCTGTACCAAATAAGGATGTTTTCTTAGGTCGGTAGAATATGATGTATAGGCCAGGACATCTCAACTCAATATCTAAGTTAAAATGGTATTTTGACACACATTTTGCCTTTAGCAAATACTGCACTTCCTGCGATTTGAAAATTGCAGGAGGCCATATTGTGATTTCAATAAAATTTAGATGAGTTGTGCAGCCCTACAATCGATTAATCCACGAATCGCTTCAACTCTAATTGAAAATGACAACATTAATTGCCCAGCAGAACTGGTCAATGGTAAGGCTGACTACCGCGGATGCTAGAGGTTGACCTCACATCCATCACTGCACTGCAGTTCATGCCTCATTAGACTTATAGAGACGGTGTTGTTCTAGTAGCATGTCGGCTCAGCTGGGAGGTAACATGACACAGTGTTGTAGTCAGTGCTGGACAAGTGGTGGTATACCATGTGAGGCACTAGCGAAGCTCTCTGTCTCAATAGCCACTAAAGCTTGAAATGGCCCCTGTCCGCTGGCCTCCGAGTGAACTGACCCCCTGGGAGTTGACCGCCCCAAACTCCCACCGCTTATCTCACATTTTCACAAGCCACAAGAGGACTGGGAAACATAATGACCGAAAATGAAATGTGGTGTTTTTGAACAATCTCATGCTTAAAGAGTGACTTCTATGTAAGTAAATAGGCTTTCCATTATACTAAAGGGCTGTAGAAGGATTTCCGGTCGTTTTTTAACAGAGCATCTATTATTGTGCACATACAGGATCACTTTCTTCTTGAAACACAAGACGACAGACTGCTAACTAACCGGAGCACTCCAAGACTCACAGCAAGCTCACATTAGAAGTGTCAGAGGCCGTTCGGTAACACTTGGCCTTAGCTTTTATTATCCCTTGATCAGTGCTGCCAATTGCCCCACCCGAGTCCACACCCCTGGACCAGTCACCTCCTGATCCTGATTCCTGTATTTATGGAACAGAGGGTTCCTGAGCTCCAGCTGAGAAGGGCTCCAGCTAGTGTTAACTGCCTGCTACCTATAATTTAATAGAAAGAAACACAACAACTGTTCTTTACATGCTGCTGGAGTTTGTGACAGCAGGTCATTCTCTACTCAAAGGCTTCCACTGTGTTAATCCTCTAAATATAGAGGTTGCAGGGTGGGTCCCTGATCTCAGATCGGATTGAATCATTCTGGGATTTATGTTATTTAAAGACCATTACAATGAAAGTGGACATATGAAACATTTTGCCTGTTTTACTATTTGACATTTGGAAGGAGAAATAAAGCGTTCTTCCTCTAACAAATGAAAGGTTTAATCTCTGAACAATAAAATGCATTCTTGCTCAGTTTAATACAGTCAGAGGTTTTGCTGCTACAGCCTCACTTGGTCCGGTACGACCAGTAGCTTATGATGGCTAACGTTAGCTAATGTTTGCAAACTTTAGATAATACTGAGTCTGTTTGCCACTTTATGACTTTATTTTTTCTACTGCTCATTTATGGTATGATTTAGCATTAAACAGATAAATATTTCAATGGTTTCATCGACAAAAACACATCATAATGGAGACATGCTTATCGTTTCCTGCTTCCCATTCCATCTACACAAGTCTTAAAGGCAACTGACTCGAGAAAATCTTGAAAAATGAAGGGAATGTGTCATTAACCTGTAATTAACACTTATGACCACAGTCTCACTTCACAGCCGATATGTGTAGAAATATGTGTGGGGGTTTTGTATGACATTATAGCGGCTTTCAAATCATTCTCATGGCACGTGTACATGGTTACAGACCTCTGAATGTCCACCAACATAAGTTGTTCAGACAGTTTCAAACAGGTCCGGGGTTGTGCTCATTGATGGCTGCTTCTGTCTGGGGAATCAATTGACCTATCAGAGCTTTATAAGCACGATCAAAAATGTGGATGTAGCTAATTACCTCGCTGCACCCATGAAGAAGTAGCAAAACAAAAATGGCAAAAATGGACACAGCTTTGGAGATGTTGTAGGTCGACTTAAACACACTGAATCGGCATATTTCTCTGACCACTGTGACAACTGTAAACTGCTGCCACGTTGGCTTGCCACGGTGTTAAATGGTGGTCGGAGACACTATGATTACATTACGTATGAACCACTCCCACCATTGTTTTGCTTGTTTTACAGAAATAAAACCCATTTAGTTCATTTTCTCATATGAGCGGCGTGTTATCAATACATAGTCAGATGACAAACACCACACACCGAGAGTGAATTTGTCTGCTCCATACGGAGTCTCAGCACAGAGTAGCAGATGAGACGGGATGAGAAAGGGTTGAGGGTTGAGAAAAGCAATATTTGGCATTATTTCAGACCCAATGCTATAAGAGAACGATAACGTTAATGAGGAAATCGCCATCAGGAAGACGGAGTGGTCACAGTGAGTGTGCATGGCGGAGCAGCGCCGGGTGGAAACCAGAGAGACCAGACAAACCAACGTTAAAGATCAAAGTAAGCAAACATATTAACTGTCATCTTTTCTTGTAAAATGTCCAGTGTAATTGGTAAGTCAGCAAGATCACTCATTTAGTCTGACTGTCTTTGAAGACAAATGAAAAATTCATTCACTCTGTCTGTTTTGATTTTACAACTGGAGGTTTCAAATCTTACACACAGTGGCTTTAAACGAGATAGAGGACTTCTGTTTTTATAGCATCCTTCGAGAAGGAAATACTGCCAATAAAAAGGTAAATTTCCTGCATGGCCATTTAAAAATAGTCTGAATCCCCTCATCATCCCATGGACAAAATGACTTATTAATGGTTCCAGTCATACAGCAGAGTTGCCAGCAAACTCAGCAGGAATCAACTGTTTTCCAGCAGTTCACACCACATTTTGGAAACTGTAAATTCTCAACTATAGGACCAAAAAAATCTGCATGTTACAGCAACTGCAACCTTTTATGACACGCTTGATACTCGGTCTTCCTCCCTGTATGCATATTCATATAGTTATGCTCACAGGATGGGGGACAGCTTGCCACTCTGCATGTTTTGAAAGAAAACAACTGGGATTCAAACGCTCACCTACAACACCCCCTCTCCTCTCTGTGGAACAAGGTTTCTGCCAATATACTATCTCAGTGTTTATGTTCACACTCAGGACCCATTTATTTGGTACGGCACAGCTTAACTCTCACATTACCATCCATTCTTTCCCCTTCATTTCCCTCTCTGCTGCCTGTATGACTCTTTCCCACACATCCACGCTTCACATTTGCATTTTTTTAGGAGCATAAACTGCTACTGTATGAATTCATCGGACTTAGTTGAACATATTTTATAGATTTCTTCAAAGTTGAGCTGTACTCAAGTTTTACTTTAGTGTTGCGAGCTCTGATTCTCACATGTTAATCTGATCAACGAGATGGCAAGCTGCCCCTTCATGCTCACAGAGCAGCTCTGCCATGGTGGGTTTGGGGAGGATGACGTCAGACAAAAGGCTCTGATCCTCAGTTTAAACGCCTCATGCTTGGCTGAAACGCACAAGAGCTCCTCTCTCAGCCAAACCATTCCCTCAAAAGCATATAGCTTAATCCTGGTCATGGGAAGTCTTTATTAACTCGTGCACACAGCACTCCTTTTTAGGACAATGGATGTTTGGATGACTTGCAGGTTGAGGCCATTTCATCCAAGGGCTAAACGCCAGGGATTCTTGGTTTAAATGGAAAAAGCTTTTTAGTTAAGTGATGAATGGATCCAGCCTGTCAAAGGTCGCGGTTGTGTGTGTGTCTGTGTGTGTGTCTGTGTACTGAGACACAAGGGGGACGACATGAAATTGAAAGTATTTACAGTAATGTCTGCAGCACATGGCGGACATGCACTTAGGCAGCTTACTGAATCTCAGTTTGTGCTTGAAAAAGTCAAGACAATTACTAAAGTTTTTACTCTCTACAGGTCAAACTACAGCAGCTGCGCAGTTCAGAATAAGTTAGCAGATGTTGAGAAGCATAGAGTGACAAACTGAGTAGGAGCAGGAAAGAGTGACGTCCAATTGTTTCAGCTCGAAACCTTTTTGTAGCTGTGGAGTATGAACAGCTTCATTCTGTCTGTGAAAACGATCCTCGTGATCTAAATCTTGAATTTCTCACAATGACAAAACTACAGTCTCTATACTTAAACCAGAACAGATCTCACATCTATTAAGAAATCCCATGACCCATATTCTTCATTAACAGAAATCTTTTTGGTTTGATCCCCTCTGAATGGATTTATTTACATCCTGGTGAAATCCCCCAAGGAGCACCTCTTCATTTCAGACCGATGTTGCCAGTGACGCAATGTTTTTTTTTTTTTTTTTTTTTTAAATGAATAACTTCCTTCAAGGACATTGTCAAGGACCTCTTAGTAAGAATGAGTGCAGCTGCCTCTAAACCTGGCGATTTTTCACTGTAAGTTCTTTATCTGTTTTTCCTGTTGTTGTTTTCTTTAACTGTGCCTTGATTGTTCAGTTCCTGTGCTCACGAATGTGCCCTCATTGACTTGTCACTTCAAATTTGAGTACTCTGCCTCTTGCAATTTTTATTAAAATAGTTTTTCTTGTACTTTTTGTTAATTTAAATGTATTTTTGTCATATTTATGGAGCTATTTTAGTATTAATTGATTATTTGGGACATTTGGGGGCAGCAGAACAAGCAGTAAACCCGACACTGACACATTATCACCTAATAAATGTTATATTGTGTTAGCCAATAGTCACTTATATACACATTAAGCAGACAGGGCCATCTGGTGAATGTAAGTCCACTGTTCACTCTCCTGTTAGCTGTATTTTGGTCTGCTGAGGGAAATATCTGTCTGTTTACCTGCTTAATGCCCACAGTCTGCTGTTTTGAGCATCTGGCGGACAGTTGGTTTATCAACATTTTAACTGAAAACAGCTGCAACGACGCTGATGAGACAGTGGGAGTGAACCAAAACACTACAGTTATGGGCTGTAAACATGTTAGCAAACAGCTGCTTATTTACACATCCAACAGTTAAACATATATTCATTTATTTGCAGTTGTGTTTCTGGCCATCAGGTGAATGTAAGTCACTCACTTTTAGCTCTGATTTGGTCTCAACCAATTCCTGAAGAAAATATTTGCCTTTTTAGCTAGAGATAACCCCTTATTATTCACCAGATAACTGTGCTGATTGGTGTTTGGTGTTAGACTACACATAAAGACAGATGCCAAAACATCTGGATCGCCCCCTGTTGGCTGGCTGCAGTACAGGTCATTAATCCTGCCCCTGCCATGGTTGCAGATGGGACATGGGCTTAACTAAATAGTAAAAGTACATTTCCAAGTACACAAAGTACAATTTTCCCCAAAGAGTCATTATAGGTAGTTCTCATCATGCTGATGTATGTTCAAGTGTTGTTGGACTTGTACGAGAGAGGAGATATAACTTTAACTTTCCATATAGAACAATAGAACCTGTCAATCTGATCATAAATATAGTTACAGAGATATTATGGTTATGGTTAGCAGTTAAGTGGCTAACTAACAAGGTGCAGCCATGCTCGGCTTGTGATTGGCCCGGGTGGGTGCGTGGGCGGGACCTGACTCCCAATCACAACTGTGCAGACTCCAAATGACGTCAAAATCTTAAGATGGCAGCTCCCGTTTCTACGATATTTTGGCTTCACTTTTGTGCAGCCGGAGGAAGTTGAGACACGCCATCCATCTATATTTACAGTCTCTGCGCTGAGCAGGTAGAGGGTTTTTAGCTGAAATAAGCTGCATGCTGCCGAAAACAACGCTGTGAGAGCCATGAGAGTGAACCACAACAGTAAAGTTGTGGCCAGATAGCTGTATAATGATATGAAAGTCACTCAAAGCTCAACAAAGCTGAAGGGAGATGCAGATTCAGATGATAACTCTCTCAGGGTTCAACACTACAGGTAAACCCTTTCACATTGTCACATTTAATAAAATGTAAAACTGTTTTAAGCAAGATTTCCAGCCTGAAACAATGACATGACTCAGTGAAACGAACCATGTTCTTAATTACCCATCTGGTTAGAGATCGTTACACATCAACAAAAAAATGCACTTGAGTTTTTATACCAATCAGTCTGTCCAAAACCAAATTATTCTGACTGAGTAATGTGAAAAGTCCAAACTACCAGTCATACCAAATGTATGCAGTATGCCTTTGAAAACTGTTCCCATTCAACGTGAGCCATGTTTATTCAAACCACTGGGAAATAATTCAGCCCGTCTGATGTTAGTAGTAAAGGCAGTGATTCTCAGATGTCTGTCCAGCTTCAGGCAACAACCTGATAAATAAATCACACACTGAAACTCCACAACCTGTTGTGCATCAAAACACACATTTACCCAGAAGCGAACTGAACTGACAAAGTATTTCAAAAGAGGCAACGGCAGGGTTCAGAGTCCAGTATGTTATTATTACTGAGAGTTACTCTAGGTATAGTGTTGCTTATTAAGCTAATTTAGTTAGAAATGAAAACAATAGGATGGATTTACAAGTTTGAACATTTATGGCAATTAGGAGTAAACTGTCCGTTCAGTAAACACTGGAGTGGATGAACCTTGGTACAAAGAAAAGCCCTTCTGATTGACATTTCACAGGTCGCTGTGGCACTCAGACAGTATGGAAAAATAAAGACACATCCAATACCTTCACTACTCAGAAAAGGTATAGAGGAAAAAGATGAATTAGCCGAACACTTTTAAAAACAGAACACTGAACCCTGAGGACAATGTTCTCTTTGAGTGAAAACATAAATCAACCAGATCCTAACCTTTAGCAAGACTGAGTGCTGCTAGATACAGCGGTGTGTTGTAATGTCTCCCATGAGCAAACATGCGTTTCCTCCTGGCTGAAAAAGAGGAGTACCATCACTTAACTGAAAGGAAACGTACACCATCTGTACTGTCACGCATGAGGCGCCATCACGAATTAACACCAATAAATACCATGCAGTTCTGAACACAGCATATACACAGGAACATCCATTTGTACACGCTATTCAAAATCCTCATCTTACACACCAACTTTTCCTCTGAAACACACAAACAAAAACACACAGCTCTTTGCTTCAGCCTTTCAGTAAAATGACTCCGTTCAATAAAAGATCCCAAGGGTGCAGATAAGGAGATATACATCTCTTACGCCTTGGAGAATCCAAGTGTATTGAATTTATTGCTTTTTAAAACAATGTCCGCGTAAACACAAATTACAGGAAACTTTTATGGCCTCGCATGCATCATGAAGAAGGCATTCAACATTTGACCCCTGGACAGTTAAAACCACAGCTGGGATTCATAAAGGAGGAGAGAAAGGTGCCTCACTTCTCCCGGTGGAAATTGGCAGATGGAATAGGTTTACTGCTCAAACATACCAAATTCATCAGCGTGTTATTTTTACTACATTCCATCAACAACAACTTGATTTAACGCCAATGCTAACTATAGCTGAATTAGTTTAATATCTGGATGGGAGCCAGCCACCTAAAAATACACAGATGTGTTCCCTCATATTTCAGTTCCTCCTCACTCAACTCCCACATTGTGCTGTTCTCAACACATTATTTGTTTCTGTGCTATTTTCAGTATCTCACTACGTCTCATTTGAGAGTATTACAATGTTTGTTTCACTCTTGAAATGACCCCAAAGCCATAAAAGTTGAGCTTTGGAAACTCAGCAGCAACAGGAGGAGAACTGATGGGGAATTAGTCTAACAGGTTCTGCATTATAACCCCTTCATTCCCTGAATTCTCGACCCGGGGCTCCCGTCATCATCATGTCTATCTACCTTTAACCCCTCGCTATTAGAACTTGACTGACGAGTTGAGAGTCATCACAAGGACACATGCACAGCTCTCCTAAGAAGCAAAACAAACAGTGCTGAAAAAAGAAGAATCCAGATGAGATCCTTTTAAGGAAGCTGCTGAGAACTGGGAACCAAATAGAAACAAGGTGGCTTTAGTCACCACCATTATGTTTTAGGCAATCATGAGAATAAGGGTGCATTCGCATCAGAGACCTGAGAAGAAGAAGAAGAAGAAGAAGAAGAAGAAGAAGAAGAAGAAGAAGAAGAAGAAGATAGTCCTTTATTAGTCCCACGAGGGGAAATTCAATTTTTTCACTCTGTTGTTAACTTATACACGGTACCTGCAGACCCGAACACTACCAGCTACCAGTTCACACTTAGTTCTTGGTCCAAGTCGGGAATTGAACCGGTGACCCTCCGGTTCCCAAGCCAACTCCCTACAGACTGAGCTACTGCCGCCCCATCCAAGTACACTTGACCCCCAAAGTCCAGTTTGGTAAAAAAAAAAGTATTGGGTGTTTTATTTAGCTAGTTCAATGGTAATCCTTTGAAGGACAACAGCTGCTCTGCTGCTCAGCGAGCAGAAATAAGTGGGTGAAATAAGAGTTTATTTTGACCAAAACAGAGTTTCTGATTATTGGAAACACTAACAATGAGACAATTTTGGTGAGTTTTATTTTGTTTCTGTGAAGTTTAACATAAACAGCACACTTGGATGATGATGTAAGTGTAGTCAGGTACAGAACAACTTTACTAAAGTAAAAACTGCGTAGAGAGGGAGTGGAGAGGGGGTCAGTCGTACTCGTGCATGGTACGGCTCAATCGTACCTAAAATGAAGATGCCCTACTACTTCTAATAATAATAAGAAGAAGAAAAATGAGAACGCTTCTAGCCAATTGAGACAATAGCTGTGTCCAAATCACTCCCTGTTCAGTCAAATAAAATGTCACAGGGTAAATATAGTGTACTAGGTAGCAAGTAAGGAGTGATTTTAGATACAGACAGCGTTTTATCCAGTTTTACTCATAAAATTCATCTTACTGAAATCACCAGAGTTCTATTTCTGAAATGTCATCGCTGTTTAGAAACAACAAGCATCTGAAGACTTCCTGTCTTTGAGAGATTAACTCCCTTCAACATCCTGATAAACCGTCTTTTTGCATAAACAGGAAGTTCGTTATCTGCGTTCTCATGCAATTAACTGGAGAAGCACATTTTCCATAAGAGCAAAGACTCCTTAATAAATTTCACAGTCGCTGATTTTTGCATCATGTTGTACAGTTTAAACAATACTACACTGTAATTGCATGCGTTTGTCGAAAATTGCTACCTCAAGGATAGCAACTGCTACCTCCTCAGGAGAAAACAACCCTCTGATAGATGAGATACCAGCAGGGAGGAGAAGCTCAAAATGTGCCGTTTTTAAAATGGAGTTCAGTGTGTTTGTGTTTGAGTCTGTTCCATCCTGGTGATAGAGGAGGTCTCCAGATGCTTCCTGCAGCTGATTTCATCACTGTGCACAAAATCTGGTGCACTTTTGCTTCACTGTTATTGTTGGAGCCATTGTTTTTAGACAAAGCCCTGATAAACCTGCAGCAGCACACCAACGCTAGTTTGTCAAATCCACCTGATGAGGGTAGGTTACGGTCTCCGCCGGACATAAACAAACGTCTTGTGTATAAATTTGCTCCACTTCCTTTTGTGGCAGATCTTGTCTTTTTGCACAGGAAGCAGAATTTGATGTTGACGCCAACACCAGGAATATGCACTAATATTAACAAATGGGTCAAGTAGTGGGAAATGATAATGGGGTCACCGCCAGGTTGTTAAGGAAGTGTCGCGACGATGCCAAGTGATGAAATAATCACAGCCTTTTGTCTTATAATGGCACGGTGAAGCACAAGCCCAATTCTGCTTTTGACATCCGGATCCAACATGCACACACTGAACATCTGCACACATACATGTCTCCTCTGCAGTGGAAGTGGGAAACACGGCAAGAGAGACTCTTTCATTGTGGTCAGACTTGGCCACCCATTATGCTGCCTTGCGGTGGCATCGTGTGGCAGTAACGCGGCCAAAAGACTGCGGAAACATTTTGCCCTGCATGCCTTGCTGCCAAAATCAACAAATCATCAAATCTGCCTAACCTTTGGTCAGCCTTGATATGAGTAACAACGATGGATTTACTATGGCAACAACACAGAGCGGGTCTAATGAGCAGCCATACCAAAAATAATACTTCGCTAACATCTTCAATGCACATGCATGAGAGGAACTTCATGAGAAATTTGACTTGTTTTACTGTAGCAAAAGTCTGTTGGCTGTGCACTCCCAAAACAAGCCTGGAGAAGAACTGTTTAATGTTCACTCTGGCACAACCATGTAGGGAAATCCTGACCAAACTATTAGCCTGAGCTAAAATTAACCTGAATAGCTCTTCTTTAGTATCCGGTAAATGGTATTAACACTAATACTCGCAGACAAAGCATTCAGCTGAACTTATTCCTATGACATTTAACACTCTATTTACTATCGCAATGCACTGCTCGTATATTTCACCTTTTTTTTTTTCATTATATTCTATATAAATAGACTTGCTGCCATGTGTAATAGAAGGCAGCTGGATATGATTACCATCCTGCTATATACTTTCATTGTATCAGCTCTCTTGGTCTGAGGTAAATGAAACCGGGGGAACAGCATCAAGGGAATTACACATTTCTGTTGAACTATAAAGAGGCAAACAAAGCAGGCAGTGTGGCAGCGGCCCCACTCTGGGTTTCCACGTGCCAGACAGAGTTGAGGGACCGTCTTACTGGAGATTCTTTGGGACACAGCGACAGGAACTCCTGCCTTGCTTTACTCTCCAGGGTTTCCTGTTTGTCTGCAGAGAGCAGACTTAGGTCAAACAGTAAGCGTAAATGATTTTTCATGTTTGTTTTGACTTCTTTGGAGGAGCAGATTAGTGGATTTAACTGCACAGTGCAGTACAAGTGCTGTCTGGTAAGTTGACAACAACAGAAAAGCGTAGTACACTGTCTGTTACTGTAGTGGGATCCAAAATCATGTCTTGAAAACCACACTTCCTGTCCGGCACTAAAGCCATTAAGGTTGAGCAACTAGAAAAATACCTTTTAAACAGTCTTATAGGATTTTCTTTCTCCTGATTACCAGATTAATCATCATTAATCTACAAAATGCCAACAAATGGTGAAAAAAGGCCTTTCATATTTTCCCAACACCCAAGCTGACACATTCAAACCACTTCTTTTGACCGACTTCCAAAACCCGAAGGTATTCTGTTTACTATCCTAAAATACAAAGAAAAAATGCCAATGTTCACACATGAAGGGCTGCAAATGGCAAACTTGGCAAAATTTTTGCATAAAAATACCGACCTTAAATGGTTAGTTGATTATAACTTTGAATTGACGAATCCTTTCTGTTCTGCAATCGACTATTTTGACTTTACCATTTTCATGTGTGAATTCAAGCAGCATGTTATATGGTATAACTGCATAGGAGTAGAAGTAATACTACATAAATTAACCTGATAAGATGCTCCAGAACCCAAACATGGAGTTATGCACTATGACGCTAACAAGCAGACACACAGGCAGGTTAAAACATTAGCTCCTTTCAATTGAATTTGCAGAGGTAATGAATGATACAGAGAACCTGGTTCCTTCCGTAACTTCATAGACCATCATCAGTCCATCTACCCAGTGAAAATCTCATGCATCTTACTGCTCAAATCCAGCATGTCTAATGTTTCCATTCAGTCATAAGAGACTGGCAATTGCCTCAATGCCATTAGCCTTGACAGATAGATGTTCATCCTGCACATGCCCCACTAATAGCAGCAGTCATCAGAATAAAGTTTGGTGGACCTTTAAATACTCCGCCAGTGCCTAGCAAATGTTAGGAGGACATGAGATATAGGGCACATACTCTGTGAAATATAGGCCAGAGGAGGGGGGAAAGTGAGCGGGATACTTTACGAGCTAAATTAAACAGACAACTGTTACAGGCAGGGCTTTAAATGCCTATTTTAGCTCCTCCTTGGAGATGGCAATGCTTCTGCAGAGCTATACAATACCACTCATGACCACAAATGGACCTGGCTCTTGGCATGATTTCAAGGCTCACGTGCATTGCTGCGCTGTGATGGGACCGGTGGAGTAAAAACATGTATATGACGATGGAGACGTTGCCAAAGATGTAAACATGTCATGAGGTGTATAGATCACGGAAGAAGTGCAGGACATTTAACAAAGGAATAGTTCAAATGTGTTTACTAAGACGAGCAATAAATCAAAGTCAGCCTCACAGTAAAAGCCAGCCTCCAACTAAATAGTACTTAGCAGTATGAATAATGAATGCTTTATAGTTTATAGTAATGTAATGTTGACATCACACCTGTAGCATGTTAAATTTATGGACGCCAATGTCCTTCACTCCACATATAGCTTGCATACATCAACAAAGTACAGAACATAATCTGAACAGTTTCATTTTGTTTTTCGGCGTGGCTCTTTGAAAAGCAATATCAATCGATCAGTGCACCACTTCGGGCCAGACTGAAATATATCAACATATTTTGGATGCATTGCCTTTAAATTTGGTTCAAACATTCATGGCTCCCAGATGCTATATCCTAATGACTTTGGTGATCCCCTGACGTTTCCTCTATCGGCACCATGCGGTTGACGTTTCTGGTTCAGAGTGAAATGTCTCTACAACGACATTCATGCCCCCATCAGGATGAATTGAAATGACTTTTACTTACTATTTATAATTTAAACTCCATCTAGCCCCATCATCAGGTCAAAATTGAATTTGTCCAATAGTTGGTTGATGACCTGCAAAATTAATGACATTCCCATCAGCCTCAGCTGTACTTAGGTTGCGTACGAAATTCGATACTTCAACATACTATTAATATAACTGCATACGATTTTTTTAGTATGTCTGAAACCTTAGTATGAAACCAATAGTATGCGAATTGTTCACTATTTCTTGTTAAATATTATAGTATGTAAACGCTGCACACTTTGCATAGATATGCCACAATGCAATATGATAGTGATGACAGCATTCATAACAGACAATGGCGGACGGCTCTGAAACATCACCAATGCTTCAATTTAATTAAGATTTCACTTTTCTATAGGCTTTATAAATTACAACTTACATTAGATAATACAGTAATGAAGTCATACACATATTAAAAGTCAGATAAAAAAAAAGTTACCTGTTTCATAAATATTTGCATGAGAAGCATTTGCATGAGCATTACTGAGGCGTCAACTTGCATTAATAATAAATAAAACCGTCAAGCTATTTCACTACAACTTGAGACACGTGCCAATTGTACCAACTGAACTAATGCAACACACCAAACTGAAGAATTGCTCAAAGTCGGCGGTTTTCTTGAAATGACTCATTGCCATCTCACGCACACAGCACCTCTGGTCATCTGGATCCTAATCATTCATCAGTCATCACTGCGAGGAACTGTTTTCCCTTCCCAAATGTGAGGTACAACTGAAGTAAAAGCCACGCATGGAGTTTATTTAGCTAAAAATAACCAAACAAAGACCATCTGGAAGGCTGGTATGTTGTTCGTCGTTGCCAATGAAAACATGCTTAAAATTATCAACATGAAAGACTTGCATAATTTCAGGAGGGAAAAAAGTTAGAGACTGAACTATTAGCTTCTGTACTCTCTGAATAACTCCAGTTATGCCCTTGTGTTCTTCAACGCTACATGATATACTGAGTGGCCAATCCAGCTTTTTACTTGATTTCAGATGGTGAAAATTGAGCATGTCTGTTCCAGTCCTGTTACTGCGTGTACAGTACATTACGTAGAACAAATACAACTTATTAAGTTTAGCTGTTAACTGTTTATATCATTTATAAAGTCAATAAATGGGTCGACAGATGGTCAAAACGTGAGAGTGGCTCAGAATAGCTCATGGCCTGCTTCCACCGGCCCTCATGCATCAGGGCTTGAGCAATCAGCCCTGACGTGAGGGTTTTCCATCAGCAGCGCCAGCATGCAGCTCGAGTTGACACAACAGCAGCCCAGCGCCCTGCTGTGACGCCAGCCTCACTCCTGTGTTTTCACTGTATGTTTTAGCTGAGTGAAGGGTGGGTGTGTGGGGAGGGGGGCGGGATTGTGCACCCCCGCCTCACCCTTGAGGATGCAGTCGGGCAACCAGCTGGTTTCCATTAGCATACCTCTTCTGGGGAATGGGAGGACTGGCTCATGTGGGCAGACACATGAGGAAGATAAATGATCTGATTGGTCAAGCAGACTAGACCCATCTCAGAGCGGAGCCAGATCACCTCTGATTATGGTGATTCTTTAGCTCTTCTTTACAGTACAAACACACATTGTGTGATGATGGAGACTCACAGCAGACATGCTAGGTCGTAATCTTTGTCCCCTTTACTTTTCAGACATCTCTAAGGCCATTCAGACTGTAAACAGTTTGGTAAAGTTGTAATTTGGTCACCACAACTTTACCGTCCTGTGTGGCTTTTCAGCTTTTGGCAATTCTGGGACTCTCACCTCTTCGTTTAGCTGCTGAGCAGGTGGAATTTGTTGCCACACGCAGAGAAAAAATAATAATCCACACAGCTAGAGTGGCAGCCATGCTGCACTTCACACCTCAGTCAAGCCAATCCAAATACTCCTACAGACGAAAGACGTAATGCTATCTGCATCATCTAAAAACTGAAATATTTCTGTTCAAGAGTTATTTTGATATTTTTCAACCTTGGTCCAGTATTGAGGGAGAGCGAAGTAGGCAGCAGCTGCTCATGGGCTGCAATATGGTGCTATTGGGGCAAGCTTGCACCATCATTTACATCCACTAAAAGTGCTTGTATTTACCATGACAGGCTCTGACTGTTATTATAGGTGTCTGACATTATGAAAAAAGTCTCGTTCAAGGAGAAGTCTTGTTATGAAATCTGGCGAGGTGACGTGTTGCCGGAAGACAACACTGGAATAGTGGAATACATCCATGGTGGAAACTGGAAGAGCCAGCCGGTCAGAATTTATTGTGCTGGAGAATATTTTCAATATTCAGATGATCTTGACGATGTAGATGAGGTCTTTGAAGTCTATGGCTGCCTCTACTTTGAGGCAGAGTATACAGATATTCAGATTTCACAACAAGACTTCTCATCCTTCCCCCAACAAACTGGATCAAATGAAAGGTACAAAAAGTATATTTCATTCCTCTGTAGGGTCCTTTCGATAATTGTCAGGCACTTTTAGTGGACGTAACGTTGTATTGATGATGCTCACTTGAGCTTTTAGCTTGTTTTGTGACTGCTGGTTACAGAGATATCCCTCAATACTGGACCAATTTCAGAAATTGTTGTCTCCATTAGTCAATTAGAAACATAAAGATGGGAAAATAGGTAAGTTACCCATTTTCAGTAACACTCTTCAACCATACAAAAACTGAAACGTAAAAACAACAAGTTGTAGACTTCGGGAAGTTACTGCGGCTGGCCTAGAAAAAGTTCGGCCCATGAACCCTCATAAATCTGCAACGTTTCCCAAAATTTCCCAAAAAAGATCTATTCCTTTAACATCAAAGTGTTATTTCATCCAGCAACATTAGTGCCTTAAACTGCAAAATACGGCTCTGCCCTGAAGAAACATCTGGCCTGATGGATGGCACTTAAAGCATAAGTGTGTTTATCTCACAGCTAGAGAGATGCCACAGATATGTGGCAGCTACGAGCTACGACTGGGTGATAATTCACTCGCCCACCCACAAACCTAAAGATGTTTGGTTCAAGTGTTGAAATGTTTTTGGGCAGAAACACTACTTTACATGACGTACCCTACTGTTAATGTTCTGTGAGTTGAAACTTAGACGGACAGAAGTGAAAATTAACTTTTAAATGTTGGATTCTTCCATCCAGGTTTACGGAAGAGCCTGGATACACGTGTGCCCGACGTCGCTGAATAAACCTTGATGACTGTGATTAATAAACCTTGATAACTGTGTTGTGATGACTCAAGGGAGCTTATTGCTGCAACTGCTCTATATGATATACACTCGTGACAGTCTGTATGGTTGAAAGAAGAGAGGCAGGCATGGTAATGACAGCCCCCCTCAGTCAGCAGCTCAGCCTCCCATGGTGAAAGCGCCTGGAGAGCACAGTTAAGAATGCCAGTGAAGTTTAGAGGCCTGCAATGGGCCTCCGCATTAGAGGAGGTGAAACATGGATGGTGCCCTCAGGACGAGGATCCTCTGTGAGGTTACACGGCTAAATCACAGAGGAGCACAATGGAGGGACTATGCGATGACAAAGGAGACTCAGTTTCCTGTTTCTGTCAGTTTCTGCAGATGCACACTTGAGCAGCATGGTTTCATGAGCCATCAAGTGCCTGTCTGTTACCTTTAACCTAACCCAGCAGGGTGACACAGCAGATGCCAGCTAATGCGTAGCTTTCAGCTGCAGCGGCCTCTGCTCTTACACTGCTGTGAGATATTTGATGGCCCTTATCTTGACATTTTAATTTTCCTCTTGTTTTGATCCGTCTAAACATTTTAACTGGAAACATACGAACTTTGATGCTCCAACCAAAAGCCACATAAACAGATAAGAAAGAATAAGCAAATAGCTCATATCACACACATCAACATGCAGAGTGAGACTGTTCAAGGTTATGTGAAAGCAGCGGAGAGATCAGCTGAGGACATGAAAAGCACATGGACAACCCAGCACAAACACAGCCAGCACTAAGACCAGATAAATCCAACCTTACCTTAACGTAGGCAGTGTAGCGCTGGCACTGCTCTCTGTTTATGTCCAAGCTGAGCTGCTGGCTCATCTGGCTGATCTGAGATCCGCTTTGAGTGAAGTAGACCCGGGAAGGCTGGCTCTTCTGTCGCTTATCCACATCAGCGGTCAAGTTATAGAGCAACTCTGAGAAGAGGCAGAAACAGTTACACACAACATCAACTGACAGCGATGGTTCTTTGAGGAAAGATAATCTTGAGAAACGCTTCAAGTATGCCGGGTTTGGTTTTCTGGTGACTGCCATAAAAACGTGGGTAAAAATAATTCATGGTTTATTACTGTAAAATGAATGTGAGTCAGAAGGAAGATGGGAACATGTTTGACATTTCTTGGTCAAATCATCTGATATTAGTTTAACTTAACAAGAGTCTTTTGTTCCACGATGTGCAATGAAAACAGTGCTAATTTCAGTAGATTTAATGACATTGCCCATAGCTTTGCTACTATGATGAACACTGACTTTGAACAATGAAGAATTTCAATTTTATCTAGAGCCTAGACATATAATTTAGATCATTTTTTTACTAGTGCAACAACTACCGTAATGATTATTTTCACTGTTGATTAATCTGTAGACTATTTTCTCAATTAATCGATTAATTGTTTGGGCTATAAAATGGTGAAAAATGTTGATCAGTGCTCCCCAAGATGATGTCGTCAAATGTCTTTTTTTGTCCACAACTCAAACACGTTCAGTTTACTGTCATAGAGGAGTAAAGAAACCAGAAAATATTCACATTTAAGAAGCTGGAATCAGAGAATTTTTTTTTTTTTTTTTTTTTACTGAAACCGAAATTGATTATCAAAATAGTTGCCAGTTAATTCAATAGTTTATAACTAATCGACTAATTGATGCTGCTCTATTTTTCACACATCTTTCATCCACAAGCTCAAACTGAATATAAACATAAAAGCAGTCTTTTTGTACATTTATTTTACAATTAAAAATGAATAACAACTAAAAAGGAAGCCATTTTCCAGCTGGTGGGACAGAACTAGAAAACATTTCAATAACAACATCCCTGCTGGGTCCACCCCTGGCCTTAGTGACACTGAGACAGAGAACAACTTCACATGTATTTTATAGTAAATTGAGAAATCATAGCATTGCAGCTCATGATTTACCATTAACATCATTTCCGAGAAAACCTTATATGGGCCTCTGGCCATTTAAAATCCATTCCTCTGAATGAATCAGCCTCAGTCTGTAGTAATTGCTTCAAGAGGGTGTCACACTGGTAAAACAGTGGGAAGGGTGGCAACACACCCTTGTTTCCTCCGTCCAGTGGAGAGAACGTCATGAGCTCACTCCAGAGGAGGCAAAGGAAGGTTTCATTAAGAGAGTCACCAAACACATAGTGCTACACTTTCCATGGTGTTCGCCAGACGTCTAAACAGAGAGGCTTTATTGCTGCGAGCCAGGACGTAGCCATTATGTAACGACAGAGCTCCTGCTCCCCTGGGGGTGTGTGAATGACCACACCCAAACACTGGAACAGGACTGCACCTCAGCTCTCGAAGGGCACCGCACCCAAGAGTCAGTTAGCAGAGTCTGAAGGGTAAACCATCGGCCAAAGGCACTGGCAGGCCGAAGGCCAACCACAGCGGCCGTCTCCGAGCGTGGGGAGAATTGCTCAGCATGATCATTGTTTACAAACTTTCCCCATTTAAATGACCACCAAAAGTTCAAGGAAAATGATTTTCACTTCCTCACAACAAAAAAGATCAAAATATACTCTACATGATTAACGACAGAGACACATGACTTTTGGGATTCATTTTCACAGCGACGGAAAGACTTAAGAAAGTCACTGTGCCTCGATACTGGTCGCCAAGAAATACAGTACGTAGGTCGCCATCAAAGCACAGCTTGTTTTTTTAAACGAAGGAGATGCAATATATGTATTACTCCATCTTAGAGGTAGTTGCTTTTTTTTTTTTTACTTGAGACAGCCACTCGTTAATCGCCTCCTGGCCCAAACTCCAAACTTAGCACACAGACACGAGTGGTATTAGTCTTGTAACTCTCAGCAAATTTCCCAATATATCAAACTCCTTTAAGTCACAAAAATGAAAATATAATTCAAGTATTCTGCAACTCGGTGATGCCAAGTGGTCCATGTGTTTTGAATATCTACTTAGCTAACTAGCGCTTGTGGAAATCTGCTTTTGTTTCAGTGGGGTTTGTGAAGTAATAGCAGTCCAAGGTAGTTCAGTGTCCCCTTCAGTATGGACTGACACCTTTCTCCTGTCAGGGTTTGTCCTCACCTATTTGTCCCGGCAGCTGTCTTCCCCGGAAGCGCATGCAGACGGTGACGCTGAAGCAGTTCAGGTTTTGATGGCCCTCGTGGCACTGCGGCACAGAGATGTTGATGGAGACGGGCAGGAAGATGGAGACATCCACCGTAATGACAGGCCGGGTTCTACAACCACATCAACCGACACAGTGTGGGAAAGACCGAACATTAAAACAACTCAAGTGTAGAAAGAAAAACTCCAGTGTCACAGTAGAACGACCCGGTTACTCACCTCAGCAGCACCACACTATCTGACATGAAAGCTCCAATAGTCACATCTGCAACAAAAACAGAAATATGACTGATTTGGAAAGCCACAAAGACGATGTGATATTTAATGCAGCATCTGCTGATAGCACTCTTTTGCACCTGCAGATCCAAAACAATGCACAGAGGTCTTTAACTGTCATGCTGGCTAAGTTTGATTGTCAGCTGTGGAATGCAGTAAACAAGATGCCTGAATCACGAGTCTATGCACTGCTACTGCAAGAGAATGACAGTCAGACACCATGAGGGTGAAAAACCTGATATATAATAATCTCATCCTTTCCTATTTGATGTTTTTCAGCCTCCTGACGTGGTTAAACCTTCATCTAATCTGGTATGATCTTACCTGCGTATCCATTGCCATCCATGTCCACATTGCCAGAGATTGACTGGCCAAACATCTGCAGACCAGGGTTTACACTGCGCCCAGACAGTTTCTGTAACAGATGATACCAGCCTTCAAAAACACATCTGAGCTAACACGGGAAAAAAAGATAACATTGTATGATTTGTTTTTGCTCTGGTTGTTTTTCATAGATGAATGATCTTTGGATTTATAGAGTCATAGTAAATAACACATTTGTTAGCTTAATATTGGAAACAAGGGGAAACAGCTAGCCTGGTTCTCTCTACAAACACATACCAACACCTCTAATGTTGTAACTAAGAATTAGTTACAGCACGTAACTCCATGTAAAAGTGCAACTATTCACTTTGACATTTAAGTTTTTGTACAGATTAAATAAACAAGATAAATTATGTTAATTACAAAGCTTTGGAGATGCTGGTAGCTGTTTCCCCAGCTTTTACGCTAAAATAAGCATAATAAGCTATCCTTGAATTGTCTTGATGATTTATGTAGTTTATTATTCTCTTATTTTATCCCATACTTGGGTGTCGCTGTTGCATCTGCCATTTTTACTGTTCTGTGAAGTGTCTTAATAATGCATTGCGCATCAGGCTACCTAAATCAGTCTACTGTACTGTACATTAGTCACTCGAATGGAAGTTTCATGCAACAGGTAAATTTAAGTGTCTATAGTCAAGTCTGATTTAAAGTTATATTTAAGACAAAGATGGTTCTAGCTCTATATTTCAGTAGGGGTGATGTGGCAGTCAAAAAGGTGATTTTTGAAACTGCAATACTTTGTAGGTGCTAATAAAAAAGAAGCCTATGAAGAAATGCTTGCTCCTCATTCAGAGCTACGTGGGTTTGCGAGGCTACATCACCACCTGCGACTTTACCACACATTACTCAGCTATTTCAACAGCTACTATGTCGATACACAAGATGAACACATGGGTTTCATCAAAATTTAGCATGTGATGGTGAAACTACAGGGAAACTACAACAACTAGAGATGAGAGGAAAAAATAATCACATTAAGATATTCCTTGCTTGGATAAAACTCGACATGTTGTATGACACTGGGAGGAGCTCTTACCATGGAGTACTTGCTGATGATTCCTGTGGCATCCCCATGGTAGATATAAACGGCTCCTCCATAGTCATCCTCTTTAGGTGCTCCTATGGCTACATCTGAAGAGACAAATAGAGGACAAAATAGGTTTCTGTGAGAGGTCGGCATAGAAATGAATGAGTATGTAAATAAATAAATAAAACTGTGTGCGTTTGTGAATGTGTACAAAAGCTTTCATTAACCATGGGAAACAAGCAGTTACAGTGAGAGTCTTAATAGACAATTAAGTGTTGTTAGCGGCCATAAAAACTTGTGCAACCTCTGAGAGAGTGGAAACAAGGCTATAAAGTGTTGGCAAGAGCACTAAAACAATGTCTCCTTATCCTATTTCCACAGAAAGTCCATATATAAACTTTCTTTTTATAAACCACACACTTCCCGGCCATGTGGTGCAGCACACCAAAGCAGAAATGGTAAAAGAGTGGCACTTATTTTAGCAAATATCACACAATAGTCAACTCACTGTGCAAAGGCAGACTTAAACAAATGATTTCTCAGTGGAACCAAATGTGTATTCTGATTTCTACAGTAGTTCTTTCAAATTAGATGGTAGCAGCTTGGTTGTAAATAACAGATCAGTCAGTGAGCAAGTCTGGCTCTCTCGTCACTCCAAGACCGACGAGTTTCAAGATGAGTTATGCTTCCCAGCTGCCATCTCTCCACACACACTCACATACGCACACACTTTGTGCCAGGCTGCACGCCTCGAGGCGTATCTCACACGGAGATGAAACCGGGCAGCAGCTTCCAGCCTTGAGTGTGAGACGGACGCCAAGTTGAGCCCTCAGAGCCAAGCTGATGCGAGTGCCAGGAAAACAGACAGCATAAATGTATGTCTGTCTGTGTGGATGATTTGGTTTGTGTCTGGATGACTCAGTGCAAGAGAGGGTGAGAGAGGGCAATATTTTCTAAAGATCTCCCTCACTGCAGGGCAATCAAAACAAAATGTGTGTGAAAATGACGGGTTTTGTTGCACCTACTGAGAATCTCAACCAGCCAGCGTTTGCTTGTGGGGAATATAAACTGTGTGACTTTATTACCCACCAAATGACAGAGGAACTAGTATTGCATGACTATGGCAAAATGTCACACTAATAGCACTGAATACTATGAAAATTGTTTGCCATTACACCTGGATCATAGATTAATTGACAACTTGAGAACCATTACAAGAGTTATACATATAAAAACATGACCTAAATCTGAGTTATGACCCTTCACCAGTGGCTCCAGTGTTGCAAACACTTTACATACCATGAGATAGTTTAGTGGTTACAGGGCAACACCAGTAGTTTTAAAAGTATAGACCTAATTTTTTGGTGCATTTAAGGACTCTCTGGCATCTGAGAAACACAAGGAAATGAATACTTTTGGTTTTCATTGCAAGAACTGATTTATAAGCAGCTCATTGTAAAGACTCTCTGCTCTTAACGTATCACTACCTCAACAACAACTACATAACATATGGTCACTGTGTCAAGCAGGTTTTAAGTTGCAGAAAGTTTCACGTCATAGTGAAATAAATTAAAAACAGTGGCTGCAAATTAGGAAGTTGTGGCATGGTTGTAAAAATGGTCAACACAACTGTGCAACACACGTGGTTTGTGTTTAATGGATCAAACATGTTAAACCTCCAGTGTGGTCCTACATGTCAGTGGTTCTCCACTTTTTTGGCGTCTGACCCTACTGGAGTGCCTACTTGTGACCCCCTGTCACAGGTTTCAGATGCCTTTCAGTTGTGAGCAGTTAAAACTTCTCAGGTTGTGTTATTGAATTACTGTTTATGGCTCAAAGAGGTAAAACTATCCAACATTTTACAAAAAACAAAGATAAAAGAAAAGTGGGGAAAACACACTCGTAGCAGAAATTCACATTTTCTACTTTTTTATCCCATTAATCATCTCACGACCCCTCAGATTTCTGTTGTGGCCCACTGAAGGAATCCAGAACCACAGGTTGGGAACCACTATTTTTAACATTTTTTACATTACAAAGTTGTGCACTCCCTTTTTTTTAAAACATAGGAAATACTTAAAATTTCCAAAATAAATAATAATGCATTTATAATATCATCATAAATGCATTATTATCATTTTGGTCTTACTCTCCTAAAATTTCTTCAATTTTTTGTCTTTTTTTGTTGCTTTTTTCATGCTGAATGACTCTGGTAAACAGAGAAGTTTTAAAGTAGTGCTCTTATGTGACTCTTTGTGATTATGACTCAGTTTACAGATCTTAACAGATCAACTAATCTGTTAATTAGTTGATTTAATTAACATTAAATCAACTAATCAATTATTTGTCGGCAAAATTGTGTGAGCGTTAGTCGAATAAGAATTTCTTTGGTTGAGGACAGCCCTAAATGTATAACTTTAACATAAAATGTATAACCCAACATGTACGAGAAGTCCTAAATGTGCTCAGAATAACAGAATAATAAGAATTAGAGCATCTACAGTGACAACTGAGCAAACCATGTGATGCTATCAAAAGTTCCAGAACAAGCATGTGTTTATGAAGCGGAGCAGGCAGCTTCTAACATGTTATTACTGTACTGACCTTGATATCCATCATCATCTATGTCTCCAATTGCGGCAATGCATTCTCCGAAGTGTGCATTGAAAGCATTGTCACCGCTCAGAACACCGTCTTCCTCCATCACCCCCTGAAAACAGAAGCAGGCGAGGTAAGAGTTTATATAGTGATCTGGCAGGAGAAAAAAGAAACGTCCAACAGTGTACTGCTGCAGTGAAATTACTGCAGCTCTCAGATAAAATTCTTTGGCTACGACTGCAGTTAGTTGGCTTTGATCCAGACAATTTAACAACCAAACAGACACTCAACTTCCGCACAATAACTCATAAATACAAAATGTACAAACGGAAGCTCTAGTCTTAGTCAGTTAAATAATTTCACAGCCGAGTCTCACAACGCTCCGCTGTTTTATTCTAGTATCATGATAACAAACATAGCCAGAAAGAAATCAAACATCAGCAAAGCTAAAAATCGACATGGCAGATAATAATAACAGTATAGAAACGTCCACAGAGAGACATATTCTTGTAAAATAAATCAGCAAGTTATGGTCTCTTGTGTTCCCACTGACCCCCGGATCCCACTCACATTGCCCTTGCTGAGGTACACAGACACTTGGCCCTCATCCCGGAGCTGGCTGTGCATGGGTGCCCCCACCAGCAGGTCCGACAGGCCGTCCTGGTTCAGATCAACTGCACACAATGAGGAGCCAAAGTAAGAGCCCATCTGGAACCAAGCCGAGCCACAGAGCAATGGGTCAGATCACAGACACTGCTTCTTCACTTCATACCATTGACACACGATTCACGCTCTGACTGGATTTACTCCCCTTTTATATGTAAACCGACATTAAAGGAATATTTGCACAACTTATGTCTTAAAGCCACCCTGACTTCCTTTTATTTACTCTGAATGGAAAGCATTAGCTACCTCCCTGGCTTTGCTTTCTGGCAAGTGTTCTTTCTTTAAATCGCTGTTGCTGTCTAAACACTTAAGGCAGAAATAAACAGTGCAGTTCTGACAACAACACAATCAGCGTAGCGTGTCTGCAACGCATCGCAAGAGTCAACCACATGATCCCTGTGGCAGCATAAGTTGAATAAAATATAGTATAACAATAGTCTCAATGCAAAATATGTGCTGCATAATGATTAAAAACAGGACTGACAGAGACCTCTGGAGGAATATAAGACCACATTCGAGCTCATACCATTTTTCCTGAGGCTTGAAAACTCTTCACCAAAGACCCACCATCGATTTTGAAAATGTAAACCTGCACAGGAGAAAAACAAATCAGTATAGCAAGCAACACCAGAGAACTTGAATTCAACAGCTGGAAATAAGAAGAGGTCCCCACTTTTCCACTGCCGCTGTGCTGAGGCGCCCCTGCAGCTATGTCTATTACATTAGGGGCGGAGAAGTGACCAGCAGTCACAGCATAGCCTGGAAACACAGATGATAATCAGTTACAGCTCCTTTGCACTGACGTAACTGACATTCAACACGATCATCCTCATTAACAGGCTCTCACCAAGGTAGCTGTATCTGTGTGAGTCGACGTCTTCTTTGTTGGGGCTGTAGAAGGAGTCAGAGGTCAGGTTGTACACCTTGATCGTCCCAGTCCAGTAGTATGACCCCGGTGCCCCCATCACCACCAGCTCCTGTGAATGAAAACCGCATTCATTCAGATGTGATTCACCTTCTTGTACTTGCCAAACCTCTTGATCCCGGAAGGCTCCCGTTTTTAATTTTCGACCCTCCCTGGGTCACCATTTCACACTTTTTCCTTTCCTTTCCTCATCTAAGCCTGTTTCTGGCATTGTACAGTGTGTATTAACCCTCTGTTTCCACCTGAAACACATCGACAGTGAAGCGAGATGCTCGCGACACAAAGCTGTTTGAACTATGCTTACCACACATCACAGCGTGCAGCATCCAAAGTCAGGCTCTACAACACACAATAAAAAGCTGTTGTGGCATTGCGTAAGCTATTGGCAATAAAGTGTTTCACAGCGCAGCGGTGCCGTTGTTGCAGGCGTTGCGTCTGAATGTTAATCTATGCCAGAGATTCACACAAGCACACGCCAGAGGGATTTTCTTTTAAAGTAAAAATAAAAGTAGGCCTATTTAACATAAAAACACTGTTGTAATGTACTTATTATTTTGTTATTTTCATTCTTTAAAAGTCACCATAATACACGAAACTCAAATTTTTCTGATGGGGACCCCCAGACCCCGACTTTGGTTCTGAAATCTTCCTGTGTTTTTGAGATCTCAAGGTTGCCAAGTACACACCTTGTATCTGCACACTGCTAAATAGCCTGCTGTAGAAAATGGAAAAAAAAAAGAAAAAAACGCTGCTGGGTGAAAGTCTGGTTAACCGACGGCCACAGACTGGTTTGTGCTATCTGCTCTCCACCACACAGCCAGACGGCATGCCAGCTGAAGCTGCCTCCTTTGATGTGATGAGGAATTCAGAGCCCAGGCTAAACTGACAGCTATTTAATGAGTTGTTCACAGCTTTTTGTTGTGATGCTCCATGGCTATTAAAGGGACCAGAGCACCATAATTAAGATGCTCTGTTTCGACTGCCCTAAAGGTATTGTTCCACTGAGTGGAAGCACTCTGAGCACTAAACAGTATATCCCCTGTGCTGTGGTGTCAAACATCTGGGCGCCATGGTTCAGACAAGGATAAAGTTTAACAGTTGGACATCTTTTCATTAAATTCCTCACATTGTTTCAAGGGAGGTTGTTCAAATGCTTTAACAGATCAACACTTTGATGATTTTTCTTTTTGGTTTTAAAACAGTAGGTCCACCGTGGAACCCAGTGGTATCTGAATATTTTTCTTCCTGGAGCCCTCTCTCTAGACTAGTGTTATTTACTGTGACTTTCTCCACTGTGGGACTAATAAAGGAATATCTTATCTTATCTTATCTATAGCGCTCACATGATGTTTATATAATCAAATCATGAAACTAATCCCAAAAACATGATGTCATACACTGCTGTAAGTGTCCATATCAGCAGTGAACAACATTTTCAAAGGCTCTTTCAAAACACACACGTCTTGAAGTGAAATGTTCAACAAGTTAGCAGGCCGATCATGTGAAACGATCCCATTTTATTATCTGTGACAGGAAAACCATATTTAAAAGCAAAGCCATGTGTGTGTGCTTGCTGCACGAGTCTATCACGCACGTGTCTTTGTAAATGTAAGCAAGTAAATGTAGTTTAAGGCTGCTACTAATGATTATACTCTTTATCGATTAATCATTTTGTCTATTAAATGTCAGAAAATAGAGGAAAGTGTTCATCGCAGTTTCCCACAGCTCAAGGGTGTGTCTTCAAATGTCTTGTTTTGTCTGACCAATAGTCCAAAACACAATGATATTCAATTTACAATTATATAAAAAGAGAGAAAAGCACCATAACCTCACATTGCTGCCATCCAAGAATTTATATTTTTTTGTCTAATTGATTAGTCATTTGCAGCTCTGGTAGAGTTGCTTAAGATTAGCACCAGCAATAAAAACGCTGGAATAAAATTATTTAGCATACAGTAGGTAAAATAAAAAAACCTGCATGATTTACATGAACTTTTCATTAGAGTCTCACCACTGAAAATGTTTTCACCCTGAAGGCACAGCTGTGCTCCAAGGACACATTTTTCAGTCACTTACTGTAGTTTACTGTATGTCCCAAATTGAGCGTAACTGTAATTCGAGACTCACAAAGGGTTTTTTGCAGAGCATGCCGCTCACAGGCAACATCAGGAAAGACTTATATTGATAATGTATGAAAACAAAACGTCTAAACTGGTCGAATTTCAACGTATCCCTCAAATGCACATATTTTCCTGTCAAACTAGATTTTTGCTCAAATGCAGATATATGTTAAATCTATTTTCCGCTCACCAAATCTGCGCACGGCGTCAGCTTCACCTTTCTGGACTGCTTTCAGACAAATGTGTGGGAGACCGACAGATATTTAAGATACTAAAAAGGTATCGTGCAATCGAGGATGATGTCATGTGTAAACAGAAAAACAGTAGTGCTGCTATGCTATAGAGAAAAGGAAACCCATATTTTCTTAAACATTTTATCTTGTGGGACCACACCAGGTCAAGTGAGGCCGCTGTGTCTTCCTATGGAAACATAAGCTAACAGTTATCAGCAGTTAGTCAGCAGAGCGCTGCCTGCTTTCATACAAATACTCATGTATATCTGACTGCAGGATTTTCCACCTCATTTGACATCTTAAACAGCTTGGGGCAGAAAATTACCACACAGCCCCAGATATAACATCTCTGCTAACTATCTACCAGAGTCAAACTCAACACAGAGTGAGGACAAAAAGGTCCTTTGAAACTTGATGCATTCAAGTGAGAAAAAGAGTCACTTGATAGGAACAAAGAGTCAGTAAGGAAGATAACCAAGTTTCTATTGGTATGTAATATGAAAAAGCAAAGAACAGAAACTGTTATTACATTTGAAGACATGCTCAGTTTACCAAACAGTGACTTGACTGATGAAGATCCAACAGAGTTTGGATGACAACAAGCAGCTTTCTCTATGTTAGACTGACAGAAAGAGAGTGTTACATGGATTAGGAAGATGAACAAGCACTGTTACTGACCTCCGTAAAAACTCCCGCTATCCCGGCTTGGCACGAGCCGTGCTCTTCCCCATATTTCTGCTTATAGTCTGTAAGAAAAAACAAACCACAAATTATTTCACTGTGTTCCTGAGCCAGCGTTTGCTGGAGTTTTTCCTGCATTCCATATGGAGCTAGTCAAAGTCCCAGTCCCATCCACGAGGAGTCTGGGGCCAGAAAGCAGACTGCAACACCACATTCAACAAGAAGACCTCTCTTACTTAGAGCAGGGACACAGTGCTCTCAGGTTACAAAAATATTGAGCTTGGATCGGCGCAAAATGCACTGTCAATACGGTCCCATGCAAAGTCTGTCTGGCTTCTCCACAACTGTTGGCAATGAGAGATATACGGAAGGAAGTGAAGTCCTGACCTGGAAACACAATTAAGGTGTAAAACAGGTTTTGATGAATGGCTCTGAGTCACAGATCAAAACATATGAAGCACATTTGTATGAGTCAGCTTTAAATGTTATACAGCACATTATTTCTTAAATGGAACTTGATTTTTAGTGTTTTAGACGGTGCGCAAAGAAAAATAACCTGCGGCACAAATGGATTTGATTTACTACAATCATAACATAATCTGATTTCTCTACCTTGTAAGCAAATAGTTCCTTAAAAGCACCTGATTTCTGGTAAATCAAGCCAGACTCCATCCTTCGAAATAGTTGCCATAATTACACCTTTGTGAAAATATTTTTCTTTTACAAAAAGGTGCACAGGGAACACAAACTCTCCATCAGCACTTGACAAGATGCTCATATATTTGGCTTAGCAAACCCTTCAATAGTTGGAGCTGCCTCTTGTCAAAGCACTCATGCTGGACTGAGGTCGAGAGATCACGTGTGATGATAAAATGTAACCACAGAAGAGGATAAACAGACCAGTTTCTTGTTTCTGGTCTAAAAAAAATACATTTTCAAGCTTTTAAAAATCAATATGAGATGAAAGATTACACTAACTGCTCACAACTCATGTCCTCACTAAGGCCATAACTTGGGTCTTTGCTTGATTTTAAAGGGATAGTTCAGGTGTTATGAAGTGGGGCTGTATGAGGTTCTTATCCATAGTGTGTGTATTACCTACAGTAGATGATGGTCAGCATGCCCCCAGTTTGGAGAAACAGACAGGAGTTACAGCACGGGAGTGAGGCAATGTAATGCTGTGCTGTGTTAGCGACCTAAAAGAAAGGCTCACCTAACAAAATCAATATCAGTATATCAGTGTAAACTATATGTACAATATTTTCACCGCTTTATCTAGCCGTAAGACAAAACTTTCCAATGGGGAACTGAATTGAAACTGAAGCTTATCTTTCTTTTAGGTGGCTAAAATATGTTTTGCTGCCAGCCTCATCCACAGCTGTACATTGCTTTACTCCAGTGCGGTAACTCTGTTTCTCCAAACTGGGGTTGTGCCGACAGTCATCTACTGTAGGTAGTACACTGATTATGGATAAGTACCTCATACAACCCCCCTTCAAAACATCCAAACTATCCCTTTAAGGAGTTAAGCAAAAAGGTTGGGAACCGCTGGACTAAACTACTGAGATTTCTCACCCCCAGCAATGTGTTTGGTCTTTTCTAGCACCTGCCAAATGCGAGGGAATTATATGGGTTCAAATGAAGGAAAATCCTAGTTAAATATGTGCCTCTACTGTACCTTCATAACAAGGGATGAGCGGCTTCGTCCTGCCCTGAAGAGTGGGAGGAATGATGGAGCAGTACCCATGTGGAAGGATGTGCTCTGAGTCGTAGTAGACATTTTTCCAGCGGTGGGCACAGGCCTGCGAGAGAAAAGCAGGAAGAAATTCAGACATGTTCATGCTGTAAACAGAAACACTTCAGACTTAAGGCAGGCGCTCCTTGTTTAAGCCCTTTCCTCTCTGGGCTGGAGTCAGCACGTCTCTGTGGCTGTCAAATGATTGTCAATGAGAGGGGGGATTAAAGCCCATCCATAACTCTGACCATAACAGCCATGGTCTGTGGTGTGAATGTCTCAGCTGCAGTGTCTGTGTTTCCTAAGCAGCATTTAATGTGCAGCAGGAAAATCTTCAACATTTGTGTTTTAAAAGTCTTAATTTCAAAATAGCTCCTCCGTGCCTCACAGCCAGCTGCAGAAGCCAAAAGTTCAGACAGTTGATCAAAAGACAGAGAATAAACTCCTACTTTATTATGCTGCTGCTGAAGCCGGGGGTCCATTTCTAAAACTGACATCGAGTTAACTCTCAAACCAATATTTTGCCGGCTATTTTTCAAAATAAAACATTCCACGGATCGATAAGAAAACATGAGAATATAGACTCGATTTCAAACTGGCACAAATCTGGCCACATAAATGTGTATAAATGTGGTAATAATTTAGTACCCTGGGGGGATGGTGGTGAGGCTCCTGTGGCTCTGGGGACAGATCTGGACGCCTCTGTGCAGACAAAGTTCACTTAATTTCCCCTCGCAGTGTTTAACTCCCCCGCACCCCCACGCACACACTCACACAGCCAATCTAAATGAATACAAGAGCTCGGGAGATTGTGTGGGCGCACACAGAGCGTCAGATGACTGTCTGGAAGCAAGATGCTGCGTTGAGTAACACTTGTGTTTCAAAGGACGGCTTTGACAACAGTAGTAGCAATACCAGCATGAACTCTCCCTCTTGAGTAGAAGCAGATTCTGAAGAAAAGATCAGTCAGCTGATATAAGGGCAGCAAAAGGAGCTCTTGCAGCAGCTGACAAGTTCTGTCAAAAGACGGTTTTTATGGTTGGAGTCTGTGCTGCTGTTGTAATAGTCCTGTTCTGTTAAAGGGTTTGCTGATCACAAACAAGACCTTCACCGAAAGCACAGATGGAATCACCACTGTACACATCTGCCAAGCAGCCATTCCCCCCCTGTTGCACAGAAATGTGAGTCCATTCAGATGAGATTTTAAAAAAAAAAAAAGAGAGAGAGAGAGGCACAGTAACAAATGGCTCTGGAGAGTCGCTACCTTTCTTTTATCATATCTCCATCTGGATCCCAAAGAGTGAAAGCTTGTTGTTATACAACTCCACACTCAAGCTCCCAAGATTGACAACTCCAAGAACTTCAAACTTCAAATTTTGGGTCAGGGTTTGGAAATCATGCCAATACATTCCACTGAGGTAGAAAAAATGGACTAAAGACAAACATATTGAAAGGAATAGAGGTTTAAAAGGACAATTATCTGGATGTCTGCATGGGGAGGAGTTGTATTTGACAGGTATTCAAACACACACCTGTCACGAGTGTTTCAAGAGTGACCCGGTCCTCCAGTTGCCTTCAAACCGTCGTGCAAGGCTGCTCGTTCCCTCGCTACCCACCGCAGGGGGACGGGGGTTAACGTTTAATGAAAGGCTGCCCTTGGACAGGACCACCGCAGTGGGACTGAAGCCTAAACAAACTCTGCCAGCTGCCCTATGATCTCTGTACAAATACCCAGCCAAGCACCTCAGGGATTAGCACCACTAGTTAGTTTCTCTAAACCTTTCTCTTATTCTTTATAAACAATCTACTTTTGACAAACCCTGTTCCACTGACTCTTCCAGCTCTGAACACGAGGTAGATGTTTCACAGCATTATGTAACCACTCAGCAGCTTCCAAATCTGTCTGACGTTAGCTGTTACTCTGGTGTTGATTGTGCAAAAAAAAAAATTCAGTTTTTACTGGTCAAGTTAAAGCTTTTGAGCACAGAAAGGAGGGGAAGGCCTTTTTGCTAAAGGAGGGGTTGTAATGTTGAGACCAGCTGTGGTTTAACAGTGCGGTTCATGGTAAGACATTAGTAACAATGATGGCGCTCTAATCGGGTCTGTTTTTACGAGTGTACATGGTATGCATTATACAATTTGGTGAGGCAAATGCGGCGTTGTGTCCCTGAACTCACCAGTATTTGGCCGTTGGCTCTGTCCTGGCGGGCCAGGCTGACCCCCATCCACTCATCATCCCTGTCCCCTTGGCATGTCTTCCCACACGACTCTCTCGGCTTGTTTCCTGAAACACAATGAGAGCAGTTTTTGCAGACATTGAGTCATCAGGATGGAGGATGTCTTGGAGCAAGTTACTTGTTACTTGTCAGCCATTGTCAGCTTTTTTAGTCCTGGGTTTTCGTCATTATTTCTCCTGAATGTGCGTGGGATGTTTACACAGTTTGAAATGACATAGATCAAATATTAAAAGAAAAGTTATAAAGCTGATACAGTCAATACTGTAAGTCACTTTTACTCAAAGAAAAGCATCTTTTATGACATTAAGTATAGAAGATGATAGGACTGATATTTGAGAGTTAAATGTCTGATGATAGTCTGATGATATTGGCTGTTATTCCATATTTTAGACTAACATACAACATAACCATATTTTCAAGGATAAAATGGATCCCTTTAGGGCTGCAACTATTTTCATAAAAGAGTAATCTGAACCAATGAATTGTGTGGTCGATGAAACATCAAAAAACTCCTCAGGAAATGTCATTAAATCTCAAAAGTGCACACATGAATGTAAAAATCGGGATACTTACTGTATGATGTATACTGCTTTGTAATGCTATTGACATTTGTGAATCCTAAACCAGTTTCTGAAGGCGATTACAGAAGATGATTACGAACGTGAACCCAGTGAAAGTGAAATTAAAATAAATGTACATAGTTGGGAAAACGAATCCAATAAAAAGACAATGGTGCTTCAAAAATTCAACTTGTCTTTCTAACAGTCCAACTCTTAAGTAATAGATTATTTCCTTCCCCAAGTTTTATTCTCTTTCTCCCTGCAGACGACTGATTCAGCACAATGGCATGTAGCTGTGTAGCATTTAGTGTGTCAGTGTGTGTTGTGTGTTCCCAGAGGCCCGTCAGAGTTCAGCTCCTCTGGTCCATGTGGCTCACTGAGCACCAAGCAGCACACGCTCACTGTGATAATGTATGTTTTTTTTTGGTGACACATTGACTGAGCACAGGGTTAATATTAAAGCCGTGCCTGCACCCCGGCTTTCCTGACCACAAGAACAGAGCCGAGGCTGAGAGGAGGGGGGTGGGGGGTGAAGCTCAACCTTTTTTGGCTCACGTGCTTGGAAAATATTAGCAGAAGCATATATTATATTTATCAACAATATTTATAGACCTCTTCACACAGAACCCTCTTGTCTTTTGCCTGTCTCCATATAGCAGGTTGAGAACCAAAAGCACAACTGTTGTACTGTTAAGAGTAGTATAAAGCTGCATTATTCTGATAAAACAAAACAGATGCTTGGGGGAGTTTAGGCAGAGAGAACACGGAAAAGCTGCAGGAAAGCTCAGCATGTGTGTGCAGACTGTAGCACAAGATTTCTGTGAGATGACTGTTAATTTCTGAACTTTTCAAGTTGTGTGTGGATGCATGTCTTTCCTTGAGGCATGTAGTGCTCTTATATTTATGCTGCAGGCAGGCAGTGGTGACTGACCTCTTCCCAGATCCATCTCTGTACAGCGGCGCTCTGGGTTGCTGTGAATTCGACACTTGTATACAGCTCCAGGGGAGTGCACAGAGCTACTGTAGGTAGAGTTTGCCCTTGGAGCCCCTACTATTACCCTGCAGAGATGGGGAGAGGATGGGACAAACCTTAAAGTATCTGTAATCTGTGCCACTGAATCCTTTAATTAAAAAAAAAAAAATGCCAGCAGATTGCCAGCAGAAAAAGTTACAGTAGAAACAGAAATGGCTTTTCTTGAGGAATATTAAGCATTATTGTTTTGTATTCATTGGGTGTGGATGCAGCTTGAGGCTCCAGCATTTGCTTCAAAAGTACAAATCCATTGCATCATTGAAAATAAGCGCATTTCCAGGAACAGTAAAGCATGGGACTCACCAGCGTGTGTTGTCATGATAATGCTCCAGCACTGAATAACCAAAAAAACTAGAATTTGGTCCGCGGAACACCAATGGATGTTCTAAGTCTATATTGTAAGAATAAGCCACTGAAATAGAGAGATAGACATAAAAAACATTTTGTACTCCCGTTTTATGTCTCCGGAGAGGAGCCATCCCTTTGCGCATCATGCGTAATAACGCGGTTAAAGTGTCCAAAAAGAAGGGGAAAAAACACTGAGGAGGAACTGTCAGCTCTTCAGTGGTCAAACTGTTTCCAAACTATCTTTCAGTTGTGTTTTCCTGGTCTAACGCAGCATGTAGGCTGTGATGGCATGAGGAAAAGCTTCAGGAGGAAAGTTAACGGTCCGGTAAATAACGGTGCGTCAGCTTCTCTCCATTCTGTGTCAATCTGAGAAAGTTGCTGCTCGCAGGCTCCCTGCCGTGGAGATAAATGTGGTCACTGGTGTCAAGTTAACAAGAGGAAAGCGGGACAAGACCGGAAATACAACATATTTTACTCAAAATAAAAGCATCGCTTCTGGTACAAGGCTTGAGAGTTTTAATGTGAAAGGGTATACCGGAATGAGTGTTTTTGCATTGTGGGGCACTGACACTGGTAACGCGGTCACGGATGGTTTTTGAGGCGCAAAGCATCACATTTCACCCGTGGGCTCTGAGGGGCTCCATTCACCTAAAGTGGGAGATAGGGGCGCACTGCTGCCCCCTAACGTTTCACAGTCACAATGAACAATGTAACGTCCTCATCAGTATATTTTAAAAAGCTCTTTATTCCATGATAAGTTTATTGATTTTATTTACTGACACCAACATCTCCAGGGATATAAATTCTGTTAAACTCAGCACAATTAGACAATGCTATTGCTTTTCTCAGGAATTCAAAGCGTTTATAACAAGGGAGCTTTTCTTGCACACTTTTACAAAGTGAATACTCACTTAGGGGTCCTGGTTTCTGGGAGAAAAACATCTTATTATAATGTATATTAAAGGAGTAGTTCCCAACATTTTGAGCCCTTTAAGTGCCAAAAAGCAATGTCTACTTGCAACTCCTTTGTGTGTGTCCGGTCAACCAGAGTGATTTTAATTTACTTGTTAAATCTGAATACTTTTTACAGTCCCGGTGAAATAAATTAATAAGATTTACAAGAAAAATTTAAAGATTAAAAGGAGTGTCTGAATATTTTGAGTTGGAACCACTGTATTACAGTATGATATAGCACACAGTGCATTGTGCAGTAGCATGTACATTACATATTTTCATTACGTTCATTGCTCATGTGTGTATGGTAGCACACTATACACTTTCCAGTAAGTTATACACCAGCAAACTGACGTATACACAGCAATTTGTTGTCAAGCTCTTCCTTGTATATAACAAGCCTTAATAATCAAGCCTTCCTTTCATATGTCAACATATTTGACCAATTAAGTTTATTCATATTCTCATATGTTTGGAAATGTTGAAATTCTCCAACCGAAAAAACTGAGCCCAGTGTTGCTAACTCTTTTCTAATGAAGGTGGCTAGCAGCGCTAGCTCCTAAAGGTGGCAAGAAAGTCCACGGACAGCCTGTAGGTCTTCAACCAAAGCCCAAAATATTGATATTAACATATATAGATCATAATCAACATAACAACAAACATTGCTATTGTTAGTTACTCACAGCTGTTGAGCTAGCAGCTTGTGGAAGACTCTGATGACACCAAGCTGCAACCTCCGGTGCTGAGAAATGAAGCCAAAGAGTTAAGTGCCAAAAACTGCAGTTCCTCAAATGGCCACTTGAGGCTGGCTCCAAAAGGGAGTCAATCTCCACAGACTGCCATGTTAAAATGTCCAACTTTACAGCAGAAATAAATGTTTACACCCTGGTACAATAATGGTTTTGGTCTCTATAGCTGATTTCGCCATTGATGGCATCTGTACAGGGTTGTCCTTTAACCACAAGGTTGTTGGTTTAATTTCCGGCTCCTACAATCCACATGTCAAAGTGTCCTTTCAAAGAATTTTCAAGAAATTTAAAGGTTTTTGAAGATTACCAAGTCTAGCTTTAAATGTGTCCTCCATTATATGGAAAACTGCATTTTTGTTGTGGAGGAAAGAAATAAAGGTCAAAGGTTTGCTGAAGTATGTGACCCACTACCAAAAGGATCTTTAAAACCCAGATTTGTTGTGATGTCTGCATTCCACATGTCTATTTCAGCAAGGTTTTATCATACAGACAGGCTAAACAATGTAAAATCAGGTAATGAGATAAGCTATTGGATTTAACATGTAATAAGGATAAAGGAGTGACAAAAGATGTTCTGTAAATAGGATTTAATTTGTTAGTCTGAAAATGTATAGCAAGTCATATAGTGCCCTATCGTACAGTCTTAATTATCATTATACAATTTACAGTTTTTGTGTTTTTGTGACTCTACGTAAGTGTAGTGACAAAATATAAAGCATAGAAAAGCTGTGTTAAACAAACAAGGTCCAGAGGCCGGTATATCTTAACATGGTGCGAGTGCACAGTTAAAGGGTCGTTTACAGTTTTACAGAGGAAGTGATTCAGACAACAGCACAACACAGAAACCTATAAATCACCTGTCAGTATCAATACGTGATAATGATATAATTTATTGCACAAGCCAATCTGTATAAACACATTCTAAAATAAAACAGAAACAATATCACTTCATCTAAAACATATAAATTAACAAATTTAATTTCAGAGTAAAACTAGATTTGTGGAAGATTTGTGTTTCTGGCATATTCTCTAAATCCCTCATACCTTTAGATATGTTCACGCATACTGCACCACGCACACACACTCTCACACTCACACACACACACACACACACACACACTTATGCCCCAGGGTGTGCTCAAACACATACAAACACATTAAATGACAAGAAATGCAGAGAGAAGGGCTTGATCAAATCCATGGCAGTCTTCCCCTTCAGCAGCAGCAGCAGCAGCAGCAGAATTTCATTCACAAATACCTGAATCATTCATATCACGCTCATCGTAACCAAGGCTGTAGAGAGACGAATACTGAATTAATTCAATTACTCACGCAATCATCAGTATATTGTGTGTATCAGTATGTTTTAACTGCAACAGGACTGAGGTCATGAAGGTGTCCTCAGCAGGTGAACAGATGCTTACAATCGCTTTTGAGTCTTCTTTGTCCAAAACCTTTTGCGCTTGGTCTGGAGAAAACTTGAGCATGGAGGTAATCACTTTGGCCATCGTCTGTGGATGAGGAGGAAATAAAGGCCTTTTAAAAAAGCTGGACAATCAGCATTATTTTTAATATCTGTGCTGCTAGTGCAGTTTCAATATCCCTTTCACAAACTTAACACAATGATCCAAACAAACTGAGCTTGTACATTGACAATTAAAGCCCAACAAGACAAAAAGAAAAATCAACTCCAGGCCCATCTGCCAGGGCTCATGCATTTTCCCATAAACACATGGGATAATCAGAAACAGGGCTGCTGTGTAGGAAACCTAACCGCTCAACTAACACTAAACAAGGCCAGCATGACTTTAAATGGTAAATCTGCGTCATGCAAGATGTATGTGCTAGCAGGCAGCCTGGGGGACATCCTCCACACTGGGGTGGTCCACCATGTTGCCATAAAGACAGTTTGCTGAGGAGCTGCAGTGACAATCCTGCTGACTTTAGGGCCATGTCAACAGCACTGTTAATTAGGGAGATCACTGTTAATTTCACCCAAGAAGACTGGACACAACATGACTTCCATAAGGCGTCCTAAAGGGTCACATTTTATGTGGCAGGCGGAGGTCATTGGGTATACAGTTAAAAAAAATGGGATGCACTAACTCGGTGATATCATTAGTTATTATCTCAATGAAGTGGTTTTAAATGATCTCCTTTCACCTTAAAAATATAAAAATCAGTGGTTCATGCTTTATTCTTGAAATGCTTTATAAAGCAAACACTGCAGTGTCACATTTAATGTAATCATTTGCAGCATGTAAAACAGTAGAATTATGATTTAAATAACCTCAGAATGATACAAACAAATAAGCAAACTATCCATCCATCCATTATCTGTAACTGCTTATCCTGTTCAGGGTCGTGAGGAGAACATGCAAACACCACATAGAAGTTCCCAAGCTGGGTTTGAACCTGCGGCCCTCTTGCTGTGAGGCAAACATCAGACTATTTTTGTCTTTTTTAATTCCATTCATTGTACAAATGAACACATTGTTCACACTGTGTTGCTCTGCATCACCCAGACAACAATATGATTTCCTGAGGAAGCATCCCTGCATTTGTTGAGCTGTTGTCATCATGTATCCCTGTGACTGGCTGTTTCAGAGCTATGACACCAGTGATGTTACTGGCTGAGTGTACTGATTAATCATCACACCCTGATCAACATGGTGCACTTGGATATGCCTACAATATCTGTGACCTATGGCTATGAGCAATTAAAATAAAGCATGTGGACTCCTTTGTTCCTGGTGTTTTTCACAGTCAGCCAACCATGCTTAAGATGGAGACAGGCATTCAATATCTGACACTGAAGAAACTAAGAAACTAGAAAATGTAAGCACATAAACAAGCGCTCCATGTTTTTAAAATATAATGCTGTAAGAAGATAAAAAGCATACTTTTGTTTCCCGTCCCATCATGTATTCGAACAACACCTTCCTCAGGTATTCCATCTCAGTAGGTTCGCTGCTGTTGTACGCTGGTTCTGTGAAAACAAGCAGAAACAGCCATTTAATAACCTGACACCTGGTCAGCCACACTATTATGCATACTTGAGTAAAACTGTAATAATAAACTGTCATATTCAAATATTATTGAATGAAGAATGTAACTGACTTTCATGCCTCTCAGGTCCTGTTACTGTCTATGTGAATATTGTTTCACTGGACTGTGTGTTAAGTTTCTTTTTAAGTTTAAGTACTTTACACTGCCATTTTGGCTAGGTCTGTGTGGTTAAAAAAAACATTAACTCGAGACACTTTTCTGCTTAAATACAGTAAGCAGTAAGCTCTAAATCAGGATGCACTTCTAAAAGCATAACAAATGTTGATTGTCTAGTTTTAAAGTAAGACTAGAATACAACAATGCCTGTCACTGTAAAATACTCCAGCTGAATTCTGCACAGGTATGGGTTCAAATTAAGCACCAACTGTAAGCACAGGAAAGAAAGCCGAGGCTCAGCATGAGCACATTAATACCACAACAGACAGAAAATGAACGTTTTACTTCCATGCCCAAAGCTATAACACCATTATCCCTCTAAGAATTACGAATGGGAAACTGTGTTACAGCGTGGACAGGGCTGGTAACACTTAAGACTGCTGCTGCTGCTGCTGCTACCACTAAAATATCCCCATCAGGTCTTTAATATGGAACAACACCCACTCGCTCTCTGCTTATCTGGAATAATCATTCAGACGACAGCAATGCACCAAGACAGACCGTGCGATTAGAGGACAGGAAAAGGTGATAGAGAAGAAGTGCAAACAACTCTTTGATCTCTTGTGTGTAGTAATGGGTCACCAATAAATCACAGAGCCTTTGTCCTCCTGACCCCTCGTTGCCCCAGTGGAGCCTACCATCCCATCCCGCATCAAACCATCTACAAACTGAAAGCCCTTCTACCTGCAACCACAGCTCTGTGATTTAAGTGGACTCAACAGATTCATAATGAGTGGAGGACGCTTTCACTAAAAAGTACTGTAATCCAAAGGAAATACAGGTATTGTATGTGAATTGGAAGTAGAGGATTTGAGAAGTCTGTGTGGGAAACGTTAAGACCAAATCTGCAAAACCCATTAAATCCAAGGATGGCTTCTTCACCGCCCCCCCTTCTGACAGCAGATTCTCTTTATTACACCAGCAGGGAAGCGCCAAGAGGAGAGTCAAATTCACTCAATCTGCCCCATTTCTGACTCTCTCACACACCACCACTCAGTTTATGATATATTTGGGGATACTGCATTGACCCAGAGTCAGCACCCAGAGGCTTACCTTAACCACAGTGCTTACATGTCTAGCCCTAACCTTTATTCTAGTCTAACTTAACCAAACCTTAATTATAACCGCAGCTCTCATCTTAACCAGTGAGCCTAAAAATCAAGCTTAGTTAGCTAAAATGTCCTCAAAGCACAGTTAAACCAGACCACACACCCACACACTTGCATCTCTTGTCTCATCTTTGATCCACAATGCCACTACTGGTAGCATGTCTTAACACCAACTTTAAGATCCTACAGAGCAGTTATGCTATGGGAATTATAACTATACAATTTATATAAATGTGTAAGTAAGGGAAAATGTACAGTTAGCCACTTACAGGGTGATGAAACACCCTGAGGCCCTGAGGGAGTTTATTTCACAACAATGACCCACTAACTGTACATTATCCCGCTTAGACCACGGCTACTTACTTAAGAAATCAATAATTTGACACAAAAATGGTCCGGTAGAGTCTGAGATCAGAAGTGTGTCCATAGCAATGGTCTGTTATACATAACAGCGGTCTGCTACAACGAAATAACCACCAATCAAATCAAATCAAATAGTCAACAAAGCCATGAAATAATCTTATGTTAAGTTTTGAAAATCCTTGTTACTTATGCTGCAGGTGTATTTACTGTAGTGTATGTTATGTGTATGCTTCCATTAATATTGCCCTGTTTTCAAGCATTTTGCGTGGCATTGTTGTTGAGCTGAGCTAAAAGAATCAAGATGCAGAACTAAGTGATTCATGGTGTTAACATTACCTTTGAATGTGCTCCCGAGGTGAGTTACAACAGTGGTTCGGTGGAAACATTTAATCTTGTCCTCAAGCGAGTGAATCTACCATGGAGAAACATCCACACACACACACACACACACACACACACACACACACACACACACACACACACACACACACACATGCACAGATTAATCATTTAAAAAAGGCTGTTTGACCCACGTGGGTTCACTCTATGCATTAGCCTAATGGTTCTATGGGACATAATCACAGCATTTTGTGGATCATCCTCAGGGGATGTTTGCGAGAATGACGACGTGTGTGAGAAAAACTGTGGGAGGCGTTGCTGTGATTGTTTATAGGGTTAAACCAAATGTAAACAGATGTGCTTTGTAATTAAGTTGATGCAGCAGGAGAGCAGTAGCTCCTCTTGCTGGAGGCCACAGAGTCCTGGGAATGCACTGCATGGGATTCGCCCAACACTCACTCTCTCAACGAAGCCCTGCTCTTTCAGCCGAGCCTCGCTCAGCAACGTCGTCTTCTCGGCCAGCTGAGCCTGAGGTAGAGAAGGACACAACGTTAACGTCAACAAGACCTGGAATGGTGGAACAAGTATAAGAACAAGCGATGCCCAAAGAAAACGTGCGTCACTGATAGACACATACGGTCTATCAATGACGCAGGTTTTCTTAACTTTCTTACTGTGGTAATGGACTGGAATGATCCTAGTAACATACCTGTAGTTCTTCTGTGCTCATCTGTGCCCAAATAAAGAAGAAAAAAAAAAGGCAGATAGTGCATGTTACAATAGAATAAAAAACATTTATATTAATATACATTAATACATACAATCAGTCAGTTGTGGCATAAGAATAGTTAAATAAACTGTACAGTTTACCTTTATAAAACAAATCTACTGATATTCTATATTTTTGTTATTGTCAATGACTATAAAAAGACAAAAATCAACATGTATGTAGATATAAACAGCTCATTTTAACGGTAATGAAAACACAACGATTCGTGTAAAAAAAAAAAAAAGGCCATGTCTCTGTGCACACCTCCTCCTCCTATCTCCTGTGTTTGACCATGCACTGTATATGTGCATGCTCTCACTGTGCATGTCCTATCACCCTGATCATGGGCTGTGCATGTGCCATCAGGCACTGAGTGGGCCCCCAAATACAGCACTGAGGGAGAAATACAGATAAGGAGACAATGGCTGGACTTTACCTGCATGGACTGATGCCTAATAGGCATTTCTTTTCATGTCTGTGTATATGGATATTGTGTTATCATTAATGTGGATATATTAGATGAGCATTAATAACTGGTAGATCTGTATTTAAGCTGTTTTCCATGTAGATGCCTGTGTTATCTTAGACTCACTTATATCGCTAATGTTGAGTCAGTTTTAATTCCACCACTACTGTTGTGCTTCATTGCACTAAAGAAAACATGCTTTAACATATTATGTTCAATCTCTGCCAGTAGTTCCCCCTAACTGTCACACATTAGTCCTTTAATGTACACATATTAAAGTATTGTGCATCCACAGCCTGATGTAGCTTATTCCTCTGTGGCTCCATTGTTGTCTCTAAATTACTAAAAACGCATTAATGAGGCACACTGTAGTACAGGATGACATGTTCCTTCATTAAGATGAATATGGGCACTCTAGTTTACATTGAATCAACCCACCATACACAATATTTGCTAGCTAGAGCACTAAATCTGTATTAATTCACCACTGAAAATAGTTCCCAACTAATAGGCAATTTATTCCAGTTTGAGTAATGTTCTCTAACAGCTACAGTGCTCAGCTGTTTTAGGAAATTATTTAGCATTTTTTATAAATGAAACCATGTATTTTTGTGACCGGTTTTGGGAGACACATACAGGTGAAAGACATCAGAAAGGATTGAGAGATGGACAAACGCTGTTGGTTTTGGTCTTAAACGGCCAAGACCTAGCCTAGAATAGCACCTTTCCTATCTTTTAAAAGGCACAGTACAATTTATGTCCAGTTTAGTCTGCACAGACAGTCTAAACTGGACTTCATAAAGAGTGTGGACGTGCTGTCTCTATGGAGAGACACACTGACCCACTGTCTAAATGAATAATGGTTTGTGAGGCCCATAGTAAGGAAAGGCCTCCCTGAGCATGAACCCATACAATCCACCCATAAAGTTATTACCTCACCAGGGAAAAACGCAGCAAAGAGAGCAGCGTAATTCTTTGTGTTTGTGTGCATCTGGACACAGCGCAGAAAGGTAGAAGAATCAGTGCAGGGGTCTCATGGCACCTCAACACCTGGGTAAAACATCTCCCTGGAGTACTTTTGTCCTACCTGGCCCCTCTCCAGTATGCACATCTTGCCTGTGAGTATTGCTGTGGTATAAATCTAAGGCCCAGCATCACCTCGTATGATGATAATTGAGAACAGGGATTGAGGCTGGCTGCTGCCTCGCAATCTCTGTTTTCCAAGGGGAACATTCCTGAGTGATTCAAACGAGCTTCACGGCATCCGGCGTGCTTTGGAGAGCAGCCACACGACTGGAGCGAGGGGCTGATCAGAGCGAGGTATGCGAGCAAATTGTCCCTGGGCTTTTAGGCGGAATCCTTCAATTACGAAGCAAGACAAAGGAAAAGATAACCGATAACTGCCAAGTCTGTTAACCTGGATGTGAACTTTCAAATAATAAAAAGGCATCTTAAAGGGCCTTGAGGTTCGGACACAAAAAGGCTTCCATCAGACAGTCTTTTCCCAGTGGGAGCTGAAAAATATGACTTCATAGAGCCACTGTTATTTCATGACTTCACAATAGCTGATGATTTCAACAGAGTCACTATTCGGATTTAATCTAAACCTCCAGTCTCTCATATAATGGACTTAAATGGCTGCAGGTAGGATTTTCTACATCTGTGAAAAATGTTTCCAATACACCAACCATTTGTGACACCAATCACAGATGTGCGACCAGGTGAATACGTACAGTGGGGCAGAAATATTCCTACCTCAGTAGTGTTATGGCTCTTTGCTTGCAACTCCTCCAGTTCTTTCTGAACCTGCCACACTCGGTCTCCCATCTCCTCCTCTCGACTCTGCAAAAGAAAAGAAAGAACAACGGGTGAGTCATTTCCTATGTTTCATCTGAGCATCACAACTCAAGTATGTCGGTCTAATCACTCGCTGACTTATTGCAGACTGCCCACCATTAATTATGTTTGGAGACAGTAAGGGAGACGATTTCATAGCAGACGGTGACTGTTTTTAAGTAATCATTTGACCATTTTCCACACATAGTATATATCATTCAGTATGCTTTCATTGATGACTAACTTAAGTTTTTTAGGGAGGGGGCTGTCAGAGGATATGCAGACAGATTGTGAATCAGTGGAATATATGATCTGATTAAAAATATATATCCATGTATTAAGTCAGCTAAGATAGTGGTTCCCAAACTTTTTCACACTAAGGACCCCTGAACTGACACAAATTAGACCAGCATTAACTCTTTCAGCAATTTGCCATTGTAACGAAAATATTCACTTCACCTGTCAGTGCTCAAAATGTTGTTACCGTTACGGCTGATTGGTGTATATTAACGATGTATTTACTGTTTCTGTGCAATGCCTGGATAACCTGCACACAGAAATTTCCCAATTTGGAATCCATCCATTTATCTGTTCTGATGTTGGTCTCTAGCAGATCATTTTTATGTCAAATTAGTGATTTCTTTAGTAAGTAGCTGTGTAATAAGCAGGATAATGTACAGAGGGCCAGTAATTGTTGTGAAATAAAAGCCTTCAGGTTGATGCACTGCTTTGTGTCAGGTGTCCACCAAATCGCCCTGTCAGGGCTTATTTCACGACAATGTCCAGCTTGCTGTACATTATCCCTTACATAGACAGCCGGGAAGAAGCTGGTACAGTGAGAGCTTCCAAATGTAGGGTTCATTTCCTTTCCATGTTAAATCTACTGTATGAATTGGGGTCTCGATTTAGGAAAAATGTTTGTCAGCATCATTGTTTTGGAGTACCTGTATAACCTCTTCATATTTCTGAACAGTTCTTTGCAAATCATCCTCCTTCTGGCCAATCACCTTCCTCAGCTGACTGGCTTCCTCTCGATGGCTACTGAGGAGCTCTGCCTCTACAGCCTGGGCCTTCGCTGTGTCGAGGAAGGGGAAAGAAGCCAGTTAGCACATAAAAAAATTATATTCCAAACCGCTCAATCACACTTCCCATCTGGAATGTCACACGATTTAACCACAGAGGAAACAAGGAAACATGGCAACTCAGACGCACTCTTTCCAAATGAAATGATCCCTTAATTTTGTTCCGCACAGTGTTGAGATTAAAATTGTGTTTCCGTGTAGTTATTTCCCCCTACTGTTGTACATGAAAGTCAATCATGTTCATTTCGCTTTTCCATTTTCAGGCAGTTATTTGGTCGCCTAAAACAGATGTGTACTGAAAGGATTTCCCCACAAGAAATGAGAATGATCTCAATCACTTATTTCCCATGCTTTACAACAAAGCTGTAAATCTTGTCAGATTAATTTAATTAATTATTTTTTTTATTTTCCCCTCCTTACCAATGGCCTCCTTCACTGCTGTATCAAGCTCTCTCTCTTTCAATGCCATCTGTGTGTTTAACTCCCTCATTAACTGTTTGATGGCAGAGTTGTGCTTCATCTCCACATCTTCCAGCTCCAGTCTATTAGAACATATAGAGGAAATGTATTAAGTTAGTATGGACACCACAAGCATGTGTTTAAATACTTGCAAACTCTCATTATCCACTAAACATACTTCAGCTTTTTCTCATTCTCCTCCAGCAGCTCTTTCTTCATGTACTCCAGGTCATGTTCGTGCTCCTTCCTCAGTACTCGCATGTCTTTCTGCAGCCTGACGAAGTCCTTGTGGATCTTCTCTTTCTCGTTCTTCACCTGACTCAGACTGTTCTTCAGAGACTCCAGTGACTCGCCGTCCAATTCTCGCATCGCAGAGTGGTTGTCCATCTCGGTTTGCATTGCGCTCTTAGTTTGCTGTACACGTTCCACCTTAATCTCAGCCTCAGCTTCTGGTGGATTTTGGACCTGCTTAATAGTTGCCTGCTGTTCATTAAGCTGGGCATCCTTCTCACATATTTCTTCTTTCAGGCGATTTATTTCTGCGAGCAGGTGTCCATTCTGCTCTTCTGCTTCTTTTAGCTTCGCCTCAATTTCGCGCAGTGCTGATTCAGTTTCTTTGAGCTCCCCTTGTTGTTCTGCATCTCTCTGAAGTGAGGACAGCTTCTCTTCGTACATGTTTTTCACTTCCTCTAAAGTCTTTTCTTTCTCAAGCCTCTCATTACTCAGAATCTGTTCAATTTCTTTCTCCTGTTCTTCTTTAAGCTTGACGAGAGCTTCCTCAAGTGTTTTTGCTTTCTCCTCTAGTGTTTCAGTGTGCTGTTTTCCAGACACTTCATTGCTCTTGATTTCCTCTAGGCTAATCTGAAGAGCCTTGATCGCCTGCTCTTTCTCCTCAAGCTGAGAGGTTAGCTGTTTTTTAATCTGACAGATTTTCTGCTCAGCTTTCTTCTTCAGCTCCGATACTTTCCGAGCACTCTCTGCGGATAACTTCTCCTCAGCCGCCTTCAAACTCTCCTCTTTGCTTTTGATGATATCCACTTTCATCCTTTCAAATTCCTCCCTTTGACTTTCAAGCTTGTGTTGACACTTTTGGTTGTCTTCCTCGAGGGAGCGGAGCTTTTCCACCATCTCCTGCTCCAAATTACCATTCTGGGTACACTGTATCTGGGTCTGCTGCAGCTGCTCCACCAACTCTCTCTTCTCATCCTCCCTGATGCTGTGTTGCTGCTTGAGGTCGGCTGTGAGCTGTTCGCACTCGCTCGTCTTTAAGGCTAACTGCTCCTGAAGCTCACCGAGTCGACTGATGCAGCTCTCCAGCTCCGAGGTGAGGCCGCTGACCTTCTGCTCCTTCTCGCTTAACGCCTGGTCCATCTCAGACTTGCTGATGGACTGATTGTCAATGCTTGCCGTCAGCCTTTGAAGGGCTTCATTCTTTTCTGAGATTTCCCGCTCCAGCTCACCGAGCCTGGCCTGCAAAGCTGAGATAGCATTGTCATTCTGGGTGAGCTTTGCCTCTGTCTTCTTCTCATATTCAGACAGACTGATCCTGAGTGCATCTGCCTGCTCTAATGCAGACTTTCTCTCCTGCTCTAACCTCTCAATGTTCTCCTCCATTTGAGCAGCAGCCTGTTGTCTCTCTCTCAGCTGATTTATGGCTTCCTCCTTCTCTTTTATGCTACTTGCTAGCTGATTTTTCAGGTCACTGGCGATGCTTTCCAGGTTATTGATATGCACCTCGTTTGTTTTCATGCTTTCTGATATGAGTCTGTTTGCTTCGCTCAGCTCCTCAATTTTCAGAGCTTGCGACTGAGAATGATTCTCTTTCTCATGTGTTAAGGCTTTGACGTGCTCTGTGTGAGCGTTTACCTGAGCAGCCGTCTGTTCTAATGAAATGCATAGATTCTTATTCTCCTCCATCTGCTGGCGGAGATTCTCCTCTAAAGTGCAAATTCTATCTGCTTTAGTGAGGATGACATTTTTGAGATTCACTACCTTCTTCTGGCTACAGAGGAGTCTGTCTTTCAGCTCTTTCAACCTACATTCAACCCTTTGACAGAGTTCATCAGACCCAAACTCCACTTTAGCCTGAAGCTCTTTACAGTGATGCTCCATTTGGTTTCTGATCACCATTAACTGCTGTTGGAACTCTGCTTCCTTGGCTCGTAGCTGAACGGCGGTTTCCTCAAATTTATTCTGCAACGCCTCGCTTTCCTTACATCTGGACCCTTCCAGTGCTTTACGCTGCTTCTCTGCTTCCTTCAGCTTTCCTGACAAGGTCTTTAACTTCTCTCTGCTCTCTTCCTTGGTCGTGTTGAGCTTGTCTTGCAAGGAGTTTCTCTCGTTCAGAGCCTGATTGAGGTTCCTCTCCACTGACTCCATTTGCTCTTTGAGCAAAGCTTCGCCATGAGACAAACTCTCAAGTTTGACGGCTGCTTCGTTAAGCTCTTCCTGCAGCTTTTGCACGGTTGTTTCTCGAATTGCAAGGTCCTCCTTTAGATCCTTTATTTCACATGAGGCTTGCTCATTTTCCTCTTTGCCTCTGTTGAGCTGCTGAGCCATCTCCTCCAGCTCCTGAGCCTTCTCCTGTAGTACATGTGAGTGTTTCTCCGTTAACTCTTCCTCCTGCTGTCCTAACTTCTCCTGCCAACGATGTTCTAGCTCCTTGATCTCATGCTTATATGCTTCGTGTAGCTTCTCCACTTCCTCCTTATGGTTGGCCTGCAGCTCTGACACTGCACTGCTGAGGCCTTGGGAACTTTTTTGGGCCATCTCCACAATTTTCTCTTGAACTTGCTGCTCTGTCTGCTGCAGCTCTCTCTCCTTCTTTGCCAGTTCCTCCTTCATGTTTTCCTCATTCTGCTGAAGCTTTTTCTTAAAAGTCTCGTGCATTTCTTTGGCCTTGTGTTTAAACTTTTCCATTTTTGTCTCCTGTGCTTTCAGCTTAGCTTCCATCTCAGTTATGGTGTTTTTCATCTTCTTCTCGTGGGATGCCTTTTCATCATCCAGCTGTTTCTTGAGGCGAGTTTGCTCTTCCTGCTTAATGTTCAGTTCTGCACTAAATGACGTCTCCTTCTCCGAGAGCTCCTTTTTGGTCTGATGTAATTGGTGCTCCAGTTCCTGAAGCGACTTCTCTTTTTGATGACAGTCATTCTTTGTTACTTCCAATTGATGCTCCAAATCTGCCAAATCCTTCTTACACTGATCCAGCTCCTCTGACATCTTACTTAACTGTGCATTAGATTCCTTTAGACTCCCACTCTCCAGCTGGGATTGTGATAAACGTTGCTGCAGCTCGTCCAGCTCTTTAACCTTGGCATTTAATTCTTGTACAGTGAAATGTGACTCCTCTTGTAGTGTTTTTTCTCTTAGGACATGGTCTTTAATTTCCTTTTCCTTTTCCTTCAGAACAATCCTCAACGCATTAAGTTCCTCCTTCAGAGTTTTCTCTACACCTCCTAGTGACTGCTCATGCTCCTGTTTGATATTTGCGAGCTCCGTATTGTGCTTTTCCATGTGGTCTTGAAACCTCTTCTCATGCTCCTGCTGAGCTGAACTATGAGCGTCCTCAGCTGCCGCCAACTTCTCCTCCAGAAGCTGTTTACTCTTCAAAGCCTCAGAAAGTTCAGCGGTAACTGACTCCAGCTCTGCCTGCTTTGCATCCAGTTTCTCCAAAGTTTTCTGGTTCATGTCTTCAACATGTGCTTGGAACTGCACTTCTTTATCTTTCAGGAGGGTCTCCACCTCAGCTCTGTGCTTTTCCTTGAGCTCCTCGAGAGCAGCGTTAGTCTGTTGGGTTAGGGTGCCCTTGTGCTTTTCCAGCTGCTCCCGGTACTTTTCCTTTAATGCAGATATTTGCTCTTTGTGTTTAGCCTTCTGCTCATCCAACTGACTGGAAAGTTCACGGGACAGACTGGATCCATCTTGTGAGATCTTCTCCAGAGAGCTCTCCAGCTCCAATACTCTCTGCAATCACATGCATGTAGGTTGTTAGATCATTCTGTAATACCCCAAGAGTTTCACAGAATACTGAGGCAACAAAAAACAAAGGGTCAGTAATGAAAAATATAATTAATATTTTGAACAGTGGGACTGTACTGAATCAGTGTCATTATCAACAAATATTCAGAGCTTCAATATGTGGCATTTATATGTAACAGAATAACAAACTGTTTCAGATTTCCTTTCCCTTATTATAGCACTTGTATCTACCCCTTATCAATATGATTTAATATATATCCATCTTCCCCTCCCCGTATATTTGTGAGAGTGCATACTTGGGTAGAAAATTAAAAAAAAATATGTAACTGCAATTATTTTGCCTGATATTGCAATTGCGATATAATTTGCGATATTAGAGGAAAGGACCATTTTTACAAGATTTTTACATGATTGAAACATTAAAATGATTATGGAGAGATTTTTGTGGAGATCTGTATCAAACAAAGATGCTTTCTTCAGTCTGTACAATATAATGTGTAAGCCAGGACATCTCTGCAGCATCACAATATTCAATTTAAAATTGCATTTTGACATACAAACCAAATACATAAATCAGATAATATAAATGCAAATTTTATATGCAACTAACATGGAAATTAATTTTATGATGTTTAATTTTATTTAAATGAAGATTTTAGACTCAAAGAGTTCAATCAGTCTTAATTAATAGGTCTAATATTATCCCAGTAACTATATAAAAAAACAACTCACAGTTCTTGCAGCTTCCAGCTCCAGCTGTATCTCTTTGACCCTGTTATCAGCTTCAGTCCTCAGAGCCATCTTCTGTAACTCTACGTCCTCCAGAGCCAGAGAGGACTGCTGCTCCCGCTCCTTTCCTAACAGGGCAAACTCCTCTTTGCACTGCTCCTAAATACACAAGCAGCACAAGGAGGTCACATCAAAATTCAAATGTTTTTTCATCTGATTTACTTGATTATGTTGCAAAATTAAACAAATGAAAACCTTTGGCACATACCACAGCTTTGTTGATTCTGGCACTCATCTCTTCTTCTTTAGCAGCCAAAGCTTCACTGTGGACTTTTTCCATTTTGGCGACAGTTTCCTCCGATGATCTCTAATAACATTAATAATAATAAATCAGATTTACTGTATATCGTACTTTTCTGTGTTCTCAGAGACACTTTACAGCACAACATACATTGTCAAATATCAATAATATAATACAATAAGTGACTATAACATGTCATATTAGCCAACTCATGGGTAATGCCAATCACTCCCTGACCTTCATGATGGTGACGACCTCCTGTTTGACTCGTGTGAGTTCTTGCTGCAGAGTCTTCCTCTCTTCCTCACTGGCCCTTTCAACCTCTTTCACTTGCTCCTCCAGCTGAACCTGCAGCTGTTTTCGGGCCTCCTCCGCCCTCTGAGCTACACCCAGCGCCCGCTCAAGTTCTTCAAATGCTGTGAGAAGAAAAAAAACACATTGTTTACATATCCAGAAAACATATTCAGATGTACATTGACAGACGTTTCAGAGGCCCCCAGGGTAGACCCTGAACCCGCTGGAGATTATATGTCTCATCTGGCTTGAGAACACCTCGGGATTCCCCAAGAAGAGCAAGAAAATGCCGCTGGGGTAAGAAACGTCTGGAAAACCCTGCTAAGCCTGCTGCCCCCCTGACCCGGCCCCGGATGAGCGGAAGATAATGGAAGGATGGATGGATTTCACTCACCTGATTTCTCAGCCTTTTCTTTCTGTTCCTGTAATTCTTCTTTCTGGACCGTAGCCTGCTGGAGCCTGGAGCGGAGCTGTGCAACCTCTTCTTCTTTCATTTCCAGAGTCTCATGCATCTGGCGCTTTGTCTCAGCGATAACCATTCCCTGAAAGCCATGAAAAATAATCAACCTTTTAACTGTACTGAACTGTACTACTGATTTCATAAGTACTATCTGTGTATTTTAACTCAAGATGTGTCTGTAATTGTTCTTGACTTTACTGCTCACACAGATCTCATGAGCTGCTGTCCATCCTGCTGAGCTTGGGGTCAAAGTTTAAGAGAAACGATATGGGACTTCAAGGTGGCTGACTCAGAGTAAAAAAACATGTCATGTCTCATATAGGACCTTAAATCAAGATGTGACTAAAGCCTAAAAACCTCCTCACTCACCTTGTCCTGCTCTAGTTGCTCAATGAGGTTCTTGGCATCACGCAGCTGAGTGATCAGCTTAGTCTTTTCTGTTGTGTGTAGTTCCTATAAACACAAAATATTTGACACAATTATAAAAGAAAATGTCAGATCTTTTGGACTCATATCCTGTATATGCTTGTGGTCAGATAACTTCAAAATGTTTTCTGCACCACCCAGGATGCCTCACCCACAAGCCAAACAACGAGACAGTGTACACAGCCCAGCTAAACCAACAAGCCGACCCAAATTACAGCCCATTTTAGTAGCAGTGGCATGTAGTAGCTGTGTCTCTGTGGCACCACTGTGGAACCAGTGGTTACTAAACAGGAAATGCTGTGCTGTCTGTATTTCTATGATGTTCGATCTATGCAGCCTTTGGTTTAACAGATTTGAAAATTCATAGAACATTTTTTTTAAATGAATAGTTTTACTGTAAATACACAAAAATCCAATGTAATACTCTGTCAAGTAGACTGTAAAAAATAAATTTAAAAATCCCTGAGCTGAATGTCTGGAATCGCAGACAGACGGTCTGTTTTATGGAATATTTGTCTGAGGCAGATGATGAGCACAGCACAGCCCAGCAGTTCCAGGATGCCTTCATGCTGCTTAAGAGGGCTAAACGCCTGTTAACCTCTGCTTTTCCAGACACAGGAAAGGCCATGTTCTCAAACAGACTGAAGATTCAATACAACATTTACTGCAAAACAATGTCACAGTGTCAGACGTTTGTTATCAGACACTGCAGAACATCAGAACAGCGATGGACAAGTGGAACAAGCCGATCATACTACTGAAGCAAAATGTTTTGAAATCAGTGACAACAACGGTTCATGTCATGCAATGCTGACATGACATGAACTCCCTCCTCTTCCTGGAGCTTCGCCAGAGAATTTGGATGTGCAGACTCTGAGAGCCACAGCAATCCACTGTGTCATTGAGATAATTGTGTCGCATTATCAGTGGACCATAAAGCCTCTGGCAGACATCTTGCAGCACAACATTATTACCCTAAACAGTAAACACACTGTTCTCAGCCTAGCCTCATTTTAATAAAACTTTTTCATAATTACAGTTTACCACTACATCAATATCTAGTGAGAGGCTAAAGGAAAGTGCTATTTTTTAAAATACCTTGACAAAGTGATGAGTATAAGCAGATATTATCTCCAACTTATAGATAAATTTGAGTGCAAAATGAAAGTATGACCATGGTTGCCACTCCAGCATGATTGACATTAAACATAAGTTAGCCACCTTCATCTTCTCCAGCTCCTGCAGTCTCTCCTGCAGCTGCTCCTGCAGAGTTTCGTTCTCACTGCCCAGCTGGGTGCTGCGCTCCTTGTGTGTTCGCATCACTTCTTTGCACTTCTGCAGCAGGTTTTCCTGCCTCTTCACTCTCTTCTGCAGCGCCTCCATAAGTTTGGTTGGATCACTGTTGCCCTCTCCTGCCCAGAACATAAAATGCAGTGGTTAAAAAAAATAAGATTAAACAGAAATGACTTTCATAAAAGTCTCATATACAGTAAGTACAAAATACAAATATATATATATAAATAATCAGCTTACCGTCAGTGACTTCAGGCTCTACTCCTTGCTCCTTCAAAGGACTTTGTGTGGACGAGTCTGGATCTGCATCTTCAGATTGAGGGACGTCACCATCAGGTGGCACAGCACCGCCAGAGACCCCCTTGGCTCGTTTCTTCAACAGAGCAACCTGTTAGAAAGAGCAAAAACCACGGTTAGTGAAATAAACATCTAACTACTTTGGTTAAAGATCTAAATCTGGCATTATTCCATGCATACTTAATTTTGTATATTTAACTTTTTATACATATATTACCATTTATTTATTTGTAGTGTTTTGCAAATATTGCAAGTGCATGAAGGGCACTGACCAAGGATTAAGTTAATATATTACAACAAATATATTAAATGAATCATGTCTCTGATTTAATGTAAAATATTGTCACATCTATTAGTTGATCACTGCAGTAAAATTAGCATTATAAACTTCTTTGGTTTCTATGTTTGTTAATCAGCCATGTTTATTCAAAGTACTGTATATGAGCACATGACTGTAAATCGTTCCAGCAAACATTACATCATGGTGTTGATTCCTTGCATAAATCAAAAACAGTTCTGTGATTATGCTTAGTGTTGCTTTTTCAAAGTCAAATTTGAACATTTTTCAAGTACTGTACAGGTAAAGAAAATTAAACTTCTGTCTGACTTTGAGTCATACTTTATTGCCTTGTAAATCCTGAAAGCTGCAGACTTTGCCCCACATAAAAAATAACCATATACATAATGCCAGCATCCATGTACCAACACTCACCTGTGTCTGGAGCACAGTGATCATCTGGTCTTTTTCTTCCAGCGCAGCATCAAACTCATCTTGTAGGTGTTTCTTTGCCTGCTGGTCCATTTGAAGCTCCTAGAGACCATTCAATATCTTCATTCACACATATCATAAAGAGGAAGACAGATATTGATCTAGAAAGAGATACATTACTTATCACCGTACCTCCCGTAGCTCCCCAATCCTGCGAAGAGCTTTATCTTGACTCTGACTGAGGATCACCTGAGGGGAAGGAGAAGAGAAATGAACATCAGGATATTACATTCATACATATTACAGTATCAAAAATAAAATATTAATCAACATGGTAGTGATAATTACCTGTGTTTTTTCTTTATCTCGTTGTACTGTTCGGTACGCAGTAACTAGCTGTAACGTTAAGAAGTAGAGGCAAGTAAAAGGCACAAAGAAAGAAAGACCAAACATGAGAAGGAGAGAGGACATAATAAATGAGGATACATCAAAGTAGGACTGCCCCCTCTTACTCAGTTAGTCAACTAATTTGTCATTTTGGTCCTAAAGATTTCTTGTTGATTTATGCATTTTTCAAGCTGAATGACTTCTTACATCTCTGGTAAACACAAGATTTAAAGTGGTGCTTTTGTGCGATTTCTGAGTGAAGAAACTCAGTTTCACAGATCTGTCAATTAAATCAACTAATCGACCAGTCAACAAAATGAGCTCGTTGAGCATCAGTTGACCTAGTTTTTCATCGCCGGCTTTAGTCTGCCCGTGTCAGAGATTTTTGACCAAATCAGCATGTTGAAGTCCAGTTTTCCGTTTTGAATGAGAAACAAACTACCACGACCGTCTCCTGTGGAGAGTTATTTCCTCTCATACAGGTGCAGAAGGTACGTGCAAACTGGCCGTTGGATGTAGTCTTTGCGGTGTGTTCGAGTGCAGCTTTTTGGATAAGACAAATGAGGCAATGCAGCTGGCAGCCTTCGTCTCTGTTCTTTGGTGTTAGCTTGGTTTGTCCCAGCTTTAGTCAACGAAGAATTTACTTGTTTGAGGACAGCCGTAAATCAGAGTAACTACAGTTATAAACATCTATGGCTATTCACTATACAGGTGGACATTTGAATCTTGTAGGAGTCGTTCTCTGTGTGACCCTCACCTCTGAGTACTTCCCTCTGTACTTCCCCAGGCTCCTCTCCACTCTGAGCAGTCGGTGCAACAGCTGCTCTTTGGAGAGCGACTCTGCGCTTCCTGGTGGCTCCTCGGCCTCACTCTCAATGTCTGAGGGGGGATCATATGTGGGGACGCCCGGGGAGTCGTTTTCTCCCAAAGGTGTCAAGGAGTCACGTGATGAGCTTCGGACCAGGTTTTCTTTAGAGGGGGAGCGGAACAGGTTTTCTGCCCGACTGGCACCACCGCGAATCAACGACTCCACTGAGGGAACTCTTAACTGCAGTTTCTGTGCAAATGACTGCGTCTCCTCTCTCTGTCAAGAAATTGCATAAAAAGCCAATTTCAAACAAAGAATGAGCAACAGCATTAACGTCAAATCTTCCATTAACAGCATTAACATTACGAAGAACAGCTTGGTAATAAACGTACATGAGGAGAAGCACTTCCATCCCCGTTGATGCTACCCCTGGGAGATCTCGGCGGTCCTTTAGGGGTGCTCTGCAGATAAAAAGACATTATGAGAGGAAGGAAAAGAGCTCTAGTGGACTTGTCCTGGGCCAGTTAGTCATCCACACCCAGCGTGGCTCTCCCTGATTACTCTGGAGGGAGCAATATTAGTATTGCTGGGAGCAATGCAGGGGCAATGGGTACCCTCATGCAACTTGGAAAAAACAGAGGGGTTAAATACATAAAAGAAGGCATCTCTACAGTACATGAAACAAAAAGGGTTAAAACTAGACTACAGAACAGCCATGAGGTCAGAACAAACAGACAGTTAAAAGTCAAGAAGGAGAGCTGGCATTTTGAATTAAAGATGCTTGGCAGTGCCGTGTGCAGCTCTATTACAAGAGCACAAGAGAGTCAAAACTGAAGATAGTGAACATTTAGCAGCTTAGTTGGTTTAGTTGACTTGTTAGAGGCAGGATCACAGTAAGCAAATGTTCTCCTCCCTTGTCCAGCTCCAAGCTACTCCTTCCTCTGGATGACTGTGCAAAACACTTATGTCCTGTTTCTTGTGGAAAAGTTCTTAATGAGATGGGAGTCACTTCCAGGATCTGTTTTAGCTGACTATGCAACAACGGGCATTGTAGTGTTTTTAGTTTTTCTGTGGGGGATGGTGAGTTTTAAAACCAAATGAATAAATGTATTTTCTGCTGCGTGTAGGGCCAGTTGTTTGATCCAATGAGTGTGTGAATGTGTCAGACCTACATTAACATGAAGGCTAATTTTACTCTAAGTCCTACTAAAAAAAGATTGGAAGAAAACTCATTTAAATAAGCTGATGCTTGATTGCTTTCATACTTTATCTGAATAAAAAGGAATAAAAGGACCAAATTTTACAACATTATACAGCATACAATACTTACTGACTTCTTTCACTACTTCACCATGTGTGTCTGTCATCCCATGTAGATGCTCATCCCCATCCAAGACTTGAATCTACTGTGTTTCAGTGCTGCACGTCCACACACTTCCCAATTCTCAGACAACAAATGACTGACTTCATTCAAAGTGGTTCTGAATACAAAAACCTTACAATAGTAAAAGTAGTAAAACTGTCACCTTGATCAAGTACCAACACAAATATTATTCTGAGAGACAGAAAGAATACATCTCTTGACAAATGAATAGTATAGCTGTCAAAACAAGTTTATACCTCCAAAATAAAAGTGTAAAAAACAAGAAAACCAGTGAATGAACAAGATTGATGATTACCATCATTGGACTGAGCGATTTACATTTTGCGAGGCCACGTTTGAATAAGACGTAGATGGAACGTGACAAAGACATTGTGATGGATTTATGATATTTGTGGTTAACCACAAGAGATGACAATGACACCGGTTGTATCGATAGCTGCAGCACATTCAAATTCTCCAGACTGTGGAGCAACAAATTAGAGCTGCACCAACTAATCAATTAGTCATCAACTATTTAATTAATCAGGAACTATTTTGATAATCAATTAATTGGTTTGAGTAATTTTTAAGAACAAAAAAAGGCAAAATTCTCTAATTTCAGCATCAACATCAACATCAATCCTAACCATAACAATAACCAAACAACAAATTAATTAATCGAGAAAATAATCAATAAATTAATCAACAATGAAAATAATAGTAACAATAAAACACTGATCTCTGATGTATACTATCAACAGAGGGAAAATGGTTAGGTTAAATTGTTTATATATAATTATATATTTTCACTTCAATTATATTTAGCTGAGGTGTAATTAAAAAGTTACAAGGCATACACTCAAACTTTCATTTACCTACTTAAACAGTATGCCCTTACTGGCTTTGTAAATTTCTCCACTGTGGGACTAATAAAGGAATATCTTATCTTATCTTATCTTTAGACTGACAGAACATTGACAAGGTTGTTACCACTCAGCACAGCTAGTTATTGGCAAGTTATTCATAGTTTTTACAATTACTGTCTAATGTTAATACAAAATAATCATATCACTGTAAAATATTAACAGTACTACACATAAACGGTGGAGTAAATAACCTAAATCAGAATTTGAATGATTTTTAAACAGATATACATTACAGGAACTACAGGTAATTATTAATCCAAACACAAATATGTATTTATATTTAAAAAAAACATTTCACATTACAATTACATCAAATATATCTCAGACATTTAAGCAGACATGCAAAATGTTAGGAAAATGATCTAACTGTATGCATTTAATATCTGTTTGATGATGAATTATTTCAAATGTTTTCCTCTCGTCTTCTTACTGCCTCCACATATGAACAGACACATCATCTCGTTTTTGAGCTCCACAGGCGCATCTATCTATTTATCATCTAGGTGCTCTGGTCTGTTTGTTTATTTGGAAAAGTTACAAGCAATTTAACATCTCAGATGCTTAGAAAAAGCCTCCCATTGCTTGTAAAATGAAAACCCGAAACTCTCCAAATAAACAGACTTGTGGGGTGAAGGGACAAAGGCCGTCAGGCAACATAACAGGGTGTTGGGGGGTCTATGAGGCAAGCAACTAAGGATACCTAAAGATAAGGGGGCAATCTTCAATCTGTGACAGATTATAAGAACTGAAAGGTAGGGCAATAAACCAACATACGGCAGAAAGCACACAAGCTTCTATCCCACAGTGTACACCATAACTCCCATTAGATGCAGGGTTAGCCTAGATATGAGATGCCTTCTTGTCGCTAAATCCAAAGGAAACAGGAGACGGAGAGCAGGGAACAAGCTGTCCCTACTTGGGCCACAGTCCTCTACCGATTCCCCAAAGGCACGGAGACGGGAGGAAGGAATGGGGCAAGAGGAGGAGGAGGAGGAGGAGGAGGAGGAGGAGAAAGATGAGGAGGAAGAGACAGGAAGTGAGGACAAACTCACCACACTGGCTACCTGGGCCGTTTTGGGTCGTTTTGAATGGTCCAGAGCAAAGATAGTATACTCAGAGAGAAAAGCGGGCTCTGCTATCATCCCGGCCAGCATCTGACCCCGTCAGTGCAGTAACGGGACGAAAGGTAGGGAAAGGAGAGGAACACAGAGAGCAATGAGAAAAACAACACCATGAGTGTGAAATAGCGCTGAAAGGAGTGTCTGGCCAGATCGCCCAGACGAAGCTGGCCGAGAGAGACTGAGATGGATGGAGGGGGAGAGAGAGAGAGAGAGAGAGAGAGAGAGAGAGAGAGAGAGAGAGAGAGAGAGAGAGAGAGAGAGAGAGACTACATGGGATAGGACGAAAAATAAGAAAAACGGGAAAGTGAAACACTCAATCAACATTAATGTTATGAATAACAGTTTGACACCTCTGCATGTACAGTCTTGAGTTATGATGCTGTCAAAAATCTGCTAAATCTGCCTCCAATGAGCAAAAGCACTTTCAGAGATGTCAAAGTGTTAAAGATTTGTGAGGTGAAAAAAAGATGCTGCGATGGTAAGAACCCTCTAATTTGATTGGCCCAAGTTACAACAACACATGTGCCTCCAAAGGATAATGGAGAAAGTCGAGTATAGAAACCTGAGCAAAAGGGGCACTATTCCAGTCTGCAGTGTTGAAATGGAGAGAACTTGAATGAGCAATTATGCCCATTTTTAGATCTAACGATCAAACAGCCAAGACTGTAAACATCCATATCTGAGCTCTAAAATAGATTAACATGCTGTTGCATCATCAGTCTTATAGTCATGGTCGGTACCTCATCATAGCTGGTCTACCTCTGTCTAATGAATCAAAGAGGTATTGCATAAATTTGCCCATATTATCCATTGGGGGGGTCAGCGTTACAACAAATCAACTGAGAAAGAAAAACACAGAGAGAAGGATGCATCAATTATTCATACACATGCTGTAATATGGTCTGTTCTCCACCATTAAAATGCTCTTCCTAATGTACTTAATGAGAATCTCTTTTGGCAGCAGTATAATAAAGAAAAATAAATCATATATATATAAACACACACGGCATGATATATGAAAGTCCACATTATAATGTAGATGAATAACTAAATGTCCTCTATTTTATCTAAATTTCGGTCTCATTGTCCCATGTGATAATACATGCAGTTAAATGGAGGGAAATCTTAACAGACTGTACCTGTATATGATGAGTGCTGATTGCTCTACAAGATCAGTTATCACAGTGTTATTCTGGCTCATATGTCCTCATGAAATCTTAAGGACAGATTGTGGTGTCAGATTGCCTATACTCAAACTGTGGCGGCTGTGGCTCAAAGGGTCGATGTCTCCTTCAGCGGGACACTTGACCCCGAATTACTTCCTAAAGCTTAACCATCAGTGTGTGAATGAGTATTTAGATTAGATCCTGACAGGTAAAGTTGCCACCTTGCATGGCAGCCTCTGCCATCGGTGAATGTGTGTGTGAATGGGTGAATGCTGACGTGTCGTGTAAAGTGCTTTGAGTGGTCAGAAGGCTAGAAAAGCGCTATAAAAATGCCTGAGTAGTTTAGTCCCCTACTAAGCTATTGGAGCGGCGAGGCCAATTTCTTAATTTTTGCTGTATACTGAAAACATTTGGGTTTGACATCAAAAGATGAATATGAGACAAGAGATCAATATTTCAGCTTCTACTTCCAGGTATTTACATCTAGATCTGTTACACAGCTTAGAAGATAGCACCTTTTGTTTGAAGTGAGCAAAATTACTGGAACATGCCTCTGGTGTTTTTTGTTGCCCAGGTGTGTCATATTACATTGATTATTCAGACAATAAAGTGTCTACTCTCAATATCAGTTTTGGGTTTTGCATGTGCAGACTACATTTATAGTTAAAAGGTGTAACCACCATGAAGACCAGAGAGCAAGTACAACCACTTGGAACGTCCTGAAGAAGAAAGAAACCACTGGTGTACTGAACAACAGACGTTGAATTGGTAGACCAAGGAAAACATCAGCAGTTGATGACAGGAAAATTGCGAGAGCTGTAAAGAAAAAAAAACCCTAAAACAACAGTCCATGGCAACACCAACAATCTCCAGAGGGCAGGTGTGAAGGAATCACAATCCACCGTTCACAGAAGACATCTGGAACAAAAGTACAGAGGCTACACCAGAAGATGCACATCACTCATTAGTTATAACTATAAGAAGGACAGATTGGAGGAAGTTTTGTGGACTGATGAGACAAAGAAGAATCTTTACCAAAGTGATGGAAAGGCTAATGTGGGGAGAAGAAAGGATCTGCTCATGATCCCAAACACACAAGCTCATCTGGACTGGACAAGTCAGTCTCCAGACTTAACTTCTATTGAGCAGCATTTTACCTGCTAAAGAAGAGACTGAAGGGAGAAACTCCACGAAACAACTGAAAGAGGTTGAATTGTGAAAACCTGGAAAAGCATCACAAAATAATGTCAGTGGGTCACAGACTTGATGCAGTTATTGCAAGCAAAGGATTTGCAACTAAATATTAAGTATTATTCACTTTAATACATTTTAAGTCTCTCTGTTCCTATACTTTGGCTCACCAAAAATGTGGTGTTCTGTTACAAACAATGCTATCTTCTGAGTTGTGTAACAGATCTAGATGTATATACCTGGAAATAGAAGCTGAAATACTGATCTCTTTTTCATATTCATCTTTTAATGTCAGACCCAAATGTTTTCAGTATACAGCAAATATAAAGGAATTGACGTCATTGTTCCAATAGTTTTAGAGGGAACTGTACTTGGTCACTGATTTGCTTTCACTGGGCACAGCAATCAAAAAGGGGACTGCTTTGTTATTGAGGGAGGATTAAGCACGACAAAACACAAGACTGACAAACATTATTGTGTGTTGAAAAATTGCATATAAGCTGGGGAGAGAACATGACATTTCAGCAGGCTGCAGTTTTGAGCTCAAAGATAAACAAACATATATCTATCAGAGGCTGACCCCATGCTCACCTCTCTGTCACTGGGAGACGGTGTGCCATCATGTTGAAAAGGAGGGGTTTGACTGCTGCGCCGGTCTCCACCGCCCAGCTGTTAGAAAAAATAAAAAAGTATCTCTATCAATAACACAGCATCCCTCTCCCAAAATTACACACAATCACAACAATGATCTTTCTTTTTCTGAAAAGGTTTTTGATAAATCAAGTCTTTTGGTTCCCTGACATACAATACTTTAATGGACAACTATAATACTGCCTAATATTCCCAGAGTCTTTGTGCTCTCTCGTCTCGCAGGCCTCCATGGATCATGTTACACCTGAATCGTGGTTGCCCCTGCTGCCGAGGCCCTGCTTGACACAACTGCTACTATCAACATTATCAGTAATTTTTCTATTATTACTACTACTACTACTACTACTTCCATTCTATTATATTCTCTGATTCTATCATTTGTAGTAGTAGTCATGTCTCTAGGGCTGTCCTGATTACCATTTTTTGGGGGCTTTGGCGCTTCTGTGAGAAATATTCAAAGGTATTTGAAGCTTCGCGGAGCAGCGTGGCACGGCAGGCTGACATCTCCTTCTGTCTATCTCAAATCTCACCTGTTTCAGTGGCCGGGAACAGTGACGCTGTTGCACTACTGCACATGTGCAACTCTACACACAACAAACAGCAATATCCATCTGAGAATAACTATTAATAATTAATAATGTTGTGGGATTATTCCTTGCTTTATGGGCTATTTGGGGATTTATGCATTATTATTACATACTAATACATATAATATTATATACAGTATAAGTTATATACAGAAAATATATATATATACATATACATAAAATGAAAAATCTAAACAGTGATTTGGAGGTCGAATACCATGACAACGGTCGAAGCTTTGAAGCATTCATGTCAGCCCTGCATGTTTCTATTATTAGAAATGCTATTATATCCTCTGCTACTGTTATTATTAATCCTATTTTTATTATTAACATAACTGTTTTCTGTTATTCCCCGTCTCTTCCTAATCGGTCAATGCAGATAGACACTCCCCCAGAGCCCAGATCTACGCATGGTTTCTACCTGTTAAAGGTAAGTTGTGGTTTTTTGGGGGGGAATGTTGGGTCTCTGTAAGTTATATGTTTGTTTATATGTATGAGTATTGCATATGTACATGTCTCATGATTTGACACTAAGTAAACTGAATTGAATTGAATTGACTTCTCTTGTTATTGTACCCCACTGTCAATTTTCACCTTTGACACCAATCGCATTTAGTTTCTCAGCAAGCCAATGAGTGTCATGACCTGTGAAAAACAAACAAGTGGCAAACTGAAGTCCACGCAAGGGCTAAGTCGCATTAAGAGCAACCCAAATCATTAACAGAAAGTATACACCGTGGACACACTGTGCAACTTGAACATAATTACAAAAGATTGGTCATAAATGTCAAATAGCTGCTTTTTATAGCTACAGAGGATATTTAACAACAACACTGATATGTTAGGGATTTGAAAGCAAAACCAAGAGCTCTAAAGAGCCCAAAGCACAGGATAGCCCTAAAAAGATTAAGTGAAGATATGCAAAACATTGACAAACCACAGTGGCACATAAGGACAGGTTGAACCTGACCAACAGGGTTATGATAAACGCATGAAGTACACTGTGAACTACTGTTAAGCCCAAGACAAAGCAGCTATGTAGCAGAGTTTATAATGATTATTTATTTTAACTTTCACATTGAATCGTAGTTGTCTAACGTTAGCGAGAGCTTGGCAGTGTGCAGGATTTGCATGTGTCAAATACAGCTGCCAGCTGACATCCACTTGTAACCAATGCAAGCAACATAAAACAGACACGCCCATAGTGTCTGTGTCTATTTTGGATTCATCACTACGGTTTTGACTACAACGAAGTTCACGGCTAATAGTAGCAGCTGTTGTTATTTTTTCTTTCTCGGAAGACGAGTTGCACCAGTTACAAGTTTTCTTGAATGCACCTCACTAGAAGCAGCTGATGACAGCTAAGTTAGGCAGCTAAATGAGTTAGCATTGTGCTTGCGTTTAGACGAGAGACACGAGAATACAACTAAACGAAAGGTCACAGCTTATTAAGTTATGTCAATGCGATATTACTATGAAAATGAACCACAGCGTTTGCGAAACGACAGCTATCTTCCTTCGCTAGCACCTCAGCAGTATAAACAGATGTTAGCTTAGCTAGTTAGCTCCCAGCAACATAACAACCAACCTGGGCCTGCTGTGGTGACTGCGCATTCCTCTGCGGGGACTGCTCCTCGTTTATCCTCTGCTTCAGTTTTTTAAACATCTTGTCACGCCGCTGTAGCTGACAGCTGACGAGCAGACAACTACTATCCTGCGGAGATGTATTTTGTTGTACTTTAGCCTGACATCCAGTCCCTCAGTGCTAGACTTCCTTGTTCGCTTCAGATATCCAGCAGGTGACAGCGCTCTCTGCGCATGTGCGGCCAACGTGGAGGAAAACTGAAACGTCAGAGTTAAAGGGCGAGTACGGGCTAAATTAGCTACAGCGCCACCCATGGAGTGGAAAGGTACTCTATCTACTGATCCATACCGATGGTTGAATGCCTTGCAACCCATTGGTAGTTTGGAGTCGCACTTCACTTTTACAGAAGAATAAACAACTCCTAAAGATGCTTGATGTCATAGGCTGACATCAAAGTTACACATCAGATGTAATCGGATTACTGCACAGGCTGGCCTGGGCCAGCAAGGTTCCCAGATTGGCCAGACTATTTTTAATTATTTAAATGTACTTCAGAGAAGAAAAAAAAAACACAAGCAGCTGATTAGGTAGATGTGGGCCACTTCTACTCAATCAGCTGACCTTATGAACCAGGCTGCATGATGTGACCAAGCCAATTTGGCTTTCAAATAATACGTAACCACTGGACAGAATAATGGTGAGATGACCAGGGCACAGAAACAAAAAGTGCAATGGCTAAAACACCACTAAAGACATCACTACAAAGAGTAGCCTAGGGGCCACCTTAATCCGTCACTGCAAATCAGTGTTGTATGAGCATGCCTGAAACAGTTTCATGTCTGCCATCATCCTGATGAAGTAAGCCACAGGCTCACTTATTCTGGTGTAAAAACAGCGAAGCGCAAGAGAGTTCAATCAGCGCTCCTGTAACTAGGAGGGGAGGAGGAAGCCCATTTCTCTGTTTGCTCTGCTACCAGTCAGACCTGATCCCCTGCCTTCATTCAGTGTGTCTGAAATACACTATTTGATGATGATAAAGGGGAGGTTCATCTAAATAAAGCTGGTGGAAATTTGTCTCTCTGTCCTTAATTCTGGTTACTTCACGACCGATGTCTTTCTCTCCCTACTCTCCAGCCCTTTTGGTCACAGAAAGAATGTTTTTGTAGTCCTTTATATGTGGAAAACTTAATGGAAACAAGTTGACTTTACTGGTCACAAGAACATTAGGTACAATTTGCTTGGAATAAGTTATGCTTTTATTACTGTATTTTCAAGGGAGCTGGGAAAACAACTCAAATTAGACAAAAACTAGAATTTGGTGAAACATACGTTTCAAACGTTTATTCTCTCTCTTTCTTGTCCCTTTAATCATCATCCGCAAGTCTTTAAACTTTAAAAACAACCCTCATGCAGCAATTATGAGCATAAACCAAAGACACTTAAAAAGTATATACAAAAAAATGTAAACATATACAAAAAACAAGAAGGTACTGCAGGGGCCTTGCTTGGGCAGAGGAGGGCACTGTTTAAACACCTTTTATTAAGATTTTGCTTCAGGCCAGTTCGAAACACTTACATAATCTTTCACACTGTGTACTATCCAGTTTGCAGGGCTGGTGCTACTTTTCCCTGCTAAAAGACGATTAATTACATTCTCTTTACTCTTTGGCAGCAAAGCTGCAGTGTTACTCTTTTTGTCTGCTGGTAATTAATGCCTTTGTGTTACTACACCTAAACCAGTATCACTTGGAATATATTCTATCTGGTTTATATTCTGCTACAGAGGGGATGAACAACCCATTATGAGAGGGCCAACACATAAAATATGTGTTGGCCTACTATTTTTTGCTGTTTTATATGAGCTCATACTGAGCCACAGTGATTTACAAATATTGTAGATTAGTATGTAATAATAATGTAAAATCCCCAAATAGCCCATGAAATAAGGAATAAGCACATGATGTTATTCATAATTTATATTCAACATTAATTATTATGAGTTATGCTCAGATGGATATCCCTGTTTTTGTGTAGAGGTGTGTGTACACAGTAATGCGGCTGCAACATAACGGGGAGATGGAGACCTGCACTGCACAGCGAAGCTTCAAATGCCTTCGAATATTTCTCACGTATCCTTTCAAGCCCAAAAAATGGTATTTGGGACAGCCCCACCTACTACACATACATCACAAACAGATCAGTGTCCTCTTGTTTATTGTTTATATGATGATCTGTGGTGGAGTCCCTGCCCTCTGATGTTTCACATTAATTTTATCTGGGTGCATATCTAACAAGAAAAAATATAAAGTCAGTATATGTCCTCTTCATCTGAGTCATAATGTCCTTGGGAAATATAATGAAAACTGTAGACAGGAGTTGATAGAAGAGATCACACTGTGGGTGTAGGTCATGGTTTAAATATTATGTGGTATTTTCCTTCCTTTTGGGATCTGGCCTTGTGCAGATATCTGAAATAAACATTTCTGTATCAGACTTAACTGTCTGGTGGAGGAAGAATCTAAGACCCAAATCCTTTCAAATGAAGACTAAAAAGAAGATGTGATTTGCATTTTTTCACCATTCTGACTGTAATGTTTACGACTCAGCAGGGCTTTTGATCTATGACTGGTGCCGGGACCAGTGAGGATGAACGATGGGGGGTTAACGGCAGAGGGATGGAGCTCTCCCATACCATGCAGCAGTTATGCCCTGAGGCGGAGAGGGTACATAGGGGAATCTGCTGCGAGATGTCTGCTATGGCAGTTTAATTTTGGACAGCAACTGAGTTTCATAATATACTACATGACGCTACAAAAAAAATCCTCTCTGTGTGATAGCTTGTTTTGTATGTAATTAATGTAATGAAAGTGTTATAAATGCTACAGTGTTAAAAAAATAGAAAGAAAGGCCAAACTGATATTTACATCTATAGTTTCACTTAGGAACTTACCTGGTTTCTCTGGACCTTTCTGCAAACCTTGCTGAACAGCAACTTTGAAGGGAGCACCACCCAGCACATTCCCTTGGGGGTAGTCCAACACATATGACCTCCTGGAGAGTAATGTGCACCTCAAATGCTGACCACATAGTGGGGCTTCAGAGACCAGATCAATACAACTCCCCTGTGAAGTTTATTGATGCCCAATTAAAGAAAATGTGCAGGAGGACCTGAAGACCAAGCAAAAGTAATAGAGCTTGTTTTATTCCACCTGCACCAGCAGTCAGTGCTGGGAAAAGCTGATACGTTCTTTAGTTTATAGAGGTATAGCCTATATATAGGCCCAAACTCTGCCTCATGCAGTATCTCCTGGAGTCCCAACTTTACTCATAATTGTCTCTCTGGAGGAGGCTCCCTCCTGAGAGAATAGGCCAAACTGATAAAATATTAATGCACTTCCTGTATTGACGTTGCTTTTCACGGCACTTTCTCGCCTCCTTCTTCTCCAAAAACTTTGCCACAGCCGCATCCTGGCTGCACCTCTTCCTTTTCGCTGGCTGAACGACGGTGATCCGAGGTCTCATTCTCTGCTGCCATGTGGCCTCAGTACTGCCAAGAACTTGAATATTCCCTTATGTGTAGGTTGAAAACGTGCCAGTCTTGTGCTGAGGTTGGTGTTTTGGACACTGATTGATGATTTAAGGGCTCTGACCATCTCTTGCCCCATTCTCACCTCCCATGGTGTCATCATCTGGTTGGTTTGTGCCGGTGCCTCCTGTCACAGTGAGGCCGTGCCAGCTGGAAGAAACTGCAGCTCCATGGGTTTTGTTACTGGTATGGGGGGGTGGGGGTAGCATTGCACAGTCATCAGCTCTCATTCATGCCCTGTCGAAAACAGCAAGACATGTTTAACCTTTGCATGTGGCCTTTTAATAAACATTTCGTAAGCAGTTAGTGGATTGAATGACGGTGCATGAGGCCAAAGTCAGCACTAAAAGTTTTTCATCTGTGACTGTTTGTGACCTTTTCTGTGTTGGGGTATGTGATTGAGGAGGTGTCATTTGACATGGTGAATCTGTAACTGGTAATTCTGTAAAACAATGATCTGAAGGGTATTTTTGCTGTTGCTGCCTGTTATTTCTGTGGTTTAATGTAGGGTGGGTCCACTAGATGGCGCTACCCCTGCACTGCAACACACCCACCTTATTCAGCTTGCTCAGCAAAGGATAAGGCTTGTGGCCAATTAGCCCTGTCATTTCAGGAAGAGCACAGGTGTTTCATATAACATTAGCGATGAGTCTGCTCTATATGTCCCATTAAGACAGTGTGACAGTGACCCAATGTGCACACTACCAGGATTTTCATGTTTTTCCCACTGTGGCATGTTAAAATGTCTTCAGTGAAAAAGCCCTGGAATCGGATCACCTAAAGGGTCAAAATTTGCAACTGCACTCTTCAGTTTCTTTCCCTTAATATAACCAGCTAAAAGTCTCACTGAGATTAAAATATTTCTTTCAATAAGTCCTGACCTGTTGCATGAAGGAAAAACACAGGTTTAAATACTAAAATTAATGATGGCTCTATTTAACTGCTTTGATTTCATGCTGCTGGTGTGGTGCATGCTGATTTACCATCTCACACTGGGACACTTGAATGGAACAGAGCCATCATTAGTGTTATTAGTTACACCTGTACTCATCCCACTATGACAAGTCAAAATGTCTGCTGTGAGAAAGGCTGCCTGATTTAATGGTGGACTGAGAACAACGGTCTGCTTTTTCACAAGCTGTCTAATCATCTGACAGCGCAGGTCTCGTCCCCCGTTGGACTTCTGTGGATGTCCCCAGATCTCAGCAGTCACTTTGGTAAGTACAATATCATGTATCTCAAATGGGAAAAATAAGACCCGAGTTGTAATAAACCGGAACTAGCTGTACTGTAATGGCTCGGTAAAACAAAGGCGGTCAGTCAGAACCGGCAGTGATGTCCAAAGGGGGATAAGCAGGAAGTCAGGATGGCAGCATCCTGGGGGCTAATTAGTCAGAGAGAGTAACAGAGGGAATGACATAAGAGGGTAAAGGAAGACAATGTAACTTTGAAAAAAAGAAATAACACTTTCTTCCATTTCCAGACAAAAAATTTTAAGCAATAAAATACACCTTACTCAGGAGTATGTCTGCCATAGCAACATCTTCTCACCCCAACTCGTCATATATGGACACTTTTGGCATCTTCAAATGAAACTCCTGAGACAACAAGACAACATGGGAGGTCGTGTACACGATATATTTGGCGTTCAAGTGGTTAAGTTGTGAAAACAACACTGCTAAGCAATGGCAATATCGAAGTTACATCAGTGTCTAGTAGCCAAGTCGTGAAGTCGGCGCTTTTCAGATACTTTCCACTTACGAGGTTGCACAAGAGGGGGGCGTTCATATGGACTCTCCATGTGAACACGATAAACACCATATGTCAGATCCCTTGGTGTCACTTTTCAGTTGTACTAAACACATGTTTAATGTGAATAAAACAAAAACACTTGCTTAGGAAAAACTGTTTGGGCTTAAAATTACTGTTTGCACAGTGAAAATGACACTGAACATTGTGAAATGGGGACACGAACAATCAGCTGATTGCCACGTGAAAGTGAAACTTAACACAAGGGACACAAACAGCGGTCTCCTGGATTAAAGCCCTGTGTTTGTTGGACCCATCCACCTCCATGTGTCTCTTTTTAAACTACTTCATTACAATACTTTCTCTGAGAATGTAATATTTACATGGATGGGTTTACATTGTAGTTAATGGAAAAGACCGGTGCATCTCATACCGCCGCTCAAGAGTGTCTTGTTTGTCGTATCAAGTGCTGATGTTTGTGACAAGGCTGAACGGGCTGGCTACAGCCAAACCTTACATAGAGAAGGTGTACTGACTTTATAATTCTTCCCCATGTGGTGCTATTAAACCTAGTCTAGCATTTAGCATTATCTTGTCACTTTCAGCTACAGTGGCCACTGTTCAACAAATGCTGTACTGTCTTCCTTTAATGACTGGCATTAATGAGAAAAAAAGTGCAAACTGCAGAAAGTTTATGGTTAGATGTTGTCATGATGGCCTTGAACCATCCCTAATATGAGCCATTGACCATATGAGTAAGGAATTCACTGACAAATGACCAATTATGTTGTTAAGTATTACATTAAGTCAAATAAATGCATGCTTTTAGTGTGATGGGCACTGGCATTTCACTGAATTTTGTAGGAATAAAAGTCGTATTTATTCATGCAGTTCAATTTATTTTTCCATGAATAGCGACTACACCAGCATAAATCACAATCAAATTTTCTGCCAGCGCAGGTTACCAATGAAGTTTGAGTAATCACCTCATGAGTAATGTCTAAGAGGGGATTTGACACAGAGAACAGGCAGCTAACAAGCCAGAGTCTCTCGTCGTGGTCATGAACACGAGTCCCAAACACCTAATGTTAAACAGTTAAACTGCTGTCTCTCCATTACAAGGCATTTGGGAATTCACACACTACACTCTTCCCCCCAGGACATAATTGCTTTTTTAGTTTTTATTTTTTTTTCCAGTTTATAACTTTCTTCATAATTGCTGCAGGAAGAAGGAAAAGATGAATCTTGTTCTATAGAGGTGTTGAATCCACAGCTGCAATTGGTTTTGCATCCACAGCCGACTACTATGACACAAAATAACCAAAAGGAAAATGAATGACAGAGTTGTTTAGATTCCACTGGGGACTTGTTGGATTTGTGTATCTCTGATGAGAATGATGGTGTTCATTGCAGAAAAAGCCCTGCTGTTAAAAGATTCAACATTTTGAGGGGAGGCGGGTTCACCTGGATGAAGATGTTTTAGGTAACAAAGATATCTTTCCAGAAGACTGCACTGGTCCCAGTATTATTATCTAGTTGGAGGAGTAGTTGGATTTCCTTCTGTCTCTGTGGTCAGGGCATTGGTTTGAACACCCCAGTACATAAAACAGAATATTCATCCCAGTCTTAGCTCATCTACAAAGCTCATTAGTACTCACTTCCAGTGATTTTTGCATGAAAGGCTGGAAATATTGAAAATTAAATCACTATAGGATATTACATATTACATTGTATGCTTGTTCATTGGGCGGTAGCAGACACTGAGGAAACCGAGACAGTATTTTTCCAGTAATTTGGAGATTTAAGCAACCCAGGTAGAGTTTACATTCTATATTTAAAATAATTAATGGTGAACAGACTGAGCTACTGGGCGGCAGTAGCTCAGTCTGTAGGGAGTTGGCTTGGGAACCGGAGGGTCACCGGTTCAAGTCCCGATGGACCAAGAACTGAGTGTGAACTGGTAGCTGGAGAGGTGCCAGTTTACCTCTTGGGCACTGCCGAGGTGCCCCTGAGCAAGGCACCAAACCCCCAACTGCTCGGGGCGCTTGTCAGGAGCAGCCCCATCACTCTGACATCTCTCCATTGATGCATGTGCATGTGTGTGTTTCGGGTCTGCACGTACCGTGTATAAGTTAACAAACAGAGTGTAAAAGTTGAATTTCCCCTCGCGGGACTAATACAGGTTGATCTTCTTCTTCTTCTTCTTCTTATAAGCTGATTTCAGTATCTCACAACTGATATTCTTTTTATTTGACTCCCTTTTGGTAACAAAAAATGTAATATTTCCCCACTAGATATACAGTATACTGTAGTCCCCATTTTTATATTATGGTTTGCATTGTTTCAAGCCATTCAATGCATTTACATACTGTAATTACCTCTTTACAAATTATTTTTAATTGGCAGTGGCGAAGTCCACCATTCTCGTGACAGATGGAAGTTACCTCCTTTCACTCAAGGGGTTCACATGCAATTTTTGCATGTAACATTGACAAAAATTAAATATTTTCCCACTAGATATGTAGTTATGTCTTGGAAACAGAACTTAAATATTAACTTTAGAGTTGTTAAGACTTCCAAGAAATTGAACCCCATTTTTAATATTATGGTTGTCATTATTTCAAGCCATTAAATTTATTTACATACTGTCAATTCCTCTTTATGTATTATTTTTTAATGGCAGTTGTGGAGTCCGCCATTCTAGTGACATACTGAAATTACCTACCTATGCTCGAGGGGTTCACAGTAAACGATGCGTGTATGTATTTGATTTCCCCTCACTGATATAAGCTGCATTCACCACACATTTCCTACTGCTGTTGTTTCATATTAAAAGTATTCAACTGGCAAAACTTTGGGTGACTTTTATTGTGAAGCAGACACGTATTTGTCGCCGTAGTTAGCAGTGATTGTGACTGTTCATCGAAAATGTGTCTACAACATCAGACAATGCAATTATTTTCTTCTTTATTATAAGCAGATACACCAGCTGCTCTTTTATGTTAGTGTTAAACTGCACTTGCTGTTGCTACCTGTAACCAGAAGAAGAAGATCAACCTTTATTAGTCCCACAGTGGGGAAATTCAATTTACACTCTGTTGTTTTTTTTAACTTATACATGGTACATGGTACATGCAGACCTGAAACACACATACATGCATTAATGGAGAGATGTCAGAGTGAGGGGGCTGCTCCTGACAAGCGCCCCGAGCAGTTGGGGGTTTGGTGCCTTGCTCAGGGGCACCTCGGCAGTGCCCAAGAGGTAAACTGGCACCTCTCCAGCTACCAGTTCACACTCAGTTTTTTGGTCCATGTCGGGACTTGAACCGGTGACCCTCCGGTTCCCAAGCCAACTCCCTACAGACTGAGCTACTGCCGCCCCCAAGGTGACGGCAAATTAACCAGGACTGAAATCTTAAGGATTGCACCTTTAATATAAATAGAACTCACAGAAATTGGATTGTTAAAAAAAAATAATAATAATAATAATTCAGAGACTTGTGATATCCAGTCATAATTTACTGAAGTGGAACATTTTGTAACCTTAGTATGCAGCCATAATAGGACACTGCTGTGTATGGATATCAGACAGGAGGAAGCAGTGTTGCATAATAACCGGTGAGCTGAAACTTGTCACTTATCTCCATGAATCCCATCAAGTGAATTCCAATTAGCCTCTTCACTGATATGACGATGTCTCTAATTAGAAAGACTTTTATGTTTTTGGAATAAAGGCATCTGGCGCTACAGATAGAGACTCATCTGTTGCTGACAAGGATCAGACAAACATCACTCCAGCCTGTTAACATGTCTCCAGTGTGTTGTTACTGTCGCACGGTGCAACCCTGAATAGGCGTTTAATAAGTCCAAGAGGGGGGGGCAGCTGCAGGTCTAGTCTGGGGAGACTTCTTTTGGGTAATGGCAAGAGGGGTTATCATTCTGTCCCCTCACCACCATGCCAGTGGTAATAAAATGCTGCTTTGTGGTGGAGGATAAAAGCAACCCTGCTGATAACTGTGATTCCCTCCCCCTCGAAGCTGCTGGAGGTGGGGCTGAGACAGAGAAGCCATTAGAGAAGAAGAGAGGCGGTAATCTGATCATGTCCTATAGGGGCAGAGGCGGCATCAGTCAGCTATGCTGTGATGTCAACCTTCTGCCTCGGAGCTAACATAAATTTCCCATCCGTTCTGTCTTTACATCAGATGACGTTTCTGGTTGTATTCATGGTGTCTGTATCATTATTTCTTTACTCACCTGCACATGGTTGAGCTGTAGGAGCAGGCTGGTAAAGTGAATTGCATCCTGGATGAGTGCCAAAAAAGACCGTCACTAATAAACTAGGCTGTAAGCATTCATGTTTATCTTATCTAGTGTCAGTTCTGCTCTGTATAGATTGTGTAAGAGTAAAACCACCTCCACAACTTCTTCCTCAGCCGCTTTCAGATCAGTTTTCCAAGTATATCTGAAATCAACTTACTGTATTTGACAAAATTAACAGTGGAACAGTTGGGTGACTATTTCTTCTCCACTTCACTTAGAGCTGCTTATGATTTTAAAAAGTAATTTTTATAAAATGGTCACCATATTGGCCGGGGTGGCTGTAGCTCAGTGGGTAGAGTGGTTGTCTAATTGCAAGGTTGCTGGTTCGATCCCCAGGTCGTACTGTCTGCATGTCAGTTGCTTTGGAGCCTGCCGTCTCTGAGCAGCTGTCAGTCACTCACAAACTCTGATCAAATGGTCAAACTAGGCTAGATAATGTGTCTGAAAACATTTGACTTACATTTGATCAGCGCTGCCTAGTTTGACCATTTGATCAGCGTTTACCACTCAGACAGCTGCCGGCACTGAATGAGCAGCCAGAAGGAAACTCGCTCTCTGAAATGACCTGTGATTGGCCAAATTCATCCGTCACAGGCTAGATTTTTTAAAGCCTGAACACAGAGCCACGAGGAGGCGCTGAAGTCTAGTTTTGCCAAAAACATTATGCCTTCTGCAGGTGTAAGGGCATTAAGGTTACAGCTTTTCATTTCCTGCTTTATAAATAAGGGTCAAGACAAACAAATGGGAAAGGGTTTGTGCTCTTGAATCCAGGCTTTTTTATAAAAAAAAAAAAAAAAAAAAAAAGTAGTGTCAGCTGCATGTAGCCAAGATAAACAATCCCATATCATTAGGAAAACATAGAGGAGGCTCTCCCAGTTTGGAAGCTGTTCTGACGATGATCCCATAACCGAAATGTTCATTTTTTGTCACATTTTGCACATTGATTCTTCTTCATCCTTCTAGATATTTTGAGTTTTTGCTACAGAACTTAAACAAAAATAATCACATTACTAATGCCACTATATGTCACATTACTTTCAACATTTCTTAGAATGTAAATGCTGTCCAGAACAGCATTAATGTGCTTTATGTATCATTTCTTATTACTGACTATTTCAGTCATTCAAGTTCAATTCAGCAGCACATCAACGTGAAAATTTTGAGAGCTGGATCAGTATTTTCTCCATGCTCAATAACTTGGTTCTTGCCATTATAGTATGATATTATAGCAACGTTTATTCCCTGTCTCACTGCAGAGGAAACAGTTATTTTGATATGCGCGGGATGTTCACACATCACCATGCAGGCTATGACCTATAGGAGGCTGCATCCATAACATCAACACATAGTGTAATAAAAAGATCCCGCTGTCTGAAAGAGAAGCTTCAAAACCTTTTTTTCTATAAACAGCGTTGTGCGGCTACACCAAGCTTTCACAATCTGCTGACTAAGACGCTTGCTGAGAACGCAGCACACCTTATCTAATCACTTTTAATACACTGCGACAGGACTTTTCCTCCCCTTAGTGTCTGTTCCACAACTATTTAACATGCTGTATAATCTCCCCCAAACGACTCTCAACACCTGCTGAGCATCCAGCCTGTGATGCGTCTGAGCGGCTGTGGTCGCTGTCTGTGAGTCAATTTGTGAAATGCCAAAATGTTCATAAAAAACACAGTCAGTGACACATTTCTTTAGCTGCTTTTATTCAGCTTGTAAGCATTTAGACATTGTTTGTTCAACATCTTTCTTTATGGATTAAGGCAGCTTGTAGTGTTTGTATTGCCAATTTGGTTTTCAGGGCAAACATCACTCATGTCTACCAAAATATCCCCAGTGTAGTATAAAATGTCTGTGTATCGCAGTATGTCTTTGTTTTCTTATGCAGGCATCTAACACGGTGTAACGCGTGTGTATCAGGCTGCAGCGCTATCGTCTCTGCACATCTAAATTAAAAAAGTTGTAAGGAAAGTGGAAGGACAGAGAAATACAGCCCACAGAGGGAGAGGGAGAATCTATAGGCGACTGTCACCATGATGAATGAATCGCGGGGAGAGTCAGGTTTCCTTCACTGTGCAGTTCAAAGCGTCAATGGACCAAAATGATTCAGTATCAAAGGAGCTTTACCTAACAGGAATCCATATCATCCTAGGATCAATTGATTATTGTATTGTGTTGTGGTCGGTGCATCATCATCTCGTAATATACTGGGGTAGTCTTGGGTGTTGTTGTGGCATCCACATAAGCCATTTGTCGAGAAATGGCATTTGTGGGTAAATAAACATACAGAAAAGACACAGAGTGTGTTTTTTCTGAGATAGTAGACTGATCCCAGAGCTCTGGGGTTTACATCAAAACTATTAGAGTGTGACATTTGCTGCTTTGAGGAATTTGCAGCAAGCTGAGATGCAGTCTGTTGGGATGTGAGGCTGTCCAATCATCCTATCTGCAGTAATTAACAGACCCTCGCTGCATCTCCACTTTTTTTGTGGTCTTTAAGGAATGAAGACAATCTGAAAAAGAACTGAACACTGCAGTGTCTCGTGGTGCTCAGTCAGGCTTTCAGTTGTTTTAATTAGTTTTACATAAGTCTTAAACACACAAGGCAAATATGATGATACATGTGTTGAATATAAAAAGTATTGCAGCACCAGCCTGCAGCTGACTGGTTACTATAACATGAGCATGTTTCAGGGAGATAAGCATCCTAACAAAGCAGGCTATATCCACTGTCAGGAGTTATTTGTGCATATTAGCTTTCCACTCTGAAGTAGTGTTTGATTAAAAGATTATGACAAGAACTGGAAATATGTTGGCTGAAATACCCCTGGGACACTTCCCTCCTCCTTGTACCATTTAGCTCGTCGGAAACCTATGATATGGTAGTTTTTAATTCAACTCCTCTGGCATGCCCTTGAGAGCTGAGAGCTGTTGAAAAGGTGAATGGATTTGAAAAATCTAAACGTGGAAATCCTCCAGGTTTTGCCTGGACTGCTCTCACCAAGAGAAATATGCTCTGCACAAGAGGGTCCACTCAAAAGGCTGTGATTTACTGAACATGCAGAAAGGTTGTCTCCTTCTGCAGAATGGCTAAAATGAATGTGTTGCATGAAGGTATTACAGCCGGGGGAGGCGGTTCATTTTTTGGTTTGGCATTATTTTGCAACAATTCCATAATAACCTGCCAGCATATTTTAGTTCAAGAGGTACCCCATGGTAGGCATTTTTCTGAAAAATGTGCACAAAAAAAAAAAAAAAAATGCCTAAATTTGGAAATTCTGCAGCTGTTTCTCTTCTCTATGCTAAGCCCCTCCCACCAGACAAGCAGGGGCACAGTTGTTCATTTTAAACATCATACCCATAGGAGTACTAGTCATTCATTTCCAACATCATCCCGATCGTGACTGTGATGCTGATGCCACTATATTGTGGCAGTTCTATAAGAATTACTCCTGTTTTCAAACTTGTGGGCCTGTAAAGCCCTTTGAGATGACATTTGGTGATTCGAGGCTTTAGTGAGCTACAATATTGGCAAAGCATTTCAAAGATGGAGAGGTAATGTTGCTAATAATTTAGCCTTTTGCTAACCATAGGCATTGCGCCACAGCGATGAGCCGAGGGCCATTAGCTGAAATGCTTTGCCGATATTGTCATACTCTCTTTTTGATCTGAGATGGCCTGTGACTGGCCAGAGTCTCCCATCACAGGTTTAATTTTTTTAAAGCCTGGAAAAAGAGCCACAAGGACGTGCAGAAGTCTAGTTTTCTCTCAGAGCACTTGATTTATAACATGCTGAAAGGTTGTTATGGCGTTTTTGCCCATTGAGGCCAAAAAAATACTGCCTACCTAAGTAGGTTAAAAAAAAGCACATATTAATGAATTGGCCAGAACAGGGACATGGACATAAAGTGGGAAAAGGTGAGACAATCAGTTGCAAAATCTCACCCATTCCCACCCAGAGGATAAAAGTACAAACACAACACAAGCTTTTTAATGTGATGAACACCTGGATGAACCTTACACTGAGGTATCACAACCATCCATCCATCCATCTTCAACCGCTTATCCCATTAGGGGTCGCGGGGGGGCTGGAGCCGATCCCAGCTCGCTAGTCCATAGCAGGCAACCATTCATGCTCACATTCACACCTCCAGGCAATTTGGAGTCATCAATTAACCTAATCTGCATGTCTGTGGACTGTGGAAGGAAATCGGTGCACCCGGAGAAAACCCACGCAAACATGGGGAGAACATGTAAACTCCACACAGAAGAGTCCCAAGCTGGATTCAAACCTGCGACCCTCTTGCTGTGAGGTGATAGCGCTAATCACTGCACCAACATGCAGCCCATATCACAACCAACACAGCTTTATAATTTCAAAAAGATGAGTGGGCAGTGAGAAACCTGTCGAGTGGAAAATCCTACATTGTTGGACAGGGTTCACCTCAATCCATCGCTCTGAAGCCCAGTAACCAAGTGGCTCTGTTTCTTTGGCAAAATAAAATGCAGGTTCTACAGCTGAATGAAGCACCTTAAACCCACCCCAACCCCAAAATAATGTACCTGCAGGATTTTATAGGTGAACTATTGTTGTTGGACTGTAAATCTAATTGGTTTCTTCGATGGCAAATCCTCCTCAGCGGGAGGAGTGGGTAAAAGGTTTGAATTTAAAGCAAATGCATGCACACACACACACGTAAAAACCACTAAAGAGGTGGCTGGAAGCTGTGGGACAGACATACTGATTGACTTGTGCTTTTGTTGGCGCTCGTGTGAGAGATTACAACAGGAGTTTATTTAAAAAGAAAACCGCTGATTCATAATGGGAGAGAGGTAAAAGCTTTTTGCATGTAGCTTTGACTTAAACACATTATTTCAAATCATAAAGATAAATTCAAACTTCTTATTAACAAGACAAAGTTGTACTTTTAAAGCTGCAGGGATACCAAGCATGTATAATGAGATCAGCACTATGGACAGAGTTGGTGAAAATGCCCTGCCCTTTTTGGTTTGTTTTACTTCTTTTCTTGATTTGAATTATTCCTCTGAAACAAAACCATTATGGACACAAACCCAGCTGTACTGACCTTTGACACGGCATGCAGGTGTTGCAATTAAGTGTTACGATTTAGTCAACTGCCCTAAATACCCCGCAACCAATGAGGTGTCTGAAGGGTTCTTCTCAAATCTCAGAGGACCTACGTTGGGCAGATTAGCCTTGTCAAGCCAGCTCTAAATCAATATGTCCTCATTCCTAGCAACTGTATCACGCCTGCTTTTTCACCTTGCACGTCAAGCTCACACTCTGCAACTTGTGGGATGCATGAGATCACATTTACCCATTAAAAGGCTGTGTGTGGAGTTTCTTTTCAAATGACAAGATGACTGATTTCACCATATGCTCTCGATCATTGGGATCAGCTCTGGCTCAGCAGGGTGAGAGGAAATCCCTCCTTCACTCCCCTGGCCATTTAATTTCTCTCCGTAAGCAGATGTGCATCCTCCCTTGGCTACTCATCTTTATTCACTGCAGGAAGCCTCGTTGGTGCACTCTGAAGGATTGTCTTTCCTCTGTCATGCCCACATGTCCTTTGTATCTCCTGTAATAGACTCCATTAATATGCCGCTTTGGCTGGAATGTGTTTATCATTTGATCCATACTGCAACATGATTGCTGCATTGGAGCTTAAAGGGGAACATGCATGCAGGTTTTGTCAGTATTGATCAAGTATTGATATATCTAATGTTCAAAGCGCTTTAAAGATATAACTTTTAAGAATTTATAGATAATGATTAATAAAACACACCCTTGCTTAACTGACAGCAATATACTCAGGAGTTTTCCTCCTACAGTGTCGATTGGTCTGTGTGCTAACTTTATGACTCCTCTCTACTTGTGCTACTGAAAAGGCGTATAAATGCCAAGATAATGCGCAAGGCGATAAGCATGCAATAAGTACGCTTTTCTTGATTTCCTCGTGTCCTTCATCCTTTTGTACTGACTGCAGTGTAACCGCATTTGCATATACAGTAAATGCTACGTTAAGAGTTAGTGATGTTTTAGAAAAAGCGAGAAAGACCACTTATGCTAGGCGGAGGGGAGGTGGTTGGGTGCAGCAAACATCAGACTTTTAACCACAAGACCATTGCTGACCAGTGTTTTGTTTGTATGTTTTTGTGCTTGTTTTTAGCCCATCTATGATGCTTTCCCCTACCATAATAAGTGGTTTTCTTGTCTAAACCTAACTGTGGATGCTTGCCACCACTAGATGCCGCCAAATCCTACACACTGTATCTTTAAGTGTGTTTTTACTGCACATAAATGCCAAACAGGGGATTGAAATAGATCTGATTGTGACATACTGATGTTTAAAAATGCTGGATATAGTGTCTCAGTATTGTTATTGCCTGAAAACAAATATATCCAGGATTAGTTTGTGCTTCATCTGTGCTGGTTTCCTCCCACGGTCAGGTGGAGTGGAGACTCTAAAAGCCTGGAGGCATGAATGAGAGTCTGAACTGTATGTCTGAAAGCTGGTAATGTCTTCCCTGCTGTCCCTCCCCTCCCTCCCTCCCTCCCCATCCATGACCCTGAGAAGAAATTAGTGGGCGAAGAATATAAACGACTGAAAAAGGAACATATTGTATTTCATTTCATTTCCACTGATCAGTATTTCCCTCATGTTGCTTCTAATTGCCGTCATTTCTAGATTGGATTCTGCTTATCTGTTTCTGTCAGTCTTGTGCATTAAGGCACAGTGTGTACATCTTTTCAAACACAAAGCACACAAGCTACAGCTCAGTAAATGGACAGTCCTCCTGCCAACGCCACAGACACAACCACTCATCAATGTCTTCGTCTATTACATCTCCGTCCCGTGCTTTCTTACATTTTGAAGTAATGATTAGAATTGACAAGGACAGGCTGAGAGGACTGTGCTGAGTATGCCCTTGTTCTGTATTCTGCCTTGATATTTGTAAACCAATCAGCTAGATTAGAAAGCCTAATCAATACAGCCACTTAGTGCTACCCTGCAACTGCCTCCTTATTAGAAAAATAACTACCGTATTTTCACGACCATAAGGCGCACCGTACTATAAGGCGCAGTCTCAGTTATGTGTGTCATTACTGTATTTAACACATACATAAGGCGCACCGCACTATAGGGCGCGGGTATGGTAAAACACACGGGGAAATCAAGCATACAAGTGTGCGTTTTTAAAAATAGAGCGGGAGCAAAACTGAGTTTGGTTGTGCTTTATTTAAGTATTAATTACAAAGTACTAACATTTTTTAGTCATCAATCAAACATCAACAGGCGCGGGCATGGTAAAACACGGGTAAAACAAGCATACAATTGTGCATTTTTAAAAATAGTGCGGGGGCAAAACTGAGTTTGGTACTCACATTTTTTTAATCATCAATCAAACCCATCAAAGTCCTCATCCTCTGTTTCTGAATTGAACAGCTGCGCTAAATGTCCATCAAACATGCCAGGTTCACTTTCTTCACTGTCAGAGTCACTTTCCGTGCGGCTCCTCGGAAATGATGCCGGCTTTTACGAAAGCTCGAACAACAGAGCCAGCAGACACGTTAGCCCAAGCATCCACAATCCATTCACAAACTGTGGCGTAACTCGCCCGGCGCTGCCTCCCAGTCTTAGTGAAACTGTGGTCTCCATCTGTCATCCATCGCTCCCACGCCGCTCGCAGCCTTACTTTGAACGGCCGGTTCACCCCGATGTCCAGCGGTTGGAGTTCCTTCGTCAGGCCTCCCGGAATGACAGCAAGCTCAGTGTTCATTTGCTTCACATGTTTTTTCACATGGGCTGTGAGATCCCTTCTTCTCCACAGTGTGACTCACCGGGATGTCAAAAGTGAGCGGCACCTCGTCCATGTTAGTGATAAGGCTGGGCTGGATGTGTTTGTCGGAGATGTGTTTGCTGCAGTAGGAGCGGAAGATGGCCAGCTTTTCATTATAATCCGCTGGAAGTTGCTGCGTTACTGTAGTCCGTGTCCGGATGGAAAATGGCACCGTTTCATGAAACGAAAGCACCAAGACTGACCTCCCTGGAAATGTTCAGTTTTCATTTCTTCTGCTAGCGTTGCTGCTTTTAGTCGAATGGTGACCGTCGAAACGCTTCTCCCACTCGTTCTTTGATCGGTGATCCACTGCTCGAGTCTTTCCTCCAACTCGGGCCACCTCGCCTTATGTCCGCGGAAACTCAGCTGCGTCTTCTTGACCTGTCGGAGCTCGTTTTCCAGCTTCCTCCACTTGCAAACCATCGATTCATTAATGTCAAATTCTCTCGCGGCTGCTCGATTTCCATGTTCCTCCGCGTAGCTGATGGCCTTCAGTTTAAACTGTGCTTCATAAGCGTCTCTTTGCCATTTTCAGGGTTGTTAAAACAACAATGTTCTGCATAATGCACATACCTGTTCGTTTATATAGAGTACAATCCACGCCCACACTTCCTACTACGTCCGCCTTACAACAACAACAACACACACACATACACACACACATAAGGCGCACCGCACTATAGGGCGCACCGCACATTTTGAAGAAAATCTAAGACTTTTAAGTGCGCCTTATAGTCGTGAAAATACGGTACTGACTGTCTCAACAATGTGGATTCAATCCACACTTTTGGGCTCTCATGGGATATCTTATCCTCTTAACACTCAATATTTGCTAGATATTAGTGTTAAAAGTGTATTTTATCTCTGCTAAACATTCTGAACTCTAAGTTTGTGACAGCTGGATTTGTTTTTTCAAACACCAGTTGATGTTTTAACAGATATTTTCATGGATCAAGAGCTCAGGGTCATCATTGATTTTGCGAGAAGCTCCAGTGCGTGTCCAACGACCCAAAAGGTTATTGCAATTTTTTTTTTCCTGAATGGTAATTTAAGCCTCATGTGCCTTGTAAAATATCACTCAACCATGTCCTAATTATAGTTCTAAAAAATGTCAATAGGAAGTCTTGACCTGCTGCAAACGTGAGGAGCAACTCAATGAAGCTCCTTTCTGCGTGTGTTGACTTTGGCACAGGCGCACAGCCTACAATCAGTGCATTGCAAAACTCTCCATCTTACCAGTAAGTCCTTTGTTGGGTCTTAAAAGCATGCAGAGTGGGTCGTTATTCGTTTAAATCAAGTGAAACAATGACAGCAGGGTGAGATCATGTCTGTCTCCAACTGTTTTCTTAATGTATCTCAATTATAATGTGCAACAGGAACACCCATAATGCTTCAGATGTATAATTATGCTCTGGTACATTCTTATTAGAGAAATGTGCCATTTTTTGTGGATGTCCAATGTAGTTGATTTAACCAGTAAATTACTGTGTGTGCTATAGTGACAGAGAAAGCTGCAGTTCTACTTCTACAACTGCAAAATATGTTTTTCTTCTGTATGCCAGTGACATGACAGTGATGTACTTGGTATACAGAGGAACTATAGAGTATTACTTAGCTTTGTAATAGACTGTATATAAAGATAGATGACATGACAGCTCCCCAAAAGTGAAGCCAAAACATCTGGATCACCTCCTGGTGACTGGCTGCAATATCGGTCATAAATCACGCCCCCTCCATGTTAGTAGATGGGACATAGGCCAAATTAAAAATTCAAAGTAATAGTAAACTTTTCCCAAAAATAGCTGCTCTGAGTGAAATAGTCGCAGCTGCAATCTCAGGAATTGTACCAGAGAGATGTAACTTTAACTTTCCATAACCGTCACCAGTCTGTGTGGTAAGACGTGAGTTAATTTGATCATAAATGTAGTTATAGAAACATTATGATTAGTTGTTGTGAATTTCTAGCCAAACAGGCTAAGCTGGCTCACGCTAACAAGCTGCAGAGATTCTTACACCATTTGGAACCAGAGTCTGCACAGTAGTGATCAAACAGCTGGAGTCAATCACAGCCGTCAATCATGACATACTTCAGTGTGATAAGAGCTACCTAAAATGACAGAAACCATCTTTGGAAGAAATATATTTGACTTTTTAGTTTGGCCCATGTCCCATCCGATAATATGAAGGAGGTGGGATTTGGACCTAAACTGCAGCCAGCCACCAGGGGGTGATCCAGATGTTTTGGCTTCACTTTTGTGGTGCTGTCTTCATCCAACTTTAGATACAATCTGGTCAATATCACACCAAATTTATTTCTTCTACGTTTACCATCAGCACTGATGGAACATTCACATAAAAGGTGGCAAATTTTCCCTTGTATACTTGTACATTTACTCAAGAACTGTACTTAAAAAAATTTTTTGAGGTAGTTTACTTTTTTCTGCTACTTTATTTCTCTACATCACCACATTTGAGAGAGAAATATTGTGCTTTTTACTCCACTTCATGTATTTGACATCTTTATTTATTAGTTACTTTGCAGATTGAGATAATGATCATTAAAATATGATTGGGGTGAAATAGATCTAGTTGAATAATCATGGGCTATTGAATGAAAATTAATCTATTTTGATTATCTATTAATCAACATCTAAGTTCAACTTAAATTGTGAGGATTCGCTGCTTTCCACAGTTTTAGATCACTGCATACATATCTTTCAATTTTAAATTTTAGGTCACCTATTATCTGACTGTTAACAGACCAACTACAGGTCAAGTAATTGAGATATGATGCATCAATATACAGATTGATTCATTAAATAACATTATCTCCACCTGCGAGCTGCAACACTACTTACACGTTTATGCATCTGTGATAATAATAATAATATAAAATCACTTGAAATATAATTCTATCAGGAAACATTCAGCACTTTTAATTATTATTTTTGATGATTGAATGCAGGGTTTTTTTTCTTGTAATGGTGCTTGGCTCCGTGTTGAAGATTTTACAAACTTTTTAAGCAGCTTAGTTCAAGCGTTCACCTTTGTTTCCGCATTTGTGCCCACGGTGCAGAAAGAGAGTAGTGAGTGGAGTATCCTCAGTGCGCATGGCACAAGGCAACAGGACTGCACTCGAGTGAAAATGCAAATGCCCTGTTATCTGAAGGACTACCTCAATAAGGAAGCGCGGGAACACTCATTTCCCTCAACTGCACAACCTAAACGTCTAATCTAATCCACTGCGCTTTTTCTACAGAGTCGGTGAGATGCCGTAGTCTCCGATTTGGAGTGAAGAGTGATCTAATGTGCCACTATAACGTCCACATGACATGAAAGCTGCACACATCTCCAGACCAAGTCAGCCTGCGGAGGATAGATGAGTGTTTTTAGAGCGGGATGCGTTTTTTTCCTGCAGCACATAGATTTGTAACTTGCAGAATCTCGAGTGTCATTGTGTGTGATTTTTTTTTTTTTTTTTTTTTTTTTTTTTTTTTTTTGCAGAGGAACATTTTGGTGCAGGGGACCCAGAGGATACTACTACTGCTGCTTGCATTTACACAAACAAGCGCGCCCGATTGGATTTAAGCTGCAGTCCACTTCACACCAACTGCATTGGCACAACTGTGAGAGAAATGTATCCATCATGAGACAATGCGCCGGCAGCTTTCCCCATGAACTCTCTCTGCAGATCCACAAGTGGAGCGTTTTTTTCTGCCTTTCAGATAAAACCACTTCACAACTACAATGGGACAACGTGGTGGGCTGAGTAGAGGAAATGTTGCCTGTAGAAGAAGTGCGGTGAGAGCGCAGGGCAGCGACTTCCAGAGGACACCTGCAAACGAGTGAATGCCGTCTCCGATGTGGAGCTTGTCGCTGTCCGACGCGCGCCTGGTGCTGAAATTTGGATGATGCCTGGCCAGCGACTGCAAGGCTGCCGCTCCCTGCACCTCAACGAGGACAACGGCCGCTTCGCGCTGCTCGCCGTCCTCATCATACTGTACCTGCTGTGCGGCGCTGCGGTCTTCTCAGCCATAGAGAGGCCGTCGGAGCTGCGGGCTCACGGCCGCTGGAACGGGACGCTCCTCAACTTCAGTGAGACCTTCAACATCAGCCTGCAGGACCTTAACTCCTTCCTGCGGGAGTACGAGGCTGCCATCGCGGCCGGGATCCGGGCTGATGCTCTGAGGCCACGATGGGATTTTACAGGGGCTTTTTATTTTGTTGGAACTGTGGTGTCGACTATAGGTGGGTGCTGCATTCACTGATTTCCCTTACCTTTTGCGTCCATTTGGTTGCAGCCATGCTGTCCTCTAAATACTTGTTGAAAGAATGCAAAACAATATGTAGCCAAGCGCACATGAAGCCTCACAAATACAATTTAAATGCAATCAGCTAACACCATTATGACAATAAGTATTGGATCTTTTTAGCAGGTCAAAACACTGAGCAAATTTGGGACCTAATGCCCTGATAAAGCCATATTCAAGACAAATAAGTTGGCTAATTTAATAATGATTCATTACTGGCAGTATGGCTATCAAAAGGAGTGGAGCTGCCATCCCTGTAGGCTGCTTTCTTTCCACTGGCTTACATACAGAATAACAGATTAACATTTTTTTTTTCCAGTCATGTGTTACATTTTGGCTGTGACGGGACTTTGGCAACGGGGGCGACATCTGACTCGCCTGCCAGGAGCGACACACTCATCCCTGGCTATAGGACAGCACCCATGGGTGCAGTCTTCTATTTTTGCCACATTTCCATTCAAACCAACAGGAATGTCAATGAGAGGCCCCGTCTGCTCCCCCTCATTTAACATTTACTCGTGCGATAGGTCAGAAAAGAGCAAGTGTCCCTCGCAGGGCACCCCGAGGGCCAGCGGCGTGGTGCACTGCATGCCTGATGGCTCCAGTACCCGCCGACCCCTCAGCCCCATCCTCATTGGTGGCTGTGAGGAGCCACGGCGTACAGTGAGTGTGAGTGAGTGAGTGTGAACGGGTGAGCAAGCAAACAAAGACACTCTCCAGGTAGTCATTTGAGCTGACAGCTGCTGTCTATCTCTGACCTTGCCCTCAACACACAAACACACACATGTGTACACTGTGATACCTCCGGCGCCTGTTATTAATTGAAAACTGTGGCGAGGAGGGCAATAAGGAAAACTGATGGCTGTGCATGGGTGCATAGGCAGGATTGGATCCACATGAGCAGGAAACCTGTCAGAACTTTATTTACTGTAGACCTGTCATGAAGAAGCTTTACTGGCTCCTCCACCTCCTGCTCCCAGACACACAAACGCAGAGCGCTCAGGCAGCCCGTGTACTCAGCTCACTCAGTCACAGGGGGGAACCACAGCAGCTGTGTTTGTATACATGTCTGTGGCAGGCTGAAATCCTTTGTGCTCCAGTTGTCATGCAGCAGCGCAGTCTTTCCCCTACAAGCAAGATCATATAAAGTGACAGTGGGAAAAAAAGGAAAAAAGGGTGATGTCTCTCTACACTATTTGTCTTTTGCATGTGCTTGCATGGATTTCTGTCTAGATTTCCATCTCGCTTTGATCTCCACCGCCCCCCTTCGCCTTGTGTGCTACTTTTTCTGTATGCTTGTGAGCCACTGATATAAAAGGGAATTGGGGGCCTCCCCACGCAACTTAGAGTGGCATCCCCCTGCACACTCTAGACACTCCTCCTGAACACCTCCGACTCTGGCTGTGGCAAACGCTTCAAATCAGCATGATGTGCCCCCATAATATGACTTTGAAGAATGAAAGTGAAGCCGTGGTCACTCGAGGCGCTTGTTTACCGAGACTTTTGGCTGGCTTCAACAGCCATTAGTGCTGCACCGAGTGTGTTGTTTCTCAGTTTCAGGAAATGCAGCAAGAAAAACAAGTATTGCAGTTTCTGTCTAAAGTATAGGCCCTGTTCAGACCTGGTACTGACATGCGCCCAGAGCGATCAGATCACAAGTGGACAGTACAGGCGTGAGCTCACTCAGGATGCATTGAGATCCGATCGCTCAGACCACATTCACAGGTGGTCTGGGCCACGTATGGCCACATTCTTTTAGCAGTGTGTACACGAATGTGTCCTGGGCCAAATTAAAGACTGCCTAACGCAGGGTCTCACTGCATCCTTCATGTGAATGAACAGGCAGACATGAGCACTTGTCTGCCTCGCAGCATGGAAACGACCTCTATGCTCTACTGTATTCAGTTGATACAACTGTATTTTATTAAATCTATCTTACCTATAGGCTACATAATCTATCAGACTAGACAAAGTGAATTATAATCATACTGTCGGAGATATGTCTGTGTTTTTGTTCTGGTTCTGTGCTTGGAGCTGACACCCGTCTGCCCACTCGTTCTTATCCCCGGCTCTCTGAAGCTCTGTACCCTGCTGGTACAGACTGCTGGTCCAATAACCTTACGTTTGTATGTTAATAAAATGTACCTGAATTCACAAATATGTAGGCTATTGATATTCCTGTAATATTACATCATAGCATCTGTTGTATTAGCCATGTGTTTACACACAAGTGGTCACTTGTGCCAGGTGTGAATAGATGTACTTAACGCTGTCCACTTGTGATCCTATCACTCAAGATGCATGTTAATGCCAGGTCTGAACAGAGCCTTAGTCTAAACAAATGCAACTAAAATATTTGTGGCATTTTTCTCAAATTCTTTACATCTTAAGCACATTTTTATGCGAAAACTATATCATTACAATATCCACTAGTACCTGCTGTTTCCATCATATCGTAGGCTCTTCCTCAGCAAAAGAAGTTGCCTAGTTGTAATGAAATTGTTTAAATTTCCATTTTTTGTAGCACTCTCAAAGGATGTGTTGTCCCTTTACACTTAAAAGTTGACATAGAAAGTTCTCAACAGTTTCCGAGGTCACAAAATGAGCTCTCAGTCTCAATTTTTTAGCCATGATGGTGACGTGGATCTAGAGATGGCAATGTCGATCTGTCAGTGGGTCGGCCTGTCAGTCCCCCACTTTGGTCCAGACTGAAATATCTGAGAAACTATGAACTTGAAATGTTCCAATAACTATATGATAGATAAGCACGAAATCTGGAGCAAAATTGAATTTGGCCAATCCTTTATGACCAAAATACCTGCAAAACTAATGATATCCACATCCACCTAGCTGTGCCACTGTTTTTCTATCGGGAGAGCGCCCTATACCATGCAGAGGGAAGATCTAATCTCTTAAGCTGCCTTCACATGATAAGATCTTTGCTCTTCACTTGCTGCAAGGTAGTACGCACAGACTTGCAGAGGCAGCAGGTAAAATATCTCCCCAAAAAAAACACAAAAAACGCCATTCACTGTTTCTAAGCAACAGCAACAGTTGCAGCTGTTCTCGTTGGTTGTGCTTTGAAAGGTTAGCGGCAACTGAGGTCAAAGTTGAAATTATTTGAACTGTGAGCACAGTGCTCGGTGGCTATTTCCAGCGGTGTGCCACGCCAAGGGTAGTGCTTTCTCCAAGCTGTTTGGCACCACGCTCTCCATAGGAAAACTATGGCACAAACCAATTTTTAGATGGATTTATGTGAAAGCAGCTTAAAGTCTATAGTGTAGTGAATTAGTATACATAACACTTATGTGCAGTGTGGGCTGCACAATACAGAGGCAAAACTGGAAGCTGGAAAACTTTTTAGGCTTTTGTGCTTGGTAATCAATTTTCATACAAGTGTGTGGGCACCATCTTTGAGTCTGGTATGCAGTTCCTGTAATACATACCGGTACCATGGATAAACGTCAACATGTTAGTCTTGTCTTTGGGAGCAAGTTAGTATGTTGTGTTAGTGTCTAGCTCAAAGTACAGCTTTGTCTAAGTACAGCCTCAAAGAGCCACTAGCGAGGCTGTAGACTCTCATCCTGTTAAAGCGTTGAAGAGTTTGTTTTTGTCTACATCCAACTTTTGTTGGATGTGTTGTTTTTCTGCCCTATATTTTCAGACATAGCCTTACTGTTTGCATGCTCAATAAAGAGGGCACAAGAGTCTGCTCTGTAAACAGAATTTCTATTAATAGGAAAGCTATTTATAACCCTCAGGGCTGATTGATAGCTGCCAACTGCCAATTAGGACAGCTCTCTGTAGCCGTTTGTGGGTCTGTACATCTCATTATAAGCTGCTACAGTGACATTTTGGAGAAATACTTTGTGCCCACATGAGGGAATACTTGTCTGAGGATCAAGTGTACTTAGTGATGGCTGTCTGATCTGAGACTTTTAACTTGTTGAGATTGAGTGGGACAAGCCAGTTACGGCAGTTCAGCAGTTATAATATGCAGGGCTATTTATTCCTGGGGATAGACTCTGTCCTGCCTCTCTTTGCCCCTGGCAACCACTACAGCTTCTGGCTCCATCACACTCATATCCACCCACACAGAGAAGTCTCAGAGAAGGCAAATAGGACAGTTTAACAAACAGCAGCATACAGACCCTCATGCAGTTTGTTGTTTAAATGAGGCCCGATTTAACCTCCATGCACTCCGCAACTTGCAAAACGAGGGTAAATGTCAGAGGAGTTAAGAGAAGATAAACCCTGCTGCACAGAGCTGTGCTGCAGCAAGATGACAAGGCGCTCTGCCCTCAGGATGCACTGGGGCAGGCATCGACTCTTCACAAAGCGCTGATCCCAGGTTGATATTTTAATCAAAGTGGCCCCATTAGGCTAATGGCTTTAACTTGCACTACCATGTACAGTTTATATTGACACTAAGTGAGGTGTTAGAGCAACTCTATGGTATTTTCTTGGTTGCAGATCCCGATCGCATTGGAAACAGCACTCAAAAGCATAAAGCTCCACCAGTCAATATGTCTGTATTAACAATGGACCAAATGACTATATGTAGTGTGAAAGGAGCTACTTGCAGTGACAAACCCACAGAGAATAATCACCTTAATCTGCAGTTCCCGTTCAACTCTGCAGTCTGCAACTTTACTTTGGTTCACTGTCACCACTCTCATTGAACTTATTTCTTAACACAACAGCGAGCTGTTTTCAGCAGCACAGTGTACTTACATAACCGGCTACCCGGCACCCAACGGCACACAAAAAATTGGTGACTAGCTGGTGGACATAGTGGAGCATTTACCAGCTAGGAGCTATTTAGGAGTTGCTGGGGAAGACCAAAACTGAACTAAAAGGAGAGTGAATATTGGGCTTGAATTTGTTGGATCACCTGAAAATGTGATTCCAAATAAATGCTAATGTTGCTCCATGTCTGCTGGATTTGTAAATAAGCAACTATTGACTAATACACTAATCAATATCAGCTTTTATACAGCGATATTATGTGAATCCTTAGAACTTGTTCTGTTCCCCAGATTAATACAGCTTTATAGTTACTATGAGAAACTTCATGTTGTGTTGATTTTGGTTGTCCCTGTGAACAAAAGTGGTAGTGTTTCCAAGCACCAGAGTCCCTTTAGAAAACCTCTCATTTTACTGTAGCAGGGTTTGAATGTCTTCTCTGTTCAGTCCTGGTTCTGGTTCTCCTATGCGTCCTTTCCCTCCAGTGGGCCCAGCAATATAGCCTGGGCCTCTAGCAGCGTGGTAGCGTCATCGTTGACTCCCAGTGGGGTCCGACGGAACAGCGAGGGGAAACTCTGCTCCGGGTTAGAGAAGGAGTCGCTGTTGCTGAGCACAGAGCTCTCCACCTCCCACCAGAGCTCCAACTTCAGGTCAAAGGCGGCAGCGAAGCCAGATCTGAGTCTGTCCCCGCTGGAGTCTGGGATGAAGGAGTTTCTAGCTTTTCTAGCGTGTTGTAAAACGTTTCGTCTGACTTTGCGGGCAGCCCAATGGCAGGAAATAAGAATAACTATATAGCCAATATTCTCGCTGAAGGACTCATTTGCCTATGTAGGTCATATAGAGGCATCAGTATTAAATTGAGCCTGTTTCATAACCAGTTAAAAGTTCCTCACAGTAACTTTAACCAACTGGCCTCTGACACATTATAAAGGATGAACATTATTAACATCATAAACTTTGCTTTTATAGCAGGGCTCTTGTACACTTTCTGCAGCTGGATTTGTTAAGTCAGTTCTGTAATAAATGGACTCAGCTTGCAGAAGTGAGCTTGTCAGACAATAATTTGACATTCGACCATAGCAACATCATCAAGCTAATATATGTATGCTTTAAATGCTCAGAACATGGTATAGCTTCCCTTTAAATCTAGCCAAATCTGGGCTAATAGTGTCAGAGAGAGCACTTTACAGTTTGAAATATAAGAAAATCAGTTAACATTTTGCTGTAAAAGCCAAGATGCAGTGCCAAAAGGTCAGATGCAGATTTGGTCCAGCTGTGTTTGGAATATCAACTTTATGTGGATAATTTTAAATTTATAGCTCATATATTACAGTGTAGATGCACCATCCTGCCAAATTTAGTGAAGCTCAACACCATATAGTGTCTCACTACAGTTACATGTTCAGACTACAAAGTCTGCTAATGACCAATACATCTGACCTCCACTAATTATCTTGTACTCTCAAAGTAAAAAGCTTTGATTTGACTTGTAACATTCAAGATCACACAAACGTATTCTGACATTATACCCTGAAGCAAGTGTTTTCTATGATAAAGAAATCATAATTCTGTTAACTGAAGAAAACAAGATTGTTACGTCATGATCACGAGGAACGATTTTGAAAGATTATTATTACCCATGTCCTCCCTCATTGTGCAATGTCAGTGAACAAACATGCTTAATGGTTTAGTTTAGTGTTATCTTCCTCATCTCGTGCCAATTTTAAAAAGTGCTGATTTGGCAGCAGAGTCCCATTGAGGAGCACTTGCGAAGCCTGCGCGACTATTACACGCTTGTCTGACCAGGGCCCATGTATCTGGGATGAAACTGCAAACCAAATCTGTTCTCCGTACTGTACTGCACCTTGTATTTCTCGAGTCTCTGAGGTTTCAAGACAATGTCAGACAGGCAGAGCGTGCGTTTGGCATTTAAGCAGTATGAAATGTCACATGATAGACTCCGCGGATTCCTGAAGGCAGACTGTGTTTTTGCTTTGATGTTGTGTTCATATTAAGATTTAGCGCTCAGTGCTGCCTCGCCGGGACAGAACCATCTGTGTTGGTGTTACTGTCAGTGTATGTTATGAGTGTGCTTACAGGAGGTGGGTGGGAAAGGTTTGCAATCTGTGAAAAGCAGATTCATCGATGCGCAGTGACGTTTGGTCTTGCCGTCTGTCTGTCACTTCAGTACTGCTGCTAGACTGTCCCAGACGCTGTTGACTCAAGCTCAAATCTAACTACTCTGCTCCTCTGCACTCACATTCATTCAATCATTTTGATCTCCAGTGTGTTCCTGTGGGACAGCATTGAAATTGTGTCACAAAATCTGCTCATATCATATAAGCAGTACATTACATAATCACTTTACAGTTCATTTGATCACTTTACAGTTCATTTTACAGAATCATTTGAAGCTGGACAGTAGGACTCTTTCCTTACCTCGCTGCCGCTGCCATCTTTTTCCCCCCCTCTCCTCTCTTTAGATCTCTCGAGCCTCTCTATGAAATCACAGACTCAGAGGAAATGTCACTGTTAAAAATGGAAAACAGAGGGCCTTCAGTCACATGAAAGGCACTGGGGGTCTCTTTGGATTGTGTGCAGTCCAGATGCTCAGCACAAAAATGATGGCCCCAGTGAGGAAGTGGAGCCAAACTGCACCACTGCTGCATTACTGAAGAAATTAGTCAAGCTGCTGTGCCTTGATGCTGCACTAATCAATAATTTTAGATTAACACAGTAAAAAGGGACTACATGTAATGAAAGGTGTCACCCGTGATGACAAACCCACACAGACTCTACATCTCAGCGTCCTTGAGCTCATATAGATTTACGACCCACAACTTAAAGGTGCTCTATATGGCATCCAGAGTATTAATATAGCAGCAAACAACTATTTGCTATGTAAAGATGTAGAGTAGAGGAGTAATATCTACCTGAGCAGAGAATGACGTTGTCTGTTTTTGTTGTAATCATAATGCATTTTCGTGCATGTTAGCATGTCCCACTGGCTAATTTAGCTCACAGCCACCACTCTGCACTGCTTTCATATGGCGGTTACAGCTGATAAAGCCGTCCTAACCATAGACTGTATATAAGAAGTGGACGTTACTCTAAATGGGACCATAATTTACTAAATGGACATCATGCTGTATTGAAGAACACTTGAAATTAAGGATTGAGACCATAAACTCATGTTTACCATGTTTACTGAGGTAATAAATCAAGACTTCTTTTTGCAACCAGAGGAGTCGCCCCCTGCTGGCTAGAAAGTATGTAAGTATAAAACACTTTTGCATTGGCTTTACTTTTCAGACTCGGAGGTGCCCACTCGTCCTGACCGGCAGTGCCGTTGCGGAAGTGTAGCACCCACCCTCCGGTTTCCCCTCACGTTAACACTATCAGCTCTATCAGTAGTGTTTGTTAGCTACGAGCTAGCGGCTCAGCCGTTGCCATGTTGAGAGCTGCGCAGAAGCAATAGAAATGCTCCCAATCTTGCATTTAGCATGTTTAACCATTTTGGTTCAATGTCAGTGCTCTCACTAACCTTGTTTTTGACTGCAGCAGGCAGCGGTTTTCAACGTCATTCACCAAAGTCATTAGGATACATCATCTGAGAACCATGTAAATATGCACAAAATTTCATGGCAATCCATCCAGTAGTCTTTGAGATATCAAATTGGAACAAAGTGGCGGACTGACAGACCAAACGACCAACACTGCCATGTCTAGAAAAAGAAAAATGCAAAGTGCAAGACTTGATGCTGACAAAATAATTAATTCATTAATTAAAACATGAATAAATGACAAGTCGGATAAATAAAATATTCTCTTCCAGATAACACACAGCTACTTGAAAAACATTTCATCCTACCATTTCTGCCTCTCTCCCAGTTCATCTCCTCCGTGGGTGATTCCTGATGTGGAGCGGAAATGTGTGTGTGTGTGTGTGTGTGTGCGTGTGTGTGTGTGTGTGTAGGGCAAACCTGCTGAGAAGCACTGGCTCCAATAAATCCCCATCTTACTTAACTGCTGCTGTACAGGATGGCTGTACACACCTCTGCGCTGTGTCACAGCGGGTCATAAATCTGCCCTGACTTGCTAAGGTGTGCATTCGCCTATGTACAGTAACTCAGACTGAAATCATCATGGCCAAGTGATACTGAGATCATTTCAGAGGACAGAGCAGATTCTCTGGGCCTCCTCCTCCTCCTCCTCAGAACGGATTAGCATTTCACTGATTCTGCTCTTTGCACCGGGCCAGGGCAAAGAGAGAATCAACTCTGTGTGCTCTTTGCACTTTGCAGTCCTGTGACCTGCTTCCTATCTGCACTAATTTCAACAGCCATTTTAAATTTGGGTGTTAATATTTTGATTATCATCAGTTTCTTTCACAACCCAATTTGCACCGGTGCTGACGTCAATGCTGACTCGCAGCGATGAGAGTTTAAACTTTCCCCATAAGCAGAAAAGTCTTGAAACTTTTGTATCAGTCGGCAACCTTTGACGCAGTAAAGCCCCAGTAAAAAAAAGTAAAAAGTAAAAAAAAAAAAAAAAATGTCGCCATGTTTTCAGAAAGCCAGCAGATTCCACTTGTGCACCAGCAGAATGTTTATCTGCATCTTGGGGTCATGTATATAAATAGTTTTCAATGTTAATAAGCTAACAGCAAGTTGGCGAACAGGGTGATTTGGCAGCTGTCTTTGTGGGGAGGAGGGGCTGCTTGTGTGAGAGTAGAGAGGCACAGGTCGGCATACTGCACTGTTGTGTCAATCAACAACCTAAATGCAAACAGCATGCTGAAGTTTCAGATTTGAGATGAATCCTCTCACACCTCCTGATAAAATCACATGCCTTTCAACTGTAACAGTGTAACTCATGAGAGACACGACTTTTGAGCGCGACCTTGAATCAGCAAGATGGTTGGTCATCATGATTAGATTACAAGATGAAAACACCGACAGGGCACTACGTCATCCGGGGAGCTCGAGATAGATCACGGGCAGCATACTAGAGGGAGTCACGGTCACTGCGTTTTACACATCTGCCTTCTAGAGATATGACAGCCGAATCAAACACTAGAGCTTTTTGAAATTTGGAAACTAGATGCTAGATTTTTCACACAATCTGTTTGGATTAGGGGAAACAGCACACTTTTATTTTTGTGAGATTCTCAGACACTGGCCACCAGGCAGATCAGCTGCCGGCACAAGAATTTAAATCATTCAAGTAGCAGACCTACTTCTCTAACACTTGGACTCGTCCATTTGGCATACATTTTGATTATGAAACAATTATGATCCCTGGAAAACACCCTCACATGTAGCTGAAAGTGTTGAAATGCATATAATTTTGTCATCATGCCAGCATCCACATCTGATTCAGTAACCTCCAAGCTGGCAGCCTCTGGCACAGTCTCGCATGCAGTTAATAGAAAGTACAACATAATTTAATTGTGAGCAACAGAGCATTGCCTTTTCATTTCTCTGAAGGCAGCTTGCTGTGGTTTGTCTATGTAGGATCCAGGATCATTATTGCAGCTGTCACTAACTTAGCAGTCTGGAATTGGATTTTTGCTTAGTCCTAAATATCAGGGACTTGTGCTCTCATAGTAGCAGTAATGAAAAACCATTGAATTTAATATCTGCTGAAGCTCAAGCATTCATTTCCTGCTAACTGTTTTCAGGTGACAGCAAAAATCTGAAGACGCATGTACAGTACATTTAATGTAGCGTTACCATGATACTGTACGGCCACCAAATCTGTCTTATCAGGCTGTTCTGAGGGTGATAGTGTGTCAAAAGCTCCACCTGGACAGGTGTGTTTGCCTTTTGGGAATAATGCAAGAGGGCTTTATGAAGCTAAGCTTTTACTCAAACATTGACTCTGCATGCAGAACGAGATAATAGGAAACACAAGGACATTCAGCTTTTAGATCATTCAGGGAGAAGCTATTAATCTGACGGGAGAAGGACTCCTCAGGACAAAATCTGTGTTGCCCTTTGCACATGAACAACGAACCCACGTGAATTTTAATTTTACTCATTGGACACTCCTGTCCGTAAAAATTGCACAATAGTGGACTCCGTCCATGTTGGAGTGTTTCCAGTTCTGTTAAAATTCTGTGGAGATGAAAAACAGATCGAAGAAGAAGAAGAAAAAAAAAAATGTTGGCGCAGATCCAAAGACAATGCAGCATATTTTTTTGACAATAAATCAATACAGACAGTGCCGGAGTCATCAATCCTCCTTGCTCTTTTTGCCAGTAAATTAAGCGCTGAGATACAATTTAAAACACTCGACTAAAACACTCAACTCGATTCAGTTACGGAGGAGCCAAACGAATCACAAAATCAGAAAAATAAAGTATTTTAGGTTGTGTTTCACTGAACATCTGCAGATGTTGTTCTAACGGTGCACGTCTGAGCTGTTGTTCTTGCCATTTGTATGTGTATTGACTCATTTTAATGACTATGTCACCCCAGTCCATTGTTTTTAATTATTACACAGTCATGTGTAACGCAAAACACTCTCTATCAATACTCTGACATGTAGAACAGATATACCACTAATGTATCGCCTATGCTGTGTGTGGGTGAGCTGGGTGTTAAATTCAAAACCATGTTGTTTTGTCGTTTCTTGGCCCCATTGATATATTATTGCATGGGTGTTTTATTAATATTACTATGGCCTTGTGTATGCAGTGCACAGACACAACAATATAGCCACATCTCAATGACGTATGTGACCTATTCTATCATCTGCATTTTGTAATACTGGCTGCACAGTGTGAATGTTCCTATTATTATCTTGTCTACCAGTAATCCTGGCAGCTCCTCAGCACATGGCGTGGTGATGATGTGTCAGGTCTGGCCATGTTGCTGCTTCCTCAGCCCTCTGTCCTCTCTCCGCAGACCCCCGCCACGCCAGCCCCATGACAAATCATTTCCTGTTCGTCACAGAAACACAGTCATCAGAGAGACGTGGCATTTTCTGCTGCCGCTCCTATCAGGCCAATTTAACAGTATTCCCACTAGTGGGACACAGTTGGTTTGACTGGTAGCTTTTAAAGCTCTTTAATTGGGGATATGGGGAGGCAATAGGAGGCCCAGAATTGAGTTTTGGTTTGCAAAACAGTCACATAATGAATCTTTGGGCTCCTTCTGGGGCCCTCTGGGAGTTGTGTGGGTGGGATGTTGTCCTCAGTGACACACAGTGACCTTCAGATTCAATACTGCTCAAAGAGACAGGTGAATGTACAACACATGTCCTTCATTCAAAGACGGAAACATGACTGAGTGCTTTTAGTTTCCCTTTATTCTCGTGGGCATCCATTAGGAGCTTTGGCCCATTTGAACCAGCTCTCCTGTATATTTCTCCCGTATTGTTTTCTTCTAGATTAGTCCTGACTGTCCTTATATTTCCTCAATTATCAGCTGAACTTACTTGCAATAAAATCTAGTCTAACACAAGACTGAAATGTGCTCAGCTTTATGATAGTTGACCTTGTGAGGCTATTTTCCAGGAAAGTGAATCAATATGTCTTTTTTTAGGATACTTTGTTTTGGAAAAGGTGTCAATTCAGCTGTGCCACCAGCTTCAAGGTGAGCTCTTTGAAAACAGCAATAACTCTACTACACACACAAGTACTAAATAGATTTGTTCATCTTTGTTTTTCTGTACATCGATGATTGAATAATGTATCCTATTTCACTAATGTTTTCTGCTATTTTAAAGGATAAGTCTGGTAATATTCTATATTCTTCTCATTGTCAACAAATCCCAGCTAAAGATCAAAACCAACAACAAATTGATCCTACGTTCCTGAGTCTGTCTGTGTAGCCTGTAGCTGTATTGTTATCCAGAAACACATCAATGAGTCTCACCGTTGCAACGGGTGACGTGTTCCTTCATTAAGATGAACATGTTTGTTTTGAGTCAATCCCATATACACTGTCCTGCTGCTCTAAATACTCATTAGCACACCAAATCTGCAGCAGGAGGATGTCACAAACAATAGACAGTAAGATTTGCTTAAAACTTGTGTCCTGCTGTGTTAGGAAGTTATTTAGCTTAGCCTGGAAATGATGTAAAAATGTCAACTGTATAAATGTTTCTAGATATTGTTTCTATTGTGATATAGGCTAGGCCTATGGTCATTTATTTATTTTGTAAAATTACTTTAAAAATTATAATAAATTATTGAATTTGAATAAGTGTATACTTTAAATTAGAAATTATTATTATAAAATTAAATTAGATTAGAATTGGAATTATGTTCATTTTACACTCAACTTCTTAAAATGAGAAAATACTCAGTACTTTTCAACAAAGGAGTGTACAAAAATGTGTTTATTTCATACAGAGTATTTATTTATTGAACACAAAACATAAACTGCTTGTGATATACTGTACATCGTAATCAAGATATGAAATTACCTATCTTGTCTAATTAAGATTTTTTTAAAAGATGAAACTATATATTTCTGACAGATATTTTTGGTCTCTTAGGGGCAGTAGAAAATAAACTGCACACAACACAAATACAACATTGACATGTTTTTAGTTGATATGGTGAACTTACTTGCAAGCGGTTGCTTATTTACAGATCCAGCAGACACAAAGCAACAGTATAATTTAACTGGAGTCATGTCTCTGGCCACCTCACAAACGTAAGTCCAATATTCACCCTTTTTTAGCTCTGTTTTTGGTCTCCACCAACTCCCGAGGGAAATTTCTCTTTTTATGGGATTTGTTGACAACAACAAAGACACAGAATATTGCCAGCCTTATTATGAAAATGACCTGTCAGTATAACTCTGTTGTGATGTTTATATGCTTATTGTGAAATAATCTATATAGCCTCATTCTTTTCATACGCAGACTACCATAAAATAGATTCAATATATCTCGCTAGTGGAAATGTCACTGCCAGCCGAGGAGGGCTTGAACAGTGCACTTTATAGGTTTAGATTTAATAGCTGCTGTTAACTCCTTTGTGCTGCGGATTCTTCAGATAATGACAGACCTGCTGAATGTTGTAGGTTTTTGTACAGGTCTCCTCTACTCTTTGGTGTAAAATCTGATTACTGTGTTGAGGCGAGTGGTCAAGGAAATGCAGGGTCTATCAATACTTCTATTAGCAACATTGTCAGTGATTTGTGCTATTTGTTTAAGTCCTGACTTTGGTTCACAACTTAATGGACCGTAGTAATTTGCCATTGGACTGTGATGAGAGCTGTTCAGTCTAAACTGTGTCAGTTGATTTAAACCTGACCGCTGGTGATAACAGCTGACCTTCATCCCTGAAATCACTACAATTTAGTAACAAACTATTAATTTCATCCCCCCACAGTCTGATAACCATTAGAGTATCTTACTTCTTCATCTCTTAAACCTGTCAAGTGGTAATTAATGGATACTAATGGCACTATTTCCATCAGGTTCCTTCTGGTTGAAGCTCTTGTGTGTGATTATGTGTGCAGGCGCCAATAGCCATTAGAGCATAACATCATTCTGAGCAAACTGTATTTAATGTTAATGAATAAATATTCTCCCTGGGCTCTGATTTAATTGGATTAACACACATATGTTTCCTGCCGTATCAAGTTCTGCTGAATTAAATGACTCATCTTGGCTCAAACACAGTGGAAAGATTAAAATGTTCACTGAGGTCAGGATCACTGGACTTGACTGGAGACTTCCAAACAATTACAGTTTTAGTCTTTGTGAGTAAAAGTCACACAGTGTTTGGATCAAGCCTGCCATGTCCTTTGCTTGCTATTATTGTTCTGTTTTCCCTAATGCCTCTTGACACAGTAGTCTGGAGTAATGGCTCTGAAATGCTACACTGAATCGATGCCTGGTGCCTTTTCCTCTCTTAGGTAATTTACTTGGTAATGAGAGACGGTGCGGATGACCGTCTCCGTGCGCGCTGAGAAGATGTAATCTGTTTTCCCTGTTATTCAGCTGGTTTAAACAGACTTGGTCTGCTAATTAATTAACCACGAAACACTGAAATAGGATTCCACTGAAGGGCTTAATTTGGATAATCACTGCTCCTCACTTTCCTGTCCCCCAGCTGTCCCTGTGACTGAACTTTCTCTCTGTTTTTGACACAAACAGATAATTCAGTGTCTGGTGTAATGTATAAAGTCTATCTCCGTGTGTTTAAGGTCATAAGGTGTGTGTACATGTGTGGACATGTGGGGGTTATATTCCCTCTTGTCAAAACAATCTGTATCAATCAGTGCTGATCCAAATGACCCATCGTGTCAACAGCAAACCCCCAGGAGAGTGGTTTTTCAGGGCGAGAGATAAGGTCAAAACAGCCATTTTGTGTATCATAAAGGAAGTATTGTCTGGATATTGATGTCATTTATTACCTGACAAGGATGGTTAGGGACGGGTTGGCGAAAAAAGGGGGGGAAAGCGGTGCCCTAATGCTCCGAGAGGACTGAAATGGAGGATGGCCGTGATGGAAAAATCAATTAGCCTTGGCCTGGAAGTGAACTGGTTGATCTTTCAACACGATTTTTATTTGTTGACAAATATACCATCTGCTGTTCTGTGGATAAGGGGAATGACCCTGTGTGTGCGTTCAAGTGTGTGTGCTCGCATCGGCCCTGAAATTGAAGTATGAGTACCGAGTGTGTGTGTTAGTGCAAATAACCATATAATGAATAGGTTATACACAAGAGCAGAAAATGTCCACAAGAAAAATCAAGCATCAATAGTCATGGCAAAGGGCATGTCTAACAGCTCTGCTGTTTTCTACATATTGGATGTTTTTCTGGAATATACGTGATATTTTGTACTGATAAAAATCAGTTATGCCATAAACCAATGCTTCCCAACCTGGAGTGGTTGCCAGGAGAAATCTGAAGGGTCGCAAGATTATGAAAGGGATAACAAATAGGGGTGTAAATCACAAGTTTCATCACAATACGGTATTGTATTGATTGTTTGGACAATAGTATGGTATTTGCTGATATCACAAAGTGTGCCATGATATGTTTTTGATTCTATTCCACTGAGGGGCCTTCGATCAATAGGAGACGATTTCGTCTGCCCATTTAACACAATCAGTTATATATCAACACACAAAAAGCAACTAAACTATGACAATTACCGGGCTCTGTAGGAAGCTGTGACATGGAGACATAGACAACATTTACACTTTGCAGCAATGATATTGGATCGTTGATCATTGAATTGATGTATTGATTCAGATCAATGTAGCGTCACACCCCTAAAAACAGAGAACAATAGCATGTTGCACAAAATTCCATGTATTTTTTGTCACTTGACTATAGCTTGTGATTTTTAGCAGCATGTCTCATGGCTATATCGGCCGATACTACCCATGTGGGCCAACTATTGGATGGCTGGTACAGACATTCATGGTCCCCAGAAGAAGAATCCTACTGACTTTGGTGATCCCCTGACTTTTCCTCTAGCACCACGATTAAGTTTACATTTGTGGTTTTGAGTAAAATGTCTCAACATGTATTGGATGGATTGTCATGAAATTTGTTACAGAAATTCATGACCTCTTAAGGGTGAATATAACAAATTGATTCATCCTCTAAATATTCATCTAGTGCCATCATCTGATCAATACAGTATAATTATAATTGGATGTATAAAGAGAACTGGATGCAGCGTTGGAGGCAGGCTCTCGTTCATTCCTATGAGAGTTGCTCAGTGGAGCATGAAGCCAAAATGGCTCAACTGATGAATGGTAAAATACCTGGATCATTGGATATCCATTGGGCCTATAGAGCAGGCGGAGTAGCATTTCCTTTAACTCCATCCCCCCAGCCCTCGGTCCAGCCTCTGACTGGGTCTCATTTACACAAACGGAGGAAGGAAAATAACACTGGATTTGACTTAATAAACCTAATAATTTAAATAAAGGCTATCAAATGATCATACTGAAAAGTTAATTTCCCTACCTTTAGCCACTGAATTACAGATGTCTCTTTCCAAATGCAAGTCTATGGGAAAAAGTATTTTTGGCCTCAATGGCATCACATGACTGACAAGGTTGTAATTTCACCTTTTTGCAACAGTGAAAATTTGCTTTAAAGCCTGACACTCTATCTGGGGGTTTACTTAATACCTACAAAACTAATGACATTCTCATCAGCCTCAGTTGTACTTTGTGTTTAATTAGGTAAATGTTAACATGCAAGCACACAAAACTAAGATGGTGAACATTGTAAGAATATTATACTTTACTACCTGCTGTTAGCGTTTAGCTCAAAGTAAGTACCACTGTGTCTAATTAGAGCCCAGAACACAGAGCTGCTAGTATGGCTGCAGACTGAAAATGAAATACTGGATGCTTTCATCTATTCAGGCATCTAAAAACCGTTGAAACAGTGCAAGTAGGAAAAGTCACTTTTGGGTTGTACTGGTCACAGCAAATGTGCCCATTATGGTCATAACCAGTAATGAGGGGTTGAAAGTAAATGTTATTTTAAGGCACTGCAGCAGTAAAGGCTGCAAACCACTGCTATAAAATATATATGCATTTTTTTAACATCAAATATTTAGCTAAATTATATTTTCTTAATTATTATTACACCTCTTATGAAGTAAAAGTGGCAGCCTGAATGCTGAAAAGAATTTCTCACATGATTTGATCTTATAGAGGGAATAATATTGTTTTCAAATACCAAGACACTCATCAGCTAATGTTAATATCAGAGTCGCACTGTAGCTGCACCTGTGACGCTCCTCGAGATTGAAAAGTGCTCCTTCAACATGCAGCAGAATCCATAAACATCCTCTCCTCTCATAACCTCGTCCACAGCTTGAACACTCAGTCTAATTGACTGAGAAATCAGAAGATAGCAGGAAGCCAGACCACATAGCCGAGAGAGACAAAATATTCAGAAGGCTTACCTAAGCTTATTCCCGGCATCCTCCTCCCCACAATATAACCCCTATGTCCTTGTTTTTTAATTTCCTGAATAAATGATGATAACACTGGGCACATTAAAATCTATGCCATTCTTCTTCATTTTAATCATACACTCAAAGTTCCTTTCAGATGCCAAACATTTGTTTTGTTTCGGTTTACCACTAATAAATGTAATTACCGCCCATTTTTTTTATTTCCCCTTATTCCCCCTTACTTCACAACAAACTTGATTTACAATGCAAAACTATTTGTTTTTTAATTATCCTATAGTCACTTTTTTATCATCTTCTATGTGCATTACTATGACTTAAAGCAGCAGTGGGTAGAAATGGACCAAATTTGATTAATAAAAAGGTATTTTTATAAACGGTCACTATATCCTGTCAAGTAATCTGAAAAAAAATCGTGAGTCTTGTAGTGTAGTGTACTGTTTAGCTGTAAAGTCAGAAAGTTTGTGACCCGGCAGCCATGTTGAGATCTGTTGAGAAAATACCAGGCACCGCCCACCAGCCGGAGCACACTTTCTCATTTTACAGCTAAACAGTAACTACCAGATGTTTCTGGAAACATTTGAGGTGAGAAATAAACATTACAGTAACAACATATAAATTAATATTTGATCAGCACTGCCTTGTTTGTGTTGAGTGATTGACAGCTGCCTCCACTAATGAACAGCCAATAGGAATGCTCTCTCTCTGAAATGACCTGTGATTGCCCAATGTCTCCTGTCATGGACTACATTTTTTAAAGCCTGAAACCAGAGCCATGAGGAGGTGCAGAAATCTAGTTTTGTCTCAGAGCACTTGAATTACAACATGCTGAAAGGTTATCATGGCATTTTTTGCTAAATGATGCCAATAATATCCTGCCTACTGCAGTTTCAAAATACTCTTTCAGTGAACGCTTACAGTCCTGTATCAGCATCAACACAAATCATTATCCAGTATTTTCTGCACTCAGTCCTCTCAAAACCACCTTTTAGATTTGTTTTGCTTTCAGGCACCTCTTCCCTCATCTCAGAATCAGAGAGATGATTCCTTGCGAGGAATCTGAACTCATCTTGTAAGTGAAAATGTGCTTTTGGCCTCAGTCAAGGGATTAACTGTCTGATGTATCTCCTCTGTCTCTGCAGGCTTTGGGATGACAACACCTGTGACAGTCGCAGGAAAGGTGTTCTTGATCTTTTACGGGCTTTTGGGCTGTGCCGCCACCATCCTCTTCTTTAACCTCTTCCTGGAGCGAATCATCACACTGCTGGCTGTGGTAATGAAGGCCGTGAGGGAGCGACGAATCAGGAACAGTGGAATCCTCCCGCCAGGCATCCGCCATGACTTCTCAGCCTACTCCCTCCCCGGCTGGAAACCCTCCGTGTACCACGTGATGTTGATCCTTGGCCTGTCAGCAATCACCATCTCCTGCTGCGCATCAGCCATGTACACCCCCGTGGAGGGCTGGGCTTACTTAGACTCGCTCTACTTCTGCTTTGTCACCTTCAGCACCATCGGATTTGGGGATTTTGTCAGCAGCCAGGGCGCGGCTTACGAATACCAGAGCCTCTACAGGGTGGCCAACTTCCTCTTCATGCTAATGGGAGTGTGCTGCATCTACTCGCTCTTCAATGTCATCTCTATCGTCATCAAGCAGGTGCTCAACTGGATTTTGGAGAAAATGAGCTGCTTGTTTTGCCAGCGCTGCAATAAGGCCGGTGTCCTCCTGGGCAGACGCAACGCCATCCGCCCGGGCTCCAAGTGTCGCCAAGGTCGGCTTGGCTATCCGCCCGATTCAGATGGACCTTGTGATAGTGATACCGAGGGACGCAGACTATCAGGGGAGATGATCTCCATGAAAGACTTGGCAGCCTCGAACAAGGTGTCGCTGGCCATCATGCAGAAACAGCTATCCGAGTCGGCCAACGGGTATCCCAGGACAGTCTGCGGCAGCTCACGCCATAATGGTTTCTCTGGGGGGGTTGGTGCACTCGGTATCATGAACAACAGGCTGGCAGAGACAAGTAACTCCAGGTAGAGGACAAAGCGAGACAGGAAGTAAGGGAGTGTGTAACCAACCCTTGATTGCCATGGAAAAAAATACTTTTGAGATGTAACTTTTTATGCATGATACATATGATTTTTTTGGATAATTTTTGTTGGAATTACAAGCCTGTGGTGATAATACAAGCAATGACGGTGATGGTTTTAGTGATGATGGCATGAAGAGAGAACCACAGAAGTTGATCTGGAAGTGTGGGGACCATCCATCGGCCATTACATTAACCTCAAATCCAACTCAGAACAAATATCATCTAGTCTGCAGAGGTCTGTTATATATAGTATATACTCAGACTTACTCGACTGAAAGGAGCCAAGGGAAGCATACAATGCAATCTTCATTGTTTGGGGCGTTTATTTGAATGTACATATTGAATGCTGATATAAACAAGACAGGTGTATTCACTGGATGACATAGCACATACTGATCTATGCATTATACTTCTCATGCATTAATTGCACCATTTCTAGTCCTTCCATTGATTGTGCAAACCCTCATTTCTGTCTTGACACAAGTCAAGGTTTACCCTCAGGTGATTGATGTCATATCTGGGGGCGAGTGTGGGAAGTAGCGAAGCATGGTTGTGATGTAGCTGATTTCGACCGTGCTGTAGTGCGCCACACTAACGGGCTATAAGGAGTAATTTCCTATTGCTCAAGATGGAGAATTGAAGAATGAAAATCCATTTCTCGTGAGAGAGGAGTGGGCCTTCTTATCAGCTCAGAAAATGCTTCGGCGGCCAAAGACTTTGACTTGAAGGGTAAAAGAAGGCACCACCCAACTCTCTCTTCTTTTTCAAGCTTACAGCTGTCTGCGGGGAAAACAAATGATAAAGGCTTGCAATGTATTAATTACTCTTTGAATGCAGAATGTAGACTTATGTATTTGTATAAAACAGAATAAATGAGAAGGAAGTTTATATTTGTTTTAAGTGGACTATACGGGAGAGGAGGGAGAAGTGGAGGATGGTTTTATCTTGTGGACACATTAAGTCAAATGATCCAAATTACAAAAGTAGCCGGGTCAATATCAGATGCTGGAGTGGAAAACAAAACCCTAAAGGATTCTGTCGCTAGCATCGATTTATTTTTTGTGGGGATATTCTGTTTTCATCGAGGGAGACTTCTTTGCAGATCTCTCTGTAAAACAAAGCATGATCCAAAAGAGGTTGCAGAGGTTGATTTTCCTCAATTTCAGTGTAGCCAAGGTTTGGATGGAAGTTTGCAGAGGATGTATTGCCACCACTCAATGTTCTAGTTGCTATCTCTTCCAGGGCATCTGTGATTTAAAGCCATGTGTGATGTGTATTTGATGAGGAGGAGACGTTGATAGTTAACCTGTCTGGGAGACGGTGATGAAGGAAGAGAACTAGAGAGAGAAGCTGGTGACAGCAGTAGTGGTGTCAAATTCATGCCCCAATCCATATAAATGGCCTCTCCCAGCCAAGGGCTCAGCCCTTCCTGGCGTCCATCTTCAACATCTAATATCCTCCCAGGCCGCTCACCTCTTATTCTCTGTCATCTCTGCATTCTCTTCACACACACTGCACCAAAACCCTCCTGCCTCCTGTTTCCTGCCGATCTCGGCTCTCGCCTCACGCTCATCACCCTTACACTGTGAATATGATGAGGAATATATATATAGAATGTCTTAAAATGCGCTTTTCCAATAAGGCGTGAATTGGATCTGGATCCATCCCTTGTTGATTTTTCATCCTGTTCGTGCATATATCTGAATAATTTGCTTTACTCCCCAGTCAAGAGGAATAGAGAAAACGACTCAGGTAGTTAAATCTTCAGGCTTGTCTTAATTTTTTCCTGCATGCCATTATGGTAAAGCCATACAAGATAGCTGTATATAAAACAGAGGACTCTTTAAAGTCTATTTTTCTACATATAGCTTTCAAATATCTACATGTGAATGACTGAATACGTCACTGTCTCATGTCTCGTACACAGTCAGTTGGAACTTAATTACCCTCTAAAAACATGGATACTAGGGTTACAAATGCTAAAGAGGAGTTTGATACTTTGGAAAATATGCGCACTGGTATCTGCTTTCCTGCAGAAAGTGAGATGAGAAGATTACCACTCTCAAATCGGTATTAAAGGGATAGTTTGGGTGTTTTGAAGTGGGGTTGTATGAAGTACTTATCCATAGTAAGTGTATTACCTACAGTAGATGAGGGTCGGCACGCCAGCATCAAGAAACAAACAGGAGCTCCAACACCGGAGCAAAGAAACAGCGCTGTGGACGGGGACGGCAGAGAAATATATTTTAGCCACCTAAAAGAAACGCTCACTTAAAAGAATTGATATCCATTTAAGTGCATGCTATATTTAGAATATTTTCTGAGGGCGAAGTGAACTGAAAGTCAAATAAATCTATACTGTTTTTGTCATCTGAGCCTACTGGCTTTGGAGAGAGCACAGAAAAGCTTCATTTTCATTTCAGTTGCCTGCTGAAAAGGAGAAAGAAAGGGCTGTCTCGTGGCAAGATGAAGCTATGATTTTAAGTGAACCTTTCTTTTAGGAGCCTAAAATAAATAAATAGATAAATATATACATATATATATATATATATATATATATATATATATATATATATATATATATATATATATACATATATATACATTTATTTATTTATTTATTTTTATTTTTTTAAACACTGTATTGCTGTGCTTCGGTGTCGGTACTCCTGTCTGCTTCTCCAAGCTGGAGGCAAGTTGTCATCTACTCTAAATAATACACTGACTGTGAATAAGTGCCTCATACAACCCTAACACTAACCCTGACCCTAACATCCAAAGTATCCCTTCAAGGTAAATATGTAGCTGGTTAACTTGGCTTAACATTAAGACTGGCGCTGTGGTGATCTGTGTAAGTGAGCTTTAGCTGTGCTGGAAGGACAGACTCAGGCTGTTATTGTTCTTTTGGACTCCTTGGTGCTTTTTAGGGCTTCTTTATTATTATCATTACTTACATTATTTCATGTAAGGAGTGTTTTGTTTTGTCCGTGTGTTTATTATATTTTGAGCTTCCTGCTCTGTGTGTCCTTGTAGTCCTGCATGTCTTCCCTTGTACACCTGTTTAGTGTCTATCCTCATCAGCGGCAGTGTCCTTTGTGTTGCCAGTCCTCGTTGTCTTGTTACCCAATCAGTGTTTCCCTCCTAATCCCAGTTCCCTGCCCACTCCAGCTGGGCCTGTCTAGTGATTAGCACCTTGTGTATGTATACCTGTCTGTTCATTCAGTTCTTTGTCTGTTTGTTTGTCATCCTTAGCTGAAGCTGTGTCGTTGTTCCTTGTGGCCTGCCTGCTTTAGTTTACTACTCTATCAGCTTTGTTTTCCTTGTTTGAGAATAAACTGCTTGTTATTTAGTTCCTGTCTCCTGCCTGTTGCTCTGTCTGCATTAGGGTCTGCTTCAAACATGACCCAGATTAGCTGTTTCCCCTGTTTCCATGTCTTTATGCTTTGCTAGGCTTTCTTGACCAGGACCAGTAACTTCCTGGAGTCTGCCACTTATGAAAGTCTGCCACATAACTCCTTATAAAACAGTGAGCTTGAGATGTAACATGTTTATTAGAGAGCTTTTGAGCCAGGGGCTCGGCCCTCAGCCCTGTGTTGCGTGGGTTGGTTAGGTTTAGGCATGAGGAGTGAGATTGGTCAGGATTAAGGTAAACCAATGCGAAACAGGGTTCAGAAACATGGGCTGTTGGAACAATGGTATGGTACCAAGGTACTGATCTGAAAGAACATAGATATGCTCCCAGAGCCAGAGCCAGAGCCAGGTTTTGCTATTTTTCCAGTCTTTATTATATACTTAGCTAAACAGCTGCTGGCTGTAGCTTCCTGGCTCTATCTGCCAGCATGTCTAAAGCTCACAAATCAACATATTATACCCTAATTGTTAAATTTGCATTAAAAGTGGTAGCCTAATGGTAGTTTTAGGACTACCTAGCTGTTCCCTGTTTCCAATCTTAACGCAAAGCTAATTTACCTCATGGACATGAGAGTGGTCTCTCAGCAAGAAATATTTCCCAAAATGTCAATATATTCCTTTAACAGAGTGTCTCGTGAGCAGCAGAGTGAGCTTACTGCATGTTGGTGATGTGATGAAGCTTGCAGTGTTGGAGGAGGACACTGTTAACAGTGACATTTCAGGCATAGAAAAGAGCTAAACCCCGGGACATTTGAGCAGGAATATGAGCATGCTGTTGCAAATGACATACCGTAGTATGAATTCGGTGGTGTTCCCCTGCTTCAGTATGCCTGGGGGGACGTTTTGCAGGCATAATGTTGTATGTGAACCTTCATTTTCCCTCTGAGACATGAAGTTACAATGGAAGAGGATTGCTCAGAGATTTTTAAAAGGCCCTGTATTGTATCCTTTAACCCTTGACAAGGAGCATGTGTGTATGTATGCATTTGTATGTCCAAACCGGTGTGTAAAGGACTGAAACTGAGAATTAAAGGACTGTGATATGTTATCTTAAATGCTTCCCTTAACATAAGTTTCCCAGAATAATATAATATCCATTAAAATGTATTTTCCTTAAGCCTGAAACACATCAAGCTTTTAAGACACTGAATATAATGTTTAGAGTAATGTTTGCTCACCTAAAATGCATGCGTGGCTTGAAATCAATTGCCTTACTTTAGTCCTTGCATATTACAAAAAGGTTCCTTATTGAAAAGATTATAGTGTGTAGAGCTCGTGTTGTGCTATACAATCCTTTTGCATTATGCAAAATTGATCTCCATTGATTGCAATGGTTCTAACTGTCCCACTGTCCTCTGTGTCTTCTGTAAGAGGAGACAGGTGGTCTTAGGAGTTGCTGTGTGTTTGTATTTGATATCAGCAGAAATGCCTCTCAAATGTGATATCACTGACTTTTCTTTTTAGTGTAATTAATTCCTCTCATGCTCTCATCAAACACAATTAGATTAGAATGATGCAAAATTTTCACTATTAGTAGATAATATGGGTGAACATAGCAGACTTGGATCACAGCGCTGCATGATGTGCAGGGAAGTTTGTTGATTTAATCTTGAATCGTTAAAATCAACACATATTGTAATGCATTCACACTGGAAAATTTGCCCTGTAGTCCACAATGCTGTCCCAATTAAAATGTCACGCACCACTGCCATTACAAGGCCCATAATAAAACTATTTGTTAAAAATAAGTAGACTGGAGATGTTGTCAGTGCTAATGGCATTATTTCTTACTGATCCCAGTGTGATACATGACGTTGTGCTCGCTCCAGTTTCCTCTGATGGAGAGTGCATGAACGCTTTTGTATTTTGAGATTGTTAAAGCCGCTCATTTCTGGAACAAAATGTATTTACATTCATTTGGCCGGAGCACAAGCGGCAAACAGCTGAGTGGCTCGGGAGCAGAATGATGTATGCTCTGCTTGGCTGCTTCTGATCTTTAACAAGAGTCACATTGTTGGCTTTAATCTGGAGTTGGATTTCTACAACCGCACGACGTGAGCCTGATGTTTTTTTGATGAGGATTGATGATATGGAGCCACAAATGACATTCAGATCTCAATTGAAAAGCTACTTCAGGTGCCTGTGATCCACAGTTATGTTGACCTTTGGCTCTATTAACATCACCATAATTGGTGTGTGTCTCATGTTGCTTGCATCGTGGTTAATGTATGCAAATTAATTCTGTTTGCAAGTTGCACATTTATACCAATGATTGTACTTTTATATTTATGTAATTAAAAGTAAAACATATATGAAACAAGACGGGGTTCCATTAAACACTGATATTTACTGATATTTCTTTGATTTTCTCACTTATTATTGTCATATTATGATTCATAATTAAAGTGTTTGTGGATAATAGTCTGGTACATAACCTCTGTGAACAGGTCATTTTTACACTTCACCCTTTTGGGAGGGTTAAAGAAAGAAGATATAATGTGTTAATTGGTGAGCTTTAGAGGTGCTGGTAGGTGGATTTATTAGCTTCAGATAAAGCCAGACTAGCTGTACCACTATTTCCAAGCTTATTAGCTGCTGGTTGTATACCTTCACATTTAGCTTACGGACTGAGTGGTAATCAATCTTCTCCTCTAACTCTCAGTGTAAAAAGCAAATAAGTAATTTTCCAAAATAAAAAAATGACCCTTTCTTTATCCAATATGCTTATTTATGTTCTGTAAATGTATGCAAATGAGCACAAAGCACAAAGATAAGATAAGACAAGATCAGATAAGATAAGATAAGATAATGGTCAGGGGTGGGTGTTGGGTGGCGGGTGGGCCCTCGTGCCCCGTGCCCCCTGGCCCTGTTCGGGGTGCTCCGGGGGGTGTCGGCCACTGCCTCCTCTGGGCATCTGGGTGTGCGTGCGGCCCGGCGGCTCTGATGGCTATCTGGGTGTTGCCTCCTTGGTGCTCTCATGTCCTGGGATGGGGAGGTGCACTTGACCAGTTTGCCCAGGTTTAGTCACGACAGCCGCTCTGGGCTTCGGTGTCAATAACACATGCATGATTGGGTTCAGGGCCTGCCAGCACCTGTCGAGTCCCATTGTTGAGAACTAATGTGCAAAAATGTGCTAGATCATTCTTCGAACTTTACACTGGACTCACGGACTTCATGCACTTTATCACTCTTGATCTCTGACGGTTTAACTTTCTCCCTTCCGTTGTTTCTCATAGGTTACTGGTTGGTGGGTATAAATCAGCACCTCACATTCATAGCATGTACCCTTCCCTACCTATCTTATCTCCCCCTATCTATCCCACATTTTCCCCTCATCTCACTGAAGTGTAGCACTTCCCTCTCTGGCTCGTAATAGGAAAAACCAATAAAGATTAGTTACCAGGAGGGCCGGTGATGGTCACACACGCACTAAAATATTAAGATACTTTTGTGCAATACTAAAATAAGCACAGATCCCATAAAAAGTTGTTACCTCCTTTTGTGGTATTCAACGATGGGAGTCAGCGCTGACAAGAAGAAAAAAAAAAAAAAAAAAAAAAAAAAAAAAACAGATCTACTCTATATGGCTTTAGTGAATTAATTAAGTATTCAAAAATCCAACAATTACTACATGTAAGCCTTTTATAAAAAGTGACTTGGTTTCCAGCAGTCAATCAATCAGTCAATCAATCAAATCAATCAGTTTTTTTTGTTGTTTTTTTTTTTTTTTTTTGCAGTCATACAGACTCTGGGAATTCACAGCTTTCATATTCTAGCGATGCTGCAAAAAGGCTGTGGAGCTTCAGCTACAGAAAAACTCTGACCGATCTTAACACTTACTTTTGTTTCAACAGTGTTTGATTTTTTTACAGACCTGCAGTGTCTCAGCATCATATTTCTGAGCGAAGAGAGACAAAAGATGAGTTTGATTTTGCCTTTCATTAGAAGCTTCTTTTCATGAGTGTGTTAATAAATGCTCAATTAACAGCTGGTTAAGAGTGGCGCTAAACTGTATCATGTATTTATTTCTGATATTATCCCACTAGAACACTGTCATCCAGCTGGCTGAAAGGACCTTGAAACAGCTCTTCAGTAATGGGTCGATCAGGATGTTCAGTCACAAAGCCTGACATGTAATTGCATTCATTATTGAAATGAGTCAACAACATACATTATCTCACCGCACAGGGGTTGAGAGGAGAGGAAATGGGCCACAAAGTTTTCTATTATTGCTGTTGGAGAAATTAACCCCCACCTTGAATGTCTGTCCTCTCCTTATGCTGGACCACATTTGACTTGATTTATTGGGGTGTCTGCATATTGCCAGACTTGTACAAAATAACTGCCTCTGTTTCCCACAAGACATTAAACAGGTTCGTATTTACTGCAACACCAATTGAGGTTTGACACATAAAAGAGTTTCCTGATTTAGTCATTTATGAGGCAACAATCCTTGTCTTTGTTTTCCTTTGCTCGGCATACGAATAAAGCTCTGTCACACCGGTACAGTGTGAAGAGCGTGGTTTCCTCCAGGGTAACAGGGCTGCAGTTAAACCTGCAGCAGCAGGCTGAAGTGTCTCCTCTGGGTCAGAGATGTGTGCCTGGATTTCAACACTGCAGCAGAAACCTCTGATTCCCTGCCATTTGTCAAGCACTGTACTCACTGTCGCCCTGCATCTCCTCCCTGTTCCCTCACACTCTTTTTGTCAGTTAGTTTTCACTCAACAAACTCCTGCAGTCAGATACATTTATTTGTGGAAATTGAGAAAGATAGATGGATATAAAGAAGAATTGGATGCCACCATTTCCCTACACACACACTGGTAAAATGTCATCCATCTTCACTTTTAAGATTGTCTCAAGGGATTTGGTTGGCAAGCAGTTGAGAATATGCTCTCCTTGAAACCTTGTCAGATTAAATAGGTTGTCCAATCAGTCGTGAGAGAAGAGGACAGTGACAGGCATTAACGCTGTCAAAGTGGCAGTAAGATGTGGAAGAGCACCTTTTAAGGTTTTATAGTCATCAGCGTTAAATTATGTCATTTGGAGGCACTTGGTTTTCTTATATCACCTCTTCCAATTTTACACCATGAACAAAAAATGGTCATCACGACTTTTATTGACTTTTAGAGTAGAAAAGAATGATTTGCCGGCTCAAATAAAGAGAAAGTCAATACTGTAATTGGAGTTATTCAGTATTGTTCTTATTGCCATCAAACCCCTTGTCTGTGTAGCCTGCCATATCCTATCCCTCTGTACCACAGAGCTCCATTGTTATCCAAACAAAAACATATCAGTGAGACATGCTGTTGCACTAATATTGACTAATATTTTCTTTCAATGAACCTGCAGTGCAGTTAATAAATGGGCTTGGTGCCGACAGCTACAGTGGTAGGGAAGTCAGAAAATTTATGGTATGGGCTTTGTTGACAATAACAAAATATCATCAGCTTTGTCAGCACTTGAACTTTGTGTGGTTTTTTTTTTCATTTTGATTGCTGTTTAACTTAAATCATTAAAATGTTTTCTCAGAATCTACATCTGGATTCAGCTCTAAGGAGATAAGAAATATCAAGCTGTGGCTGCATTAGATGCTCTCTGAATGATTTTTCTCTCCCTGTGTTAAAAATTATAGAGCTCATATTAATGTCCAAAAAAATGCTGTCAACAAGGATGACTGACCTTTTGAAATAACTGAAGGTCAAATGGAGGACTGTTGAAACATTATAGGGACAGAAAACTGACCTACGACTCGACTCTTGAGTATAAAACTGACGTCATTATAAATTTAGGCATTTAAATAACCACTAACAGTAAATTGCTCTAGTTGCTTCAAGTGTCCTCAGGCTCTTTTAGTCACTTTAAGAATCACTTTCAACATGTCTTTCATGTCAAGTGGCCACTGCTTCATCGGTCTACTCAAAATGCACATGAGGACGTCTGTTGAAATAGCCCGCAGGGCTCTAATAGCATCTGAAGAGACCACGAGCAAATCTGAATTAAAGGCAGACTGTGAGAATCAGAAGTCATTGTGGAAATGCGACATTTACATGTAGAGGGGCTGAGCAGCCTGAGTGATGAGGCAATTACCTTATAACATCTGGTCTTTCAATTACCATGGGAGGGGAGATAGAGAGAGAGGGGTTAACAGATAAGGGAAACCCACCAATTCTGCTAATGAAGTTTAATATGATCACTTACTCAGATTAGAATACAGTCGTGTTTACTACTGCAGAAATTCCTCTGTGTCAGCTTGCTTAAATGCAATAAATGGCACGGCGCTCACAGCAGATAAAGTTGGACGAATACTAATCAAGCTGGTGGTGAGAGGAAAACCTTTCAGCTTTGAACACCTCGGTGGCTCAGATCGAGGGGAGATATGAAGCAAAATGTCAAATGGGTTTTCATTATCATTAGAGGGAAAAAAATAGGTCCAGATTCTACAGAAAACACGTCCCTCCAAGCACCAAAAGAGTGATTTTAGTGCCGTTATCTACACACCAAGTGCCTTCCAGCTTTACTTCTCTAACACAAAATAAAATAGAGCTTGGTACATATAATTTCTAGCAGGATTTCTTACTTTTTAGAAATATTTCACCCCTTTTTTTTTTAGCCTGGGGGCTCATAATAAAATACACATCATAACATTTGATATTAGTTGTTGCCTCAGGGTAACGCTGTGTTCGGTACTGAAAGACCAAGGTTTTATAGTACATATGGAATATGGAAAACAAGCAGAAATGGTTTTATTTGGACAAACATCAACCACAAACGGTCCCAACCAGTCACAGTTAAAGTCAAAACAAATCAAATAAACAAACTACTAATTACGAGCACCTCATGTTTCTGACATTTCATACAAACATGTAAACCAACATCCAAATGACTGTGTCTGTGTGTGTGTTCCTCACTTTCTGTGACACATTTGAGACTAAAGACCAGTTAATTGGGGACAGCTTGTGCAATAGGCCCTTTTCCCAGCAGCCATCTTGATGTGTCATTGCAGGGTGAACACAGGTGTGATTAATAACATTAATTATGGCCCTGTCCCATTTAGGTCTGCCCGGTCTGTGGTATTGTGCATGCTGGCTCACTAGAATGGCTGTGACACACTAAATAGAAAACAATCATTTTATCATTTACACCTGTGTTTACCCTGCAATTACATGTCAAAATGGCTGCTGTGAAAAGGGCATATTTGGGATAGGGGAAATGCTTAATGTCGGTTATCGGTTAAACAGTTAATTAACATCCCTAATTGGGAACAAAAGCCGTGTCCTGTATTTGCTGATTGCTATAAAAGCTGATTTTTGGGTCAGTGTGGGTTTGGTGAGTAGTGGTTATTATTAGGGTAAGTCTCAGGAAATGAATGTAAGTCTATGTAATGTCCCCAAAAGTGACCTGTCAGAATGTGTGTTTATGAACGTGATTGTTTGAATCAGTTTGTCTTTCTGACAAAGCACACTCTGATTTCCTCTTCTGTGTGGCACCTCAGGAGGCAGCTGCTGGTGGATGTAAAGCAGAGGTGGACATCACATTTTCCATGGTACCGTCCCCTTCTTTTCAGCCGTAATGATCCAGTGGGTTGTGGCATCCAGGTGCACATCAGGGACTGGAATTGGAGCAGCGGAACATTTTCTGCTCTTCTCCTCATACTGGGATGACATTTCTTGTGCTCCAGACTCTCTCCACTTTTGCATGGGCCTTCAGCGATGCATGACAAAGGTAGACAGCTTCATTTGTTCCTTCTGCCAAATGCCACTTCCTCTACAATGTCTTTAGTAAAGCAGCCAGTGGTCGCGAGGAACACCAGTCGGTGGTACTACTTCTTTAATCTGACTTTATTTCAGTACAGTGCAATCAGTGAGTCAAGCAGATCCACCCCACCCATATCCTTGTTGTATTCTTTCACCACAGTAGTGCAGGGGACCTTTGGTGATCATCTTTCACTTGTTATCCCACCTGTCAACCTTGGTGACTGGGTGTGCTCCAGTGTAATCATTCAGTCATTCACTAAGCTGTTATCGTATCACTTTACGACGCGCAAAGTAGTTTCTCCAACAATAAATTTAACTGCTCTACAATCCATCCATCCATCCATTATCTGTAACCCTCATCCTGTTCAGGATCGCGGGGGGAGTTGGAGCCGATCCTGGCTGACATTGGGCAAAGGCAGTGTAGACCCTGGACGGATCGCCAGACCATCACAGAGCTGACACATAGAGACAGACAACCATTCACACTCACATTAGCATCTATGGGCAATTTTGAGTCAACAATCAACCTAAACTGCATGTTTGGACTGTGGGAGGAGGCAGCAGAACCCAGAGAAAACCCACGTTAACATGAGGAGAACATGCAAACTCCACACAGAAGAGACCCAAGCCGGATTCGAACCTATGACCCTCTTGCTGTGAAGCAGCAGTACTCTGCCTTATAATAATTTCCAGAATCCCTTCAGAGAAAAACTGTTTAAAGTACTGGAGGGGGGACATAATATCAAATTTTGGGTAAGCATTGAAGTATGCATTATGGGGTAGGTGTGGAACATCAGCCTATGCTCCATCTTCATCTTCATCCACAGACTCAGTCTCATTGTCAACAGACAGACAGACAAGCAGGAGGCACAAACGTGTTATATACCCTTATTCATCCACTGGCACACGTGCAAACAAACACACACACATGCACACACATGCCACTCTGCTCAATGACTCCTTCACCTCCTAACTGTCTCTCAATCCTGATTTAGGGATCTACTCTCCCAGACTCTCTTCAAGCTCACTCTCCTCACTGTCAGAAGAAATGACCTCTAATTGTTCGATCGTGTTCTGTCTGCTCATAAAATGTTCTTGTGTCCATTTCCTGTAAGAATCAGTAGACAGCAAAGCAAAAACATTGACTATGGTCATAATTTCAGTACATCACCACACTTTGTCACGATATTGCTTAAACAAAAGTGGTCTAACTGCACAATTCTGCCCCAAGGCAACAAACAAAAAAACAGTTTTGGTATATACATCCATCCATCCATCTGCAACTGCTTATCCCATTAGGGGTCATGGGGGGGCTTGAGCCAATCCCAGCTGGCACTGGGTGAAGGTGGGTAACACCCTGAACAGGTCGCCAGTCCATAGCAGGGCACATAGAGACAAACAACCATTTACACTTACATTCACACTTACAGGCAATTTTGAGTCATCAATTAACCTGCATGTCTTTGGACTGTGGGAGGAAGCCGGAGAACCCGGAGAAAACCCACGCTAACACAAGGAGAACATGTAAACTCCACACATAAGGGCCCCAAAGCCAGATATGAACCTGTGACCCTCTTGCTGTGAGGCGACTGTGCTAACGACTGCAGTAAGTATTTAAACAATCAAACATACTTCTTTCATGCACATGCATATATTTTTCATGTGTAAATGTCAGACACAGACTAAAAAAAGATAATAATAATTTTAAGCTTTGGAGGAAAGAACTTTAAAAGCTTGAGCTTTATGTGGTGCGCTATAATCTTGCACCAAAAAACAACAAAAAGATGCCTGACTTTGAGCTGCCAGTAAAACCAACATCTCATCACTGTGTGTCTGTGTTCAAAAGCCCTGACAGCGTAATAATACATTTATGCAAATTCCCACAGACACAGAGATCTTTTTCTTATTTCATATATCACTGTTTTGGCAGACTGCCTTCGATATGTCAATGCGCTGCACAGCAGGTGCTGTTCATTTTAGAAAATGAAGAGCAAAAATAAACCTTGGTTTTAACTTGCTTTGACTCAAAAAGATCTTCCTGCTAGTCTTTAAAGACACTTTAAAGCTGCTACAGTTTATATTTTTTATAATGGATCAAATGTGTACTGTGAATGCAGTCGAATGCACATCACTCTGGAGCATTTTATCTTCTTTCAGCTCATTGTTTGAGTTTTCCTCATAAAGCCACTTCATCCAGGAGAGACCATGTATTGAATTAACAACACTTTATTACATGGTGCATGATAAGAAGAATCGTGCAATAGTGTCTTTGGGGATTAGACTCCATCGTGACGTAGTTTATCAACGGGGTTAGTGATGCTGAGATTAGGTATATTTCCCCCTGGAGTGTAGACACTAGCGGTGGTGGTGGTGAAGGACGTAGCTGAAGATCCAAAGAAGGGATGTAGAGCAGGACTGGCCACTGAATATGATGAAGCCTGGAGGTGACGGGGTGGAAGAAATGACAACTGACAGCAGCAGAGAGGAGAACAGTTTTAAAATTTGATTGCAACGATATGTATGGCTCAGGGAAAGCATGGCAGAATTTGTTTGGTTATCTAAGAGTGAACCACCCACAGTCAGCTGAAAGAGTAGGAGCCAGTAGAGATGAATGAAAGCGAGTGTAAAGAGGTCTTAATGTCTGACCTTTAGCTTAAGCTTCATTTTATGCCACAGCACAAAGTCAAAAAATAACTATACACTGCCTGCACCAACAAAATTATCGATTAGTAAACATATTGAAGGATTTATCAGCTTAAGAGCCAGATATGTCCCTCCGGAGTTGGTGGAGACCAAAACAGAGTTAAGAGACTGAATATTGGACCCCTAATGGGATAAGCGGTTGCAGATGGATAGATGGATGTATATATTAAAACTGTTTATTCTTTTTTTGCCTTGGGGCAGCATTGTGCCACTTTTTCTGCTTCTGTTGGCATGGGTTAGCGTTTTTGCTCCGACTTTCTCCCACAATCCAAAGACATGCCTCTAAATTGCCCTTGCGTGTGAATGTAAGCATGATTGTTTTTCTGTCTCTATGTGCCCTACGATAGACTGGCGACCTGTCCTGGGTGTACCCCGCCTTTGCCCAGTGTCAGCTGGCTCCAGCCCCCCTGCGACCCGGAACAGCATAAGTGGTTGCAGATGGATTGATGCTCGTTTCCTATATAGATATGTAAATAGGCAACTGTCTGCTAAAAGGTGGTTTGTTAATTTGTGTTCACAGCTGGTTTTCGCTGCCCCAAGTGGCTGAGGAAAATGCTATTGCAGTTTGTAGTAAATACACCAGTATACCTATTAGCAATTTCCCAATGCATGACTTTAATGTTGTAATTAGGACAATAATAATTAATCAAATTAAGCTGAAGAGTTTGGTCAGTTCAGATGGAATTTGTGTCTAAAATGAAAGCGGAAATGACTGACAGCAATCATTTATTTGCACTATACAGCTATTCCAACAAGAGATATAAGAAGCTATATGACATACAAATTAACAGTATGAAGTATAGAAGAAGAAGAAGATCAACCTTTATTAGTCCCACAGTGGGGAAATTCAATTTACACTCTGTTTAACTTATACATGGCACACAAACACACACACACATGCAGTAATGGAGAGGTGTCAGAGTGAGGGGGCTGCTCCAGACAAGCGCCCCGAGCAGTTGGGGGTTTGGTGCCTTGCTCAGGGGCACCTCGGCAGTGCCCAAGAGGTAAACTGGCACCTCTCCAGCTACCAGTTCACACTCAGTTTTTGGTCCATGTCGGGACTTGAACCGGTGACCCTCCGGTTCCCAAGCCAACTCCCTACAGACTGAGCTACTGCCGCCCCATATTAATGTAACATACTGTAGTTTGAGGTTGGGGAGGATAAACACCAAAGTTCCTCTTTGTATACTGCATTTATACCTATTGAGAGGCAAAGAAAAAAAATTTCCATTGCTGATGAACAGGAAATTATTTCTAAATCTCTTGAGTCCAAAGACAAACTGCATGTGTAACGACTTCAGTGGCAGGCAGGTTTGGACTCAAATGCAAGATCACAGACAGCAGGTTAGGATAAAACAACGCTGGGTCTTTATTACGGAAAAAGGTTCAGTACACAGGCAGGCTTACTTCACTGGCAAACAAATCCAAAGTGGCAGGCAAAGGCAGAGTCAAAAAACGAGCAGAATGTCAGTCACGAGGAATCAATACTAGGTAGAATGCTGGAACGCTGGAACACAGGGGATAACAAGACGATCTGGCACAGGAGGAAAGGGAGACGCTGCTTAAATACTGGTGAGGGAAGTGACTAACTATGGACAGGTGGGAATGATCAGGGCCGGGGGCGACGATCAGACACAGGTGACTGGTGCAGGTAACTAGGTCATAGGGAGGTGCTCAAACGTGAAGGCGGGAAGCATGCAGGGTAGGGAGTGAAGTGCACTGAAACGAGAGGAGAGGTTAAACATGTCAAAATAAAACAGGATGTGCATCAAAATAAAAGCATGCAACACAGAACACAGAGTCTAAGTCCTGCGGGACGTTACAGCATGATTCTAAAAACCAGGGTGGTTAAATTGCTTTTGAATTGCAAATCAGTGTGTACACAACTTTGGTGCATCCCGAGGAGAGCACAAATTATAGAGATGATGGAGAACTAGATAGCACTGGGTATTTTCTTCTAGATCTTTTACGGTCAAATTTTGCATGTTTTATTTCCTGTGGGCGCTTTCAATAACCTTGTTTGCAAAGACTGCACAACTAAATGCATCTAAATATAGACAGAATTGTTGATGCTGCATCATCGGGAGGACAATATACTACATTGCAATATCTTTCCATTCCATTCCATTCACATCTACACAAAACGTTCCTTTCCCTTCTATCTACAGGAATAAATACAGCATGTCTGCAGTTGGAGTTAAATCTGCTGACTGCACTATCACCCCACTATCAGTGACTGCCCCCACTTCAGCTTCCCCAGAGGCAGCTGAATTAATGTGACTGAACCTTCCACATTTATGGTATTTTAAGGTTCACTGGCAGAATAGCGCAGCGGAGGGATGGAGCTATGAACTGGCAAGAGGCAATAGTCATTTGCATGAGGGCTCTTAATTGGTCTCTGTGTTTTACTATGGAGGGAAAAAAAAAGTGAAAATGAAACCCTGTGATCATAAAGTCTGTCTCATGATGGTGTAAAGTATAAAGAGAGAAGTGCTCACTGTATTAGTAAGCAGCAGGGCAGAGGAAGAGAAGATGAGAGGAAAGAAGGGAGGAAGTGAAGAAGGGCTGAGCTGTTATTTCATGTTGTCTCTCTCTATACAGTCCCAGCAGTGCTTGGCGACTCTCTACATGAGCCTGATGTGCACTCCTCATTATGCTAAGAGGAGTCCCATAGTGCTCGCTTTCCAACGGCACTGCTTCAAGAGTGGCTGTAGAAGAGGAAAGACACCCAGAAGAAACAAAAAAACGTTAATGAAAAAATAGCAGGTATGGTGATGGCGGTGCAGCCCATCAAAGGGAAATGGGAGACATGCAAAGAGAGTCTCTGTTCTCTCATCAGCTTTATTGCTTTTTGCGTTGCTCCCTATAGAGATGTCCATAGAGATGGATGTTAAATTGAAGTATAATATTAACATTACTGTTTCTGATCAATTGCAATAATGCCTCGACTCCATGGCTCACAGGATGCCACTCCAAACACATTTCAGTGTAAATTAAACCAGTGCCCTCTGAGCTCTGCCACTCACACCCTGTTTAATAAATATATATAGGAAGTATTTTACATCAAAATTAAGACAAAACATGCTCAACTCGCGATTAGACCTTTGAGACTGGGTGCTGAATCCTTAATGTAGATGATGCAAAAGAGGAGACGAGGACAGCAGTCCATTTTACATTCCCCGTGGTAGTAATAGGTAGTAACAGGTAATCCTAATATTTAATACTTTGTCAAAGGAACAGTGCGCAATTTAAGGGGATCTATTAGCAGAAATGGAATATAACATTCATAACTATGTTTTAATTAGTGTATAATCACCTGAAACTATGTATCATTGTGTTTTTATTAGTTTAGAATGAGTCCTTCATATCTACACAGGGAGCGGTTATACTCTTCACAGTGTCTGCCATGTTGCTCCACTATGTTTCTACAGTCGCCCAGAACGGACAAACCAAATACTGGCTCTAGAGAGAGCTTTTTACGTTCGCCAGCTGCCGTCTGACTTCTGTTTCTCCTAAAATAGTGTTATTATGGTATGGATGGCCTCTGAGCGAGGCACTCGGCGGCTCACATTATCGCAGTCTTGAAAAGCGGAGGGGTACTCGGCTGCAACCACACAACTAGATGCCACCAATTCCTACACACTGTACCTTTAAGACAGTAGAGATCAACTAGCACACCTTGGAGACTGGGTGCTGGATCCTTAATGGAAATGATAAAAAAGGGAAGGTCATCACTCCATTTTACGCACCCGGTGGTAGCATGCCTATAGGTAATAACAGGTCATCTAAATATTTATAATAATAATGATGAAGGAAATCTGCAGTAAAAAGAAAACATTTTCATCTTTTAAAGCTGCACTACACAACTTTACAAATTGGTGGCCCCTATAGACAGCTGATAATAATTTTGAAGGACAGTAAAAAGGGCATTAACATCCTCTTCTTGTTAACATGGCATGGAAATGATTAAACAAATTCATGCAGAGGCAGTTTTATCTACAATGGCACAGCCCAGCTTGCTTGCAGGCTGTTTGGGAGAAAATGCTTTGCTGCCTACAAGGTTCAATTTGTCACTTTCTGTGTACAAAAAAACATCCAGCAAGTGACCATTCCCAGCATATGATATTTTTAATCTGAGGCTTCCCAACAAGGTGGGATGGAAGGATCTTCTTGACTGCAGCCCTGATTCATGATTTAGGGATGGGAGGGTGTATTTTACACATTAATCTCTCCTGAAGCAGCTTTAAAACTGGGTGATGACCACATCAGTGAGGTCAGAGCAAGATGTGACATTTGACACAATTCAATAGCCATGTCTATCATTCAGAGGGAGTATTTCTGTGCTTATAAATACTTTATGAATCTGGTGTATATTGCTCTCTGACTTGACACTATTAAATACAGTTTAACACTGACTGTAGAAACTCACCACATCAACCCTGCCAGCTCTACACTGGTGCATCAGCCTTGTTAGCGCGCCTGCTGGGCAATCCACCACTGTAGACTGTAGACGCGGCATGTGCAGCAGGAAAGAGGATTCACAGGCAAGGCAAGAAAAGGAAAACGCAGCAGTAGCAAAGACAAGGAAACAAGGATTAAGATGAATGCCCGAAGAAAGAATTTAATTAGTCAGAAATTGTCTTTGGCTTGGTGTTTTCTTTCTTTTTTTTGGGGAGTGCATTCATGCAACAATAATATAAAAAAGAGGTGTAAATAATAAAATTAATGATGGCTGAATGAGTGCATATGGCTTACTGTCACACTAGCATGGCTCATGGGACACTTGAAGAGAACAGAGCCATTAATGTTATTACTAACGCCTTTGCTTTTCTCACCATGACATGTCAAAATGTTTGCTGGGAGAAAGGCCTATTTGCATGTGTTTCTGCCTGAGCTAACATTTACTCCTTATTTGTCAATCACTTGGGAGGTGGTTGCTCAGGTGTTGCTATTAAGACATTGGTGGGTGATTGCTGAATCGTCACAAGGTAGATTGTTGCAAATAGGTTGCTATGGCATTTGATATTATTATATATTGATTTCTTTTTTTGGTAATTTGATATTTTTGTTAGATACGAGATGTGTTGCTAAGTGGTTGGTACAGGATGTGTTGCTAGGTCACTGATACAGGATGTGTTGCAAGGTAGTTGGTACAGGATGTGTTGCTAGGTAGTTGGTACAGGATGTGTTGCTAGGTGATTGGTAGAGGATGTGGTGCTAAGTAGTTGGTACAGGATGTGGTGCTAAGTAGTTGGTACAGGACGTGTTGCTAGGTGGTTGGTATAGGATGTGTTACTAGGTCACTGATACAGGATGTGTTGCAAGGTAGTTGGTACAGGATGTGTTGCTAGGTAGTTGGTACAGGATGTGTTGCTAGGTGATTGGTAGAGGATGTGGTGCTAAGTAGTTGGTACAGGATGTGGTGCTAAGTAGTTGGTACAGGACGTGTTGCTAGGTGGTTGGTATAGGATGTGTTACTAGGTAGTTGGTACAGGACATGTTGCTAGGTCACTGATACAGGATGTGTTGCAAGGTAGTTGGTACAGGATGTGTTGCTAGGTAGTTGGTACAGGATGTGTTGCTAGGTGATTGGTAGAGGATGTGGTGCTAAGTAGTTGGTACAGGACGTGTTGCTAGGTGGTTGGTATAGGATGTGTTACTAGGTAGTTGGTACAGGACGTGTTGCTAGGTTGTTGCTGTGGTGTTCTTAACTGCTCTTCCTTGAGAGCTGATGAAAGTTACAGAAAGAGATGATAAATTTCCATGTTTTCCCCAGTGTAAAAGATATTTAATCAGGCCTATATGAACTTCAAACATAACTAGCTTCATTAATTCTACTAAAAGATATTCTATTAATAGTGGTTTTACATAAAATATGTATGTGCATATAGTACATTATACACAGTATGCTTACACTATCCATATTGGCACCCTTTAAATCCTAATGATGGCATGATAATTTAGTTCATATTCACTCATTGATTGTTAGTGATGGCAAATTTAGTCTCACTGAATTTAAACAGCTCCTCATAACAACTGGGTTTCATAATGCTGTCTTAATTAGATGCTTTCTATCACCCACACACCATATGCCAAAAAGTCATACTGTGTGTGGGTGGATGTTTGGTTGTTTTGAATATGTAAGGCCACCCTTTTCCGGTGTTTATTCAGTATTTATTTACCCCATAAAGTAACATAGGTTAGGCATTTTAAGTTTTTGTGCAGCACAACTGGAAAAAAATGTTAAATACACTGTAATATTTCAGAAGATTTCTGCTGAAAAAAGGCCATTGTATATATATGCAATGCTGACACATGCTTTAATGCTTGCTCAATGCTCCTTTTGTTCATATACTGATCAAAATGTGTAACAATAGGACATGTTAAAGGAAATGTCCAAATCCACATGTATTCGCTATACTTATTGTAAATTGTTAAAACTAAGATAATGGTGAAGAAAGCATGTGGCATTTGTGTAAAATGTGAAACTGAGCAATGTTGCAAAGATGCTGGAATATTTGTAGACTACTGCCATCTCATAGTTGAAGAACTATATATTAAGATAGAGGCTATTGCTTATAAAGCTTCCAGTATTCTGCTGCACTCTGCTGGTAGTAAATTACTAGTACAGATGTCACTGTACGATGCTTTGTACACCAACAAAAAAAATCAGCTATAATATTAATTTGCACACATGCAGAATACACAATTTGTCTGCATCATCATGTTGCTAGTGTCCCTAATATTTATAATCATCAGTACTGGAATGATATGTCATGTTGGTGGTAGGTGCTGTTGTACTTTTCTTTCTCAGTGAGCTGTTTAGGCTGCTGTATATGAAAATGTACACTGCATTTTTGTCAAATGATTATTACATTTAATCATGATTAATTGTGAATTAATGACACATTGTGTTTATCTGTTCAAAATGTACCTTAAAGGGAGATTTGTCATGTATTTGATATTCTTATCAGCATGGGACAATGTGGGCAAATATGCTGCTTTATGCAAATGCATGTATATATTTATTGCGGGAAATCAATCAACAACACAAAGCAATGACAAATATTGTCCAGAAACCCTCACAGGTACTGCATTTAGCATCACAAATACGCTAAAATCATAACATGGCAAATTCAAGCCCAACATTTGTGTATGACTGTATGTGATTATCATAAAGTTGGCATGTCTGTAAAGGGTAGACTTGTGGGTACACATAGAACCCATTTTCGTTCACATATCTTGAGGTCAGAGGTCAAGGGAACGCTTGAATATGCCATGACAGGTTTTCCTAACCAACATTTCATGCAAGTTTGGAGCATTATTTAGCCTTTTTTGCAACAAGCTAGTATGACATGGTTGGTATCAATGGATACTTTATGTTTTCTAGTTTCATATGATGATCTTTACTCTAGCTTTAAAACTGATTTGACAGCCCTAATTCAAATATATGACACTAAAAGCAGCTTGTTCAGTATGTGCCGCACTTTTACCTCTAAGCAACAATTGGCAGTGATGAGTTCATGAGCTATATGCGATCAAATGTACAAGGTACAAAGTGCATGTTGTATTCTGTATCCTCTGTGTTGGAAATAAAGTTTAGAGGGAAAATGGAGGAAAAAAATAGTTCCCTGCGCGCCAAAGGAAGTCATGTTGACACCACGTGACTTCCACGTTATAGTGTAGTCGCTTGTGATTGGAGGAGGCTCGTGTGGCGTGTCTTTCCCGCGAAGTGGACCCCGTGAGGCTGTGTAGCTGCGTGCTAGGTGACGCATGGCGGTTCACACTGTTGTTATCTCAACACTACTGCGATAACAGCGTTTAAACTCGCACACAATGGCGAAGCAAAGCTCCCTTTTCAATTTTTTCACCAAGTCTCCGCCGCCGGTCTCCAAGCCGAAGCCGAGTCCCTCTCCGGCCGAGGCGGACCTGCCTTCCTCCGTGGAGAAGTCCAACTCCTCTCCGAAAGAGCAAGCTAAACAGACACCGCAGCAGCAACCGACCAATACCAGCAAACCGAAAAGTAACGACAAGTCTTTGAAAGGGGGATTCAAGAAGCTATTTGGCGACAAGGCTTCAACAAGCAAACAAAGGTGAGTTAGCTGATACCGTTGGGAGCGGTGTAATTGCTGGAGACGCGTTTTACATTGTTTTTTTTTCCCCCCACTAACGGTGGTCTGCGTGTCCCCAAAGAGATGTGTTGTGTTGGTCGAAAGAAGCAGCAGCTTGCAGGTTATTTTGCTTCAACTGCTCTAGTTTTCATTCAGCGGGTGACGTTGGTCGTATTTTACAGCCTGCGTGAAAGTTGAGTCGACACATTGCTCGGTTCGTCCTGCAGACTGTGCTTGTACGAGGTTTGATCGGGGTCAAATCAGTGCTAATGTCCATAGTTTATCAACGTAGGATACAGAGGTTACATGTGACATGAACCAATAACTGTCATTTAGCGAAGCTTAGACAGTCTGGACTGTGAGAAGTTGGAGCCACATGAGTTAATTTTAATGCGGAGGTGGTTATTAGTGAACTCATGGTAATCCCCCTCATTTGCTCTTAATAGATTGTGTATAGTTTTCCCAGGACATCATTTTATTATGGTTTATTAATTATTACTGACCTAAACATGTCTTTGGTTTTCCCTTCCTGCAGCAGCAACACATGTACATTCAGTGCTGGTGCCCTTGTGTGGGCAAAATTGGAGGGACACCCCTGGTGGCCGTGCATGGTGGTACCCCAACCGCTGACTGGTCAGCAGATGAGGGGCCGCGGTCGGGACCAACGCATACACGTCCATTTCTTTGATGAACCCGCTACCAGAGGATGGGTCAGCACCAAATATATCCGAGAGTACCAAGGTTGGCTACAATCCCTTGATTAATGATAATTATGTAATGTTTTTTTGTCCCAGTAAGCTAATGACAGTATTTGCTATAGCTGAATGATCTCATTTGTATTGTTTTGCAGGCTCTGACAGCAGTGATGCGAAAACAGGAGGGGTGTTCTTCAGCGGCAAACCTGTAATCCGTCGTGCAATGGAGCTTGCAGATGGAGTTATGTTTGACAGTCCTGAAAAAAGATTAAAGATGCCTATCTGTATGGATCCGTCAGATGACGAAGAGGATGATGAGGAAGAAATGGAGGTGACATTGTGATTTATAATTGATTACTGTGTCAATAATATGGACAAAAGTCTTTATTTTACTTAGGGCTTGCAAAGTTATTGCGATAACGCGCTGATGCAAATTTGTCTTAACACCACTAATTTCTTTAAGACATTAACACAACTTGCAATTTTTAGGTTGTCACTTTTACAGCTAGGGTGGAGATACTGGTGTCATATGAAACTAGAAAACTAAAGGAATCTATTGGTGCCAACCATGCCATACTAAGGAAGCTAGGGTCCCTTGACCTCTGACCTCAAGACATGTGAATGAAAATGGCTTCTGGTATGGTACCCATGGTACCCTTGAGTCTCCCCTTTACAGACATGATAATCACATACTGTTTTGGGCAAGTCATAGTCAGGTCAGCACACTGACAGCTGTTGTCACCTGTTGGGATGATGCTAAATGCAGTACCTGTGAGGGTTTCTGGACAATATTTGTCATTGTTTTGTGTTGTTGGTTGAGTTCCAATAGTATATACATTCATATATTTGAGTAAAGCAGCATATTAGCCCACTCCCATGTTGATAAGAGTATTGACTTGACAAATCTCCCCTTTTAAGGTATATTTCGAACAGATAATTGTGATTAATTTGTTTTTTTGTAATGCATGTTTTCATCATACATTTTCAATATCTTATATCTAATCAGGTCAGTTACCATACTTTTATTTTTACTTGTCCTCTTTGTTTCTTTTTTTTTTCAGATTGAGAAGTCAACATTGACTGATGAAGAGCTCAGTGATGAGGAAGAGCAGATAAATGAGAAAGCAAAGCCGTCCAAGGTCAGTCGACGTTCATCCCGTGCTTCAACAGAAAAGGGAAATCAGGCCAAGCGCCGGCGCATAATTGTAGCCTCAGACAGTGACGGATCAGATGAGGACTTCAAACCAGAACAGGCTGCGTCCAGCAGTGAGGATGAGGAGGAAGAAGCAACAGTGAGTAGTGAAGAAGAGAAAGAGGAGAGCACAAATGAGTCTGAAGCAGAAAGCCCCATCAAGCCTGTGAAGCGCAAACGTCCTACAGAAAAGTCTGCTTCTACAAAAGCTAAGTTACCCACTACCCCGTCTAATGCTCCAAAACGAGCTCCAGCAGCAATTGCGGTCGACACAAAGTCTCGTCTGTCGGCCTTCTCTGCCCCTGACAGCTTTGAGAGTCAGGCAAACGGATCAGGCACCGGCGGAGGTGCCACAATTTGGGACCATGAGAAGCTGGAGTGGTGGCAGGACGGCAGGAGGAAAGACAGTCGAAGGCGGCGACAGACGGAGGATGGCTACGATCCCACCACCCTGTATGTGCCAGAGGACTTTCTAAACAGAAACAGTCCTGGTATGCGTCGGTGGTGGCAGCTCAAATCTGAAATGTTCGATACAGTCATTTTCTACAAGGTGGGTAAGTTTTATGAGCTCTACCACATGGATGCTGTGATCGGAGTCAACGAGCTGGGACTGACTTTCATGAAGGGGACCTGGGCACACTCTGGGTTCCCAGAGATCGGCTTTGCGCGCTTCTCAGATGTGCTGGTCCAGAAAGGCTACAAGGTGGCCCGTGTGGAGCAGACGGAGACTCCAGAGATGATGGAAGCACGCTGCAAGAGCATGGCTAAGCCCACAAAGTTTGACCGCGTGGTGAGAAGAGAAGTGTGCCGGATTATCACCCGTGGCACCCAAACCTACAGCGTGTTGGACGGCGCTCCTTCTGAGAGTCAGAGCAAGTTCCTACTGAGTTTAAAGGAAAAGGCTGAAGAGGAAAGCTCCGGTCGTTGCCGTACCTATGGAGTCTGCTTTGTAGATACCTCTGTGGGTTATTTTCATGTTGGTCAGTTCCCAGACGATCGTCACTGCTCACGTCTGCGCACCCTGATAGCACACTTTGCCCCCGCTGAAGTTCTTTTTGAAAAGGGGAACCCATCTGTTGAAACACGCAAAATACTCAAGGCGTCTCTGTCCTCTGCTCTGCAGGAAGGACTTAATGCAGGCACCCAGTTCTGGGATGCTCAAAAGACTCTGAAAACCCTCTCAGAAGAAGATTACTTTAGAGAGACTGCTGGCAAGGATCAGGGGACGGGGAACAACTTTCTTCCTGCTCTTCTAAAAAAGATGACCTCTGAGAGTGATTCCTTGTGCCTCACTCCTAAAGAGGGCTATGAGCTGGGACTGTCAGCACTGGGTGGATGCATTTTCTACCTGAAGAAATGTCTGGTAGACCAAGAGCTGCTCTCTCTGGCCAACTTTGAAGAATATGTCCCTGTTGATGTTGAGCTGGAGAAAGCTGCTGGACCTGCCAGCTTCTTTGCCCAGACCCGTCAGCGGATGGTTCTTGATGGAGTGACTCTGGCAAACTTAGAAATCTTTCAGAACGGGTCAGGAGGAACAGAAGGGACGCTGCTGGAGCGTTTGGACACCTGCTCCACCCCGTTTGGGAAGAGGCTGCTGAAGCAGTGGCTCTGTGCTCCTCTGTGTAATCCCACATCCATCAAGGACAGGCTGGATGCAGTGGAGGACTTCATGGGAGCTTCGGCCCAGGCTACCGAGGTTTCAGACCTGCTGAAGAAGCTCCCAGATTTGGAGCGTCTTCTGAGTAAAATCCACAGCATTGGCACTCCTCTGAAGGGCCAGGACCACCCAGACAGCAGAGCTGTTCTCTATGAGGAGGTCACCTACAGCAAGCGCAAGATAGCAGACTTCCTCTCAGCACTGGAAGGTTTCAAAACTATGCAGGAGATCATTACTGTCCTTGCTCCAGTTTCAGATGAATCTCAATCCACATTGCTCCGTCAAGTTGTCAGTCTTAAAGGCAAAAAGGATGGCCTCTTTCCCGACCTCTCCGCTGAACTCAAGCGCTGGGACACTGCCTTCGACCACCAGAAAGCCCGCACCACTGGTGTCATAACCCCTAAAGCTGGCTTTGACCCAGAGTTCGACCAGGCTCTGACTTCAATCAAGAACTGTGAGCGAGAGCTGCAGGATTACCTGGATAGACAGAAGAAGAGACTTGGCTGTAAAAGCATGTCCTACTGGGGAACTGGGCGAAACCGCTACCAGATGGAGGTGCCCGACAGCGTGTCAGAGAGGAATATACCAGAGGAGTACGAGGTGAAGTCTACAAAGAAAGGCTGGAAGCGTTACGTGACAAAGGAGACTGAACGGCTGTTCTCAGAGCTGCAAGGATTTGAGGAGAAGAGAGATGCTGCCCTGAAAGACTGCATGAGGAGGCTCTTCTACAACTTTGACAAGAACTACAGAGACTGGAAGACTGGTGTGGAGTGCATGGCAGTGATTGGTAATTACATTCTTTTTACTCTTGTTAATAAACATTTTTTATTGCATGCTTCAATAAAATTACTACAGCACAAAACACAAAGTGTTGTTCCCCTCATCCTCAGTGTAATTTCTTTTTGTTTCCGCTGTCTTTGGCTTGTGAAAACGAGTTTGCATTGCAGCAGGTGTCTGCTCTGAATACATTTCCTGCAGATGTTATAGATATCCGTAATATGTATTTAAGATACTGATGTTGCACTGGTTTGAGTGCTTGTTAGAAATCTTGCTGTCATTGAGTAACAACTCTGTTATGCTACATGGCTAAGTTGACACCAATTAGTTTGTTTTTCACCGTTGGAAATTGTGCACTGGTGTTTGCTCCTCACAGAGGGAGAGCTAATTGTATAGTTTATTACTGATCTCTGGTGGAGTAAGATAATGTGCTTATAATGTGTTTTCCTGTCACTGGGCCATCGCTCAGCCGCAGGTTATGTTTGTTTTTATTTATTTAGGTTTTTTTAATAGCTGAGCTGCATAATAATCTCATAAAATACTAAGACAGCGGGAGCTTATTATCATTTTTGGAGTTTTAAAGGATGACTGCTTCAGCTGCTTAATTCCTCTTAATTTCATCACAAATTAATTGTCGATTGTTTTCAGATGTGCTGCTGGCCTTGTCACGCTATAGTCAGGGCGGAGACGGACCGATGGCCAGGCCACAGGTGGTGCTCCCTGAGGGTGATGACCAGGTGGCGCCCTTCGTTGACCTCACTGGATCCCGCCACCCTTGTGTCACAAAGACCTTTTTCGGAGATGACTTCATCCCCAATGACATCTACGTCGGCTGCCCCGGCGGCAGTGAAACAGATGAGGAAAAAGAGCATGCCTCCTGTGTCCTTGTCACAGGGCCAAACATGGGTGGAAAGTCTACTCTCATGAGACAGGTGAGTAATTTATGGATATTGACTTCACAGGAATAAGTGATAGACTGGAATCTCACATCCACATTGAGACTTCAGGTCTCTGTTTGCTCAAACTGAGATATTGTGCTGCTCTTTTTGTATAGTGTGGACTTGTGATCATCCTCGCTCAGCTGGGTTGCTATGTTCCTGCTGAGAGTCTGCGCTTCACACCAGTTGACCGGGTCTTCACACGGCTGGGAGCCTCGGATCGCATCATGGCTGGTAACATCATGAAATCCTGTAATGTATCAGACAATGTCTTAAGCTTTCACCTCGTGGGCTAATCTTGTATTTTCAAATCTGTCTTCTTCAGGAGAAAGTACCTTCTTTGTGGAGCTAAGTGAGACTGCCAGCATCCTGCATCATGCCACTAAACACTCGCTTGTGCTCCTGGATGAATTAGGTACGTCGTTGTTGCTTATTATTTCTAGTCACAGTGAACGTTAGTGTTTTCAGAGTGTAACCGTTCAGCCATGAACTGTTTGCAGGAAGGGGCACAGCCACATATGATGGCACAGCGATTGCCAGTGCTGTTGTGAAGGAGCTTGCTGAGAAGATCTGCTGTCGTACCCTCTTCTCTACACATTACCACTCACTGGTGGAGGACTATGCCAACAACCCTGCTGTGCGGTTGGGCCACATGGTGAGTAACCACAATGGCAAACATGTCATATACAGCACTGCACAGGCAGGCTGTTACAAAGTTTTTGACTATTGCATCTTGTCTGTTTTATATAGTGGAGCCAGAGTCAAATTTCTGTGAAGAAAACTTGCCTCTTATCTGTTACATCCCTCATTGCTTTTCTGTTATACAGTCAATTTTCTGATAGTTGGATAGTAAAACCTTTGGGACCCGGAGCTACCACAGAGCCCACACTGTCACTAACTGCACCCCCTGTATAAATAAACAGTCATATTTTTGGAAAAACAAAAAAGTGATTTCAGAGAGAAGCAGACGCAAAGGTCTAGAATATGCATTTAGAGGATATATCTGGATGTCAAACTGATTCAGCAGCAAAAGTGGGTTAAAGGGTAACGATAGAAGCTAAAGCCTACAGACCACAGCGTAAAAGTGAACCGCCACATCACCTGGTGATCTAGACAGAAGACAGTGAAATGAAGGAACACCGTTCCTGTAAAGCTGGGTAGGTCTTTATTCACTGTAGGGCTGCAACTAATGATTATTTTTATTACTGATTAATTGGCTGATTATTTTCCTGATTAATCATTTATAGATAAATTGTCAGAATATAGAGAAAAATGTTCCTCCCAGATCCTCAAAGTCCAAGATGATGTCTTTAAATTACTTGTTTTGTCAGTCCAAAGCCCAAACATTATCAGTAATTTTATATAAAACAGAGAAAAAGCCCATAATCTCCATATCTGAGGCTGAAAATGGCATTTTTGCATGAAAAAATACTTTAACGATTAATTGATTAGCAAAATCATTGGCGATAGTTTTTCTGTCCACCTACGGACTGATTGATTAGTCGACTTATCATTGCAGCTCTAATTCACTGTTACAGTCACTAAAAAGCAAAAGCAGCACATGAATACATTCAATATACTGTGCCTTCAGTAGCTAGCATAGCATAGTGTTAATGATGTGCTAAACTAGCTTAGCTCCACATTTTTTTAACATAGAAATGTAATTTTACATTACATGTTATCATGTCGAGCTCAAAATGCACAAAACCAGCCAGAAAATGTAGGAAATCTGAAACAGTTACATAAGAGTCTGTGGAGCAGAGCTGTATAGTTGTCAGTAGTGATGTTACATGATGTGCCGAGGCTTCGGAGCGTGTCGAGTAATTCGGGAAGTTTTCTGTGATTCTCGTATTAAGGCATGTATCCTTGTAGACCAATGCTGTTATTTAAGACGCCCGAGGCCAAAATACAGTTGAGAACTTATTCCTGAATAAAAATGAAAAACAACGGCCATCTATCATTTTCCTAGTGTTACATGTTACATATATCTGCTTGTTTTGACCAATAGGTGGTTTCATGTGCACATGAAGCCCAGATGAAGCCTTGTGAAATTAACCCAATGATTGCCAGGCTGCATTTAAGGGGCGGGACTTAGCAAAAGGTCAATTAACTTATGAAGTCTTATTTCTGGAGTTCATAGAGAGCCTGCCAGGTGTTATCAGTTCTCTCAAAGTAATAATTTGAGTTCAAACTGTGAAATCATTGTCAAATCAACAGTATTATGTCCTTGTTTTGTCCCCTGTAGGCGTGCATGGTGGAGAATGAATGTGAGGATCCAAGTCAAGAAACTATCACATTCCTCTACAAGTTCATCACCGGCGCTTGTCCAAAGAGTTACGGCTTCAACGCTGCTCGACTCGCCAACCTGCCGGAGGTGGTCATCCAATCGGGACACAGAAAGGCCAGAGAGTTTGAGAGGAGCACCATCAGCCTCAGACTCTTCAAGTACGTATTAGTATCTGGGTTAAAATATTCTGCAGCAACATGCATAGCAAGGATTTGAATTTAGTAAATGCCAAAGCTTAGTTATCATTACCTTCCCCCCTCCCCCCTCTTCTCTGATTTTACAGGAAACTCTGCCAGTTTGCTGAAGACGCCACACTGGGCAACACACATTTTTCGTCACTTGTTCAAATGCTCAACACCCTGTAATCTGAAAACATGAGTTGTTCTTTGCTGAATGTTTGTTTTCTCAGCACTTGAAAAAACACTACTGTAATGATCTAATAAAGTTTATTTTTAAAAAAATGACAATGTTTCATCTAGGAAATTAAACCCTTTTAATTCACGCTAGCGCCTACATAACGGTTATTGAATACTTCACAATATATTAAGTCTAGATGTTATGATACATGCATACATTTCAGTCTGTATGAGAACCCACAATCACCAGTACACATGAATGAGGGGGGAAGGGGGGGCAATGAAACCATATAGCGCTGTATATAGATACTTGTCTCAGCTTCAGTAGAGTAAAAGCCTTTTAAATTCTCCAGCAACATTGGCAAACAAGGAAAAACACATCAAAATTAGTTGTGCTTTCACAAGACTTGTCTTTGTTTTCTTGAAGATAAAGTGTCATCTAAAAATAAACTAACAGGCCAAGAAGCAGCATGAGTGTTATTGAAGAGAAAGACACTGATTCTGATACAGGGTAAGCTGTATATGGATTTTTTTTAATTGCTCTTGACTGAAGTCAGCGAGTTTGGCAGTGTACTATAGAAGGTACAACCATCCAAATTTTTCCTAACAGATGTAGTATAATGCCCTAACCCCAACAAGTAATGTTTAAAGAGGAGGCTGAATCTTAATTAGAAATCAGACTGAACAAACACCCCTAGATCGTTATAAAGCTGCACCCTTGAATAAACACACTTGATTTTACCCTGTCTTTCTTCCTCTTGCATTGCAGGCCTATACGAACAAAAAAATAAACAAATATGCATAGATTATGTTAAACCGACTAATATCACAACTCTTATGATGCTACTCCCAACGGAAAAAAAAGCTTTACAAGTCTGGTGAAAGCACATTTCAACATCTATTGTTCGGTATTGCAAATGTAAATGAGTCAACATTGCTGGAGAAAATGTTTAGTGTTTTCCTCTCTTTTCTCTGATCTCTTTCACAGAAAGAAGTTAGATACTGTGACATGTATAATTACAGCAATTCTAGGGTATAATAACCAAAAAAAAAAATGAACACATTTAATAAAATAAAGACATTCAAGTACAGTAAGATTTTTGCATGAAAATACAAAACTACACAAAAAGCATTAAAATCAAATCTCAACAGTTGTCTTGAGGAAAAAAAAAAAAAAAAAAAAGCTGAAGTGCTAGGTCATTTTTCCCATACGTATCGTACGAGCACGTCGGTTGCCCAGTGATGGAAGCATTGTTGTATTTGGGGGGCCTTTTTGCGTCCTCATGAGAAAAGTTGTGCCTGTTCTGGCGGAGCGTCTGTCCACGATGGGTCTGTACATGACTGCAGTATTTCGTTCCTCCGCTTCTTAAAAGCAGGCCAGCCTCTGTGGCTTTTTGTCCGTCTCTCACCGGCTTCGCTTGCTTGACCAAACCAACACACCCACAAACCCTGAGTCAGCTGCTCTTCGGCTCTCTCCCACTGATGTCATCTTTTTTTTTGTTTGTTTTTTGTCAAATAATTGAAGAAAAAGAAAAATCGAGGCATCCATATTCAGACTTTTTTTTTTCTTAAATGTCTCCTTTTAGCATATTCATGTCCAAGTCTTTTTTTAAAAAGTCACTTTATATGCTCTGTATTTTAATTTGGATGTCCTCCTCCTCCGCCACTGCACAACTTAAAGTGTCTTATGTCCATGGAAGCGCAAGAGGACCTCTGGTCTCGAGCTCAGTTGTGCTGCAGTGTATTGGACTCTATAGGAGGAGCTGAGTCATACAGTGTGTCTGTGTCGTGAGTTGGCTCGCCAGCTAACGTGCAAGGATTTGACAGTGTCCCTGCACCACAGTCACAGAAGAATCTGCAGGAGGAGAAATAATTATGTTTAGTATTTTGGTCGGTTTCTGTCTAAACCACATCATTTGTTTCTGGTAATACGGGTCTATAATACCGACCTATCGTGTCTGATGAACTCCACGTCATGTCCTTGGTGACATTTCTTGATGCAGTTCACACAGATGGCGTTGCGGTCTGTTGTGTTACAGGTATGACACCTGTGGGGGAACCCAAATTGTGGGAGTTAAACACAAAACAGACGTACAGTTGACCGCGAGTCACCTTGATTGCGAGTATAACCACAAATTACCTGTAAAAATCGTGCATTGGGTAGCTGGTGTAACTTGAAATCTTGTACAGGCACTGACCTCTGCTCACAGCCTTTTCAATGGCATCTTGATTGTTCATTATTTTATTATCTAAAGGAAAGAAAGCAAAGAAAGAAATTGGTACATTTTGGTCTATTAACAGGCGACTCAAGAAATGTGTTAAAGATCTTTGTTACCAAGGGAGTACCTTTCATTGTCACATTGACACCAGATGCAAGAAACAATCCCCCAAAGCGATTGTTGAAGATCTGATTGCCCTCTAGGGTCGCTGTGGCATGATTAGTGATCTCAATACCTAGTAGTAAGGAAAACATAGTTCATATTACAGAGCTCCTAGTTCTCATTAGCAAGGCACACTGTACCTCATTAAGATCTGTTTGTAAGGATGACAGATTACAGCCCGTGTGCAGGTTTTACACACCTGCTGCGAAGCCGTCAAATATCCTGTTTTTCCGCAGTACTGGGTGGCTGTTGGTGCTAATGAGGACTCCGGCTTGGGCATTTCTGAAGATGTCATTTTCCTCTAACAAACCTGAAGGCAGAAAAAAGACCGTCAGACCCACAAAACATGGACAAATGTCTTAAGCCTTGTTTCCACACAGGTTTGTGTCCATAAATCGGACCATGTCCCCTAGTGTTGAGTCTCTTTTTCACCATCCAGTCTTGACGAGTCACATTTTTTCTCAGTGAAAAGTTAAGCAGTATATTTAGCTAACATTGGTAGCATGCTAGCTGTGTAACAGAGTGCATGCATAGTGGACTTTTAATAAAGTAGTTCACAAAACTGCTAAATATGCTGTCAATCTTTTCACTTAGGAAAAAAAATATAAATAGAGCTGTATTATATTTATCAGTTGCACAGTGCACACGGTCTGTCTGTTATCTGCAAAAGTTCACTTTTTTGAACATACTCTAAGCAAACTACAGACCAAAAAAATGTAAGGAGTTTTGCAAACACGTCTGAGACAGAGGTTCCCATAGGAATGAATAAACTTGCATATGTACACAGAGCTATGTGGCAACAAGGTGTTAAAGATAAAAAAATGCGTAGCTGAAGTTAGTTGAAAGGATTATGTCGATCTATTAAACAATTCAAAGCTGCATTTCTGTAGATTGTAAACATAAATCAACTCTCCACAAAGCTCCTTGCTTCTGTACCAGCACTAAAGAGCTGTCTTTCTATGAGCAAGTCTCCATTTTGTTTGTCACTACACTAGTTTTGGTGAGGAACAAGAAATAGAAATCTAACTTTTGTTTGTTTGCAAGGAACCCTCCCACTGTGATCAGATTCCCTCATTTTCATCTGATAAATTGATTAGTTACCTCTTCCTCCGTTGAATATACAGATCCCGCCGTCTCTCCCGTCATGGATCTTATTCCTCCGCAGAGTGGGGTTGCTGTCCGTCTTGATCCACACTCCTGCCATAGCGTTGTCAAAGATCTCATTGTCCTCAATGAAGCCCAAGCCTGAAAAAGACATTCATGTTTCGTTATTAGGGCAACAGGGAAGAACTGTTGTCACTGCATATTAACAATAAGTACCCGTAAAATCAAACACAAAAGACTTCTCTGCTTCTCACCTGAGTTGTAAACCAAGATGCCTCCATTCTGGCCTCCCCAGATCTTGTTCCGCCTGATCTTGGGATTGCTGCCAGTCCTGACAAAAAAAGGGGGCACATTTAACACTTAACACTTTGGCACTTCCTAGTGCAGTGTTGAAGTGAATAATATATAATGTATAATATTTGTCATTTTCCACAAACCTGATTTGAACTCCGGAGTACATGTGATTGTAGATATCATTGTCTTCCAGCACGCCATGGCCATTGTCATAGAAGTAGACCCCAACCTGTTTAAATTATGTGAAAATGCTGGATATGTAAGCTCTGTTATTCCTGGTATTAAAATGCACTTTATGACTGTGTTTCAATATGATGGACCTATCCACGAGATCACAACATTTTTTATTTTTTTTATATTATAGAGCTATTTGCAATGTGTGATCACATATGACACCAGAAGTATAAATATGCCAGTGCAGCTACATCACACCAGATAACAGCATACATCTCATGATATATGTGGGCGTTTGTCACTTTACATTTATTTCTCATCATTAAACTTGTAACTAGCATGTATAATCATACCTGCTTCCCGCTGTGTATCCTGTTCCTCCTCAGTACTGGCGTACTGCCCGTTGTCACCCACACTCCTGCCAGCGTGTTGCTGTACACTTCGTTCTCCTCTATGACGCCTTGTCCTTTTTCATGCTGTGTGATACAAAACCACCATGCATCAGTGCTATGTTTACGAATCATAAGAAAGCTGAAGTGAAAACAATCCAAAATATAAGACTATTATAGAAAAAAAAAAAGATGTTGCTGGTGTAATTCTTGGGTTTATATTTACCACGTATATGCCGCCATGCTGGCCATCGTGGATCTTGTTGTGTCGGACGATAGGGCAACTATTTGTCCTGATCTGGATTCCTGCCAGGGCGTTACCGTAGATGTCGTTTCCTTCAATTAGGCCTCGGCCATCACCAAAAATATAAACGCCACCTTGGTTGCCATTAAAAATAGCATTGCCCCTGTATTCGGACAAAACAACTCATTTTAGATCATGATACAACTTTTTATTTAGTACTTGACCTTTGACAGCCAGGCCACACTGACCTTATTGTGGGGTCGCTGTTAGAGGTGATCCACACCCCGGCAAAGTTATTTGCATAGATCTTGTTTTCTATGAACTGGCCACGGCCCTTTTCGTGCACGTAGATGCCCCCCGTCTGACCGTGATGGATCTCACAGCGAACCACTGTTGGATTGGCGTACGCCTTCACCTCAAAGCCGGCTATACGGTTCCTATGGATGTTACAGCTCTCAAAGTAACCCTGGAAACGGACAGAAAAACAGCATTTCTGTATGTCAAAACACTTTTCAGTCCACGAGCAGCAGCTGAACATTGTGTAACCAACCCTTTACACTTTCACAATAACTACACCGCTGCTTCGCTACTATACACTGTACAATCTCACTTTAATGATGGTACTTGCGCTCACATATACACGAGAGCATCCTACAACTGTGGCACTGCAGTGACAGTGAAACAGTGTTTTTAACACAAACCAAACACCAGTCAGTTGTATCTTACCATTCCATGGTCGAATGTAAAAACGCCGACGTCTCTGCCGTGGTGAATGTGATTCCGTCTGATGATTGGGTTGCCATGGTTTTTAACCCAGATCCCAGCCAGGGCGTTGTTTGAGATCTCATTGTCTTCGTATATTCCCTGAACAATGTTGAATAAGTTTAAGACTTTGAACATTTTCACATCATACTATTTAGCCTCACATGTAAAAGGCTAGTTTCCTCAGACTGGGACTGTTTGTGAAGCCAGCCAGGAGTAGGAGAACTGAGACAGACGGACTCTGCTGCTGCAATTAGCCACTTGTTAAGTTAAAAGATCTGCGGTGCAATAACACAGTTGCTGACATACTGCACACCTTCCATTTTTAATGTAATACTTTTCAACACGAGGTGAAATGTGTGTATTACCTGTGCATGGTCCGTGATGTAAAGACCAACATTTTCACAGTCACTAATGTTGCAGTGCTTGATCGTGGGACAAGCACCCTGGCCGCTGACACAGACAGCTGACCCCACTGAAAAAAGCAACATAGAGACGTATTAGTGCCCTATATCCATGTCGAAATATGCAACTAATATAATCTCTGCTCCATCATGTGTTGGAGGCCTACCAACATACAGTAGAGCAGTGATTCCCAGCCTTCTTAAGAGTGAGTGTCTACTTGCAACATAAATGTATGTAGCACAGCTTCTTCTCAACTGTCCCAATAATCATCTCCTAACCCCTCACATTTATTTTATGACCTCCTTTGTGGGTTGGGAGCCACTTGAAGTAGACTGGCTTACCTGTGCATGTGCTGCGTATGATGCAGTGGTCGATGATGGGGCTGCAGTTGACTGTAATCTCCAAGCAGTGGTGTGCATTGTGGTGCTGGGCGGATTTGTCATCAGGATTGAACTGCAGCAGAGACAGAAACAACCAAAATTAACAACTACTTTCACCAATACTGACCGAGTATGCATATAAACTATTTAGGCTGTTCAAAAAAAAAAAAGATTGTTGGTGTACAGAATTGTACATGTGGCCTATATAAACCCAGAAGATAAGAGAGAAAAAGTCATCTCACCCTAATGGTCATGTATCCAACATAAGCATCTTCTGAGCCCTCCATGAATACAAACGTAGAGTCTCTGGTGTTCTCAATGATGACTTTCTCTGCTACTTTTCCAGGAGCTGCAAAAAATCAGAAAATTAGAAACAAGACTTAACAAACACACACCGAAACTGTGACCACAACTTCACAAATACATACCAGCTCCGATCATTGTGATAGGCGACTCGATGTAGATCCACTCATCTGTGTAAATACCGGAGTGGACGAATATCAGACCGTCAAAGTGAGGCTCCTGACCCCCTCCGAGAGCATCCTCAATGGTGTCATAGTACTGGGGAAAAAAAAACATCACAAGTGAGGTCAACGACTGAGGCATTCAAGTGGGAAAAATGTGGCAAACAGTGTACTTACAAACATGTTATCTCTCCCTTTGTATCTGGCAGGATTACTGTAGAAGTGCTCTGCGAAGCCCGGCTTCACGTGTGCTCCTTTATACTGTAAAAAGCATTCACATAATTATTCACACACTAAAGGGTAATTCATAATGAATAATTTTAGACAACAAAAACAATGCATTTTAGACAAAATGGGGAAATTATCGCTAGAAAAATGCCTGAGACAATTTTGACCACGGAAAGCAATCCTAAAGGTCAATATATCGCAAAGGAATACAATTTAAAAACATAGTTCTCCTCTGTCCTCTGCATACTGAATGTCACTATTATGGCCCGTGGTGTTGCCCTTTCACATGACATTAGCTGTCTGTACACAGGAGGGTTTAAAGTCACACTGAAGCAACTTTTGGCAACAAAAATGTCAATGTAAACATTAAAAGAAAGCACAGTTGAGCTCATCTCCTTAACACTGTATGTTCAAACGACTTATGCTTAATGGTTCCATCCCGCATACCTAAATATTAATTTTAACATCCATAGGTTTCAGCATAAGTTATTTTCTAGTTTTATGCATTTATTAAATTATGATTTTATTTTCGTTGAATCATTTATTCAGGACTGAAGATCTGGAAACTGCATTTGCATCTTCTAGTGTAAAGTCAGTGTTACTACATATATTTAACATAAAGGCCATAATATTCATAAAGAGTACTGCAGTGCCAGTGTTTCATTTGCTTCATAATAAAATACAAAGATGTTTAACAGTAGGAAAACATGTTGATATGTTTATTTTGTGAATCATTAAGCCCACAGGAGGTTCCATACCAGCTGCTGAAAACTTTCCTTCCATGGGTTTGGCTGCTCGTACTCTTCTGGGTTTATCTGGTAGAACTTCCCTGCCTCGGGGTGCATCATGGGGCGCGTATATTCAAACACTTCCATGTACAGCCTCTTCCTGAAATATGACAGTAAAACAACAATTAACATCACCCTCCTCTCATTTGTGTCAGTTTCTCAGTCGACAAACTCAGTAAAATGACATTTTTTGTGATTTTTCATACAAACTTGATGATTAACTTAAATGAAACCAAAAAAAGTCAAAGGTCGTGTCCACACAAAGGGCCCTAAAGTTGAGACAGTGGACAGTTTATAGAGTGAAAGGATATATGATAGGCTTGTTTTGACCATCTGTCTCTAATGTTTTTTCTATTATAAATATAATCTACTGACTGATTGTTCTTTAAACTCTTACATCAAGAAGTTGCTCGGCTTACAATTGTAAAATCTCTACTAATACTGATATTTGAGAACCAACTATTAAGTGCTGATGTTTTGTATATCATGGTAATTTCACACAGTAGCCTGCATTGGCAGTGACAACAATACAGGTTATTTTGGTAATTCAAAGCATAATTCATGATAAGTGCCCTACTGACAATTTGACAAGAGCGTTTTTTTATTTGACATGCTGTCAAAAATGTTCTTGATTAAGGCAAACAAACACACCTCCTTCTTGATTTAGCATTCAAATTTGTGTTACCATGTCAAATCAGATGCACAACAGTGAAAGGAAAATTAAGGTACTATCAAATAAAAATATACTGTAGCTATGGGACTGTTATTGTAACTGCCCTAAGAACATGCAAAATACGTATGGGTTAAAATATTTATTAGATACAAATGTTAAAGCTGCTGTTAAACCACACACACAAAGGAGCGCGACATGTAACACAGGACACTGGGTAACAGGAAACCCAACACCAACAAGTCTCACCAGAGGATGGGGTCATTGGCCAGCTCACTGAAGCGCTTGCACACACACGCTGCGCGGCACAAGTCCTGCTCCAACAGGTATGAGAAGATCTTTAGCACCACCTCATCTGGAAGCTTCTCCTGCAAATACTGCTCTGCTGGAGCTGCTGGGAGGAGGACGGCCATGGAATTAGAATAAAATATTTTCAAAGCACAGGGGTTTCAGGTGGGGTTAGACAATTACAACCAAATGAGCATATTTATAGCTAGATCACACAAGGAAACAAAACTATCTCTCGACTCACAATAGCAACAAATTTCTGAAGACTACAATAAAATATTTAAAACTTGTAATAACTAATTTGTATTGCCATGGCATTGTCCTAATATGTTGTTCAAAAAATGACTAAAATATATAAACAAGGCTACAAGTACAGTCATTATCAATCATCTTTATGAACTGGACTGATCTGTCATCATACATTAACAAAACAGAAAGCTGTTATTTGTGGGGATTTTTGTATCTAATTTTTTAAAAACCGGAAGAAAATGAAACAAAAAGATGTATTGTGTAGATAAATGCCATTTTTGCTGTTAGGCAGTAATTTGGGTTTTAAAACAGATCATGTGTTACTGTGAGCACAACATGAGGCATTCACTTGGACAGCACAAAGCCATGTACGGTGAGTGGAAAGCCAGAACTAAATGCCATAAAGACAAACATCTATTTCGGATGCTTTGGCGAGAGCTGCGTTGTATGAGAGACTCCAAACGCCACAAATAACAGACTATAATTTCAGCTTTGCACATGGTGCTTGCACATGGTGCCACTTCATGTCTTTTCCGACGATGCCTTTTAAAGAGATGATTTGAACTCGCCACCTCTCAAATGTTACCTGGTAAATCTTGACACTTTCCTGAAACTCTGGGGCGCTTAGGTCGGTGTCCAAAGTTTTCTGTGGTTGAAGTGGAAGCACCCTGCAGATAAAAAAAAGTGTCAAGGGAGACATTTAAACATTACTTATTGTGTTTTGTTAAAATAAAATCTTCATCTTTTAGGCATTTCAACCATCTTTTAAAGACTCCTGGTATATGTACCTCCATGTTTGTCTTTGTCGGACACACTGTTCTCTTGGGTAGAGACTTTCTTCTAAGTTGGTAGGGACTATTCTGAGCTCCTGGACCGGATTCTTCTGCGACCATTTCTGCAGGAACGTCCTCATCTGCAAATGGTGGAGAAGGAAAAAAAAGTTCACTTACAAAGCTATTAATTAAACCAACCCAAAATATTGTATGATATGCAAAAGAATGAAATACAAAAAAATGTGTTTTAGACGTGTTGTCAACAACATAGACATGATGTCGCATTTCAAATATGCTTATGAAAAAGTGAATCAGTAACTGGATATTCCTGACCTATCACTAGTAAGCATGATGACTAAATACAGTGTGTATTCGCTTGTTGTCCTGTGTGGTATAATCTCTGCTGTAGAGCCCATGAAGCACAGCTTAATTTGAAATAATGGACATTTTCTTGCATGTATGTTTCAGATCTTTGCTTGAACAGACATGAATTCAACATATTGTGTTTACCATATATTAGATGTTGAGCTTTCAAACACAAATTTGTCAGTAACAAACAACAAATTACCAGCAATTGCCTAAACAGTCAACAGTTCACAGAATAAAACCCAGAAATAACAAAAGCATGTGTTCATTACCTGCTCTGTATGCTGCAAATTGATTACAGATCCTATCAAGATGGGATTCAATCAGCAGAACAAGAAAACAACCATAGCATCAACCCAGAGCTACGCCAGACATCTATTTATAAGGCTATTCACCATGGCATGATGAGCTGATAGCTACCCCAGATGGGAGATGCAAACTCTCTGTCTTGTTGTTGCTCTGGTTGCAAGGATGACTCTCCCCGGCTACTAGGTCAGTAACCACTACAAACACTGTCTGTGTAACAAACTGGGCCAGTTATAACAACTTCTCTATAGTCCTACACAGAAATTATGAATAGGCTATCCTGCATTGTTTGAATAAAACAAACACATTTAACACCAGAGGTTTATATCAATGTTACAGCAAATCTACACAGTGTGGTGTGAAAGGTGCAAAGACACTGCAGCTGATCTGTTACTTTGTTTATTCATTTAATGTCGCCTTAAAATGACAACTGAGATATGGTATGGATATCTAACATTATGACTGAAAAAAATGATTGAGACAAGGAGAAGCACTCGGAAAGAAACAGATAAATTATTATCATGATGTTTTATGTTTACAAAAATTTGTGTGAGAAACAACCAGAGTTAACCATCTGCTGCTGATTGCCATTCAGTTGATGTAATGAGATCCAACATCATGTCATTAGTCAGCAACCAACCATTAATGTTACTGATCAGTGTCCCCCAGATTGAGATGGCAACTATGCATGCAGAGCATCCCTAGCTAATGTTTACTCTGGGAAATTGCAGTCAATATTCGCTTACATTACACCGTCTGCTGTCACACAGAAACACAAACCATGCAGTGACTGAATTGTAACAGCACCGCTTCATTAATAACAAGCATGATATCCACGCATTGACATTTCAACATTTCAAAGGCTATGGGCTGGGGATTTTTTACACGCCAGGACGCAGATAGCTAGCCAAACATGCTAATAATAACAACTATGCTAGCAGAGGCTAGTTCCAGTTAGCATGCTACGACAACTGGTGAAACCACTTTGTGTACCCTTCCTTGCGTTTGTCACCCACGAATCAAGCTAACCGTTGTCGACGGCTTGTCATTTACACCGCTTATGTGACGTTAGCTGCCAAAACAACAAAATCCAGCTGCGATATGAGGTCAGACAAGCAAAAGAAAGGCCGACTTGGGACAAAAATCAAGCAAAACAAAGCGCGGCCTGAATGCTAGGTACAAACACAAAAGCCTCGGTGTTTCCTGACTGCACAGTGAACCGATGAGACTGCTGTTAGCCCTCCACTGTTTAACACAACAACCAACATGGTCCTGGACTATACACGGACGTGAACAATATATACACCCGCCCAAGCCTATAACACATTTCGACCCTAAGATATCTGTTTGACATGTTTGCTAACGCTAGCTTAACGCAGCTAACATTACCTCTTTCCTGGTGGTTCCTCTCCGGCTGTACCGGGCGCGGCCTTGAGACTCGCCTAGGTCTTCTGCTAACGTTACTTGCTCTGACGGAGTTCATTTGGGGTGTTGTTAATCTTGAAGAAATGTCGAAGCCTTCACAGCAGAAGAGGCGAGTCTAAGCACATCATCTATGTATTTTTCTTCAGCATTGCACGATCTGCCATCTTTAGCCGTGGCACCTGGGGGGGGAAACGTATCGCTGTGTTATTCCCGTTCCTCCGCACTGGTGTTACGTCTAGTCCCGTTTTACTGTAGCAGGAGGAGCCATATCATACAAGCACAGTCCGTCAGGCCTCTCGGTCACATCACATCACATGGGAGCGGCACGTCTTTACGGCGGTCTATTTAACAATGATTGTATTTACTTCTAGAGCTGGAACCATTCAAGCGACCGTCATGGCAGAATCTGCAGCAATTTACTTCACATTTAGGCTGCTGTATTGACAAACATCTTTCGATACGATACGTATCACGATACAGTTCAATATATTACGATACTGTAAACAAGGCAATATATTGTAATTTTTTAATTTGATATTAGGAAAACTGTAAAGAACACTCCAGAAATACTAGATTTTAGAATAGGCAAAACCAACAAATGTACTGCATGTAAAAAAAACTGCATGTTTTTTGCCCCAAACTGCATGTGATTATCATAAATGGGCATGTCTGTAAAAGACTCGTGGGTATCCATAGAACCCATTTTCTTTCATATATTATTCTTTTTTTGTTGCAAATTACTTGTGACTTCTTCATCTACAATATATGCACTTTTTGCAATAGTGTATTTGCAGTTTGTCTTCATACACCCAGTGGTACATTCAAACAGCAGAATAAGATAAAATCAATGAGTAAATGGATTTTATTTAAATTGTTTTAATGATTTTTTTTCTCCTTTATTCACTTTAGTTGTTGCATCACTGTCAATTGTAATATTAACGGACTGAGCGCTCTGACACACATGACATAGGTGTGAGATGCTGTGCAATCATTTTTAAAAATATATATATTTTGTGCCATGTGTGTTATGACTCAGGGATCTAAGTTAGATTATTTATTTACTTATTCATGTTTTTGTGGCCACTGGTAGATTTAGCACTGCTTGTATTGTTTCTGTGTTTAAAAGGAAAATAACAATATTGTTTAAAAAAGAGTACCATAAATGGATAACTAAGGGAAAAAGGAAGAAAAGTTTGCATATATACACATATACATACACACACATTCACAACTACATACACCTTCATATACAGTATATATGTACATACACACACATAGCCACGCACATCCATGTACATACATATAGTTCATATATGTATATGTGTACTCTTCATGTGTACATGCATGTGCACACTCACATAGATATGCATACATATTATAAGCACACACAAAAAAGTGATTATTTCATACTTTCATTTTCAGCTTCATACTTCATCTACTTTAGCCATTTTTTTGTGCTGTAGCTCCTCATTTCTACCTATTTATTCTGGGTGATGTCCAACATTAAGTCATTGTATTATGTCTCAACCCCTACTACCATAGAACCCATTTTCTTTCATATATCTTGAGGTCTAAGGTCAAGGGACCCCTTTGAAAACAGCCATGCCAGTTTTTCCTCGCCAAAATTTTTTGTAACCTTGAGTGTTAGCATCCTTTTCGACAAGCTAGTATGACTTGGTTGATATCCAATGGATTCCTTAGGTTTTCCAGTTTCATGTGATGTTAGTAACTTCACTCTAGCTTTAAAAGTGAGTGAATTAATGGCTTTAAAAGGAATTTGCATGAACGTGTTATTATTGCGTTAACTTTGACAGCCCTGAGTAAAGTACAGACTTTTATGTACATATTATTAATTACAATCATAATAACTTCACTCTAGCTTTAAAACCAAGCATGCTACAGATTTTTAAGAGGTTAACAAAAAAATCAATACAGTGGTCTGGAGTATCAATACAGTATCGCAAAACATAATATCGCAATACTCATGTGTATCAATGTTTTCTTACACCCCTAATCCTTATAGGTGTCTTGCTCAAGGGCACATTGACAGTCTCCTACTTGTGGTGGAAGAAAATGCAACTTATCCTACTTGTCCCCCTGTTGATCAAGGAAATTGATCCTTCCATTCTTTAATCGAACAGATTTACAGTGGTGTTTTCAGATATTTTCCTTGGGTAAAAGTAATAATACCACAGTGAAAAATACTGTTCCAAATCAAAGTCTTGTATTCAAAATCCTACTCAGCCTAAGTAAAAGCACAAAAATATCAACATAAAAATATACTTAAAGTACCAAAAGTAAAATAACTCATTATGCATCATGACCCATTTCATATATTATGTCACTGGATAATTATTGACGCACTTATGTGTGAACATCGCTATTATGTTGCAGCTTGAAGCTTTTCTTACCTAACATACTGTTGGATAGCTTAACTTACAATAATACAACATAATTTATTAATAGATATACATTTGGTATTAATAATTTAAACCTGCAAAGTAACTGGTAACTAAAGTTATCAAATAAATGGAGTAAAAAGTATTTTGCCTCTAAAATGTATTGGAGTAGAAGTATAAAGTAGCTTAAAATGGAAATACTTGAGTACATACAAGTACCTCAAAACTGTACTTGAGTAAATGTACTTCATCACATTGCACCACTGCCGATTGCCATCAATTTATTACCGCTATGTGTGACACCAAACAAAAATGACCTAGACCGTAGTAAACAGTGTATGTTTATCTTGTCTCGTAGACCTAAGTTAAAGTTTAATTCATAATATATTTTGTTTAATCTGCTAAAATATTGTATATTGAGAATAAAATAAAGGATTGATCTGTGAGAACAGAATGGTCTCTCAGTGGTTTGAAAAGCTGTCTGTGGCAGTCAGGAACCATACTTGGCCAAAGAAAATTGTTTGAGCTCAGAAAAGAGGCCAATAAAAAGATCTTTTCTCCACAGGGATCAATAAAGTGGCTCACGATTATTACTATGCAGACTTTGTGTGACATGATGAGGAGTGGGATCAGTTGCAAAGCAGATCTCTCACTCACATAAGAAAATGAGATTGTGGTGATATGACTGAGATTCATCATAAGGGTGACTGAGTACGTGTTTTGAGGACACCTTAGTACTGATCCTCTGTTCGTTCACATTTAGAAGAATCCACTGAGGTGATTTGGCACCGGGCAGACCAGCCTAACATCTCAGCAGCTCTGCTTACCCTTGAGTCACTCTGACATGGACAAGCAACTAGATGATAGACGGAGAATGGATAATCGATCATGTTCATTTCAGACAGATCAGACAAAAGATATTCTTGTCTTCTCAGAGCAGATATGCATTTTCTGTCCTGCTTCAAACAAGTTTATACAGATACTGAACCCTTGAATCATCATCTATCATGTTGCAGATTTTAGGATCGGATAGAATCTATTAATATACCTGCAAAGGTTGTAAAAAGCTGAGCACCTTGTTTACATAACTGTACTTATCCAGCCCGTGATAATGCTCACTTGAGGGCCATTTTGAAGGCTCAATCATGTAAAACAGCACAGTGTAGCACTAAGCAAAGAAGAAGACAGGAGTGATGCTCATGTTTTAATGGAATAAACTGCTAGATGCTGAAAAGTTTCTCCCATAATGAGTATTGAATAAATTGGCACTTACTTTCTATTTCTAATTTTGTCAAACAGTAAAACATCTTTACTGAGTCTTTGTTAAGTTTGTCAGGAGGGAGATAAATCACTGGCCACCAATAATATACCCACGAAAACCAAACCTATGTAGCAAACTGTAGAATCTGAGAATTTGCAACTGCAGGTGAAATGGTACCTGACATATTACAATATGAAACTCTGCTATTTTGTCTGATGGTGGTGCTATTCAGCATGACCACATGATAGTGTCTCACATACAGTATGTCTGAGCCCAAACATCCGGCCCAAACGGCATACATAGCGTACACAGTATATGAGAAATTTGTTGAAATTAAATCATTATTATTTAATTATTTACACCCATGCTTTTCCTGCTGTGACATGTCAAAATGCCTTCTGTGATAAAAGATATTTTAGATTGGCAGGGGAAAAAGAGATTTTAAAAAATCCGATGCATCATATTCCCAAAATAAGATGTGGAGTGTTTGTTTTTTTTTAGTGTTCTTAATTTTGTTCACAAGTTGTGGTTTATTGTCAGTTACCTCATTTTTAAATCTTGCACGTAGCCTGGTTGCCCACTAGATGTCTCTTCATCTCCACCTCTGAGTACTCACTGTGAGGAAGATGAGCAGCACATAACACTTTCCCTCTGTGTCTTGTCTCTATTGTCTCCATGATGCTTCACCTTTCTCAGGTTTTTATCCTAAAATATGAGTTTTTCTTCTTATACATCTTCAGTCGTCACTCCTGGCAGTCACTGTAAACTACTGTATCTTTACTTTCCAGACACCTTGCCTCCAGGATGCTGCCATGACAACAGCGCTGTTTATCATACTAATAACGTCACATTGCCAAATAAGCTGAAGAACGGAGATCCCCCCTCTGATAGACTGAAACCTCTGTCTTTTTACACTGCTCGACCCTGTGAGTATGTCAGCATTTTCTTGTAAGATATCAATATGTGCCTGTGGTGACAACATGGTAATTAATTAGCCTATACAGTGTTGTGGCTGGTCTAAATGAATACTGTTCCACTGACTAATTAACTACCTACAGTAAATGAGTCACACTGAGCTGCAAAACTCCCATGCAACAGCCTGTAGATGGCAGCATCCTCACAACTCATGCAAATGCTCAGTTTCACACACATTGATAGTTTTTATAATTTCTGTTCATGCATCTGTTTGCTCTCATAAGGGTTTGTTTTATGCCTGCAATCAACTCCAGGCCTATTAGCAGGACCATCTGTGATTTGTTGCTCTGTGGTCATTGACCCATCTGTGATTCTGTCTGTCTGTCTGCCTGATGAGGTTAATGGTGATTGACCTCATGAAAGGAGTCAACTGAGAGTCTTGTGTCGGACATTGAATTGTACAAAACCCTTATTACCCCTTGCCAGCGTTAGTAACTGTTATGCCCCAAACTGAAAGAGCTCTTGTAGTTTTTATTTTGTGTCTTTTATTGTTAAATCTGCGGCCATTTAGCTGCTTATGAAAGATTTAATGAAGCTGATCATTTTTTTCTGAATGGACTCAGAGATAAATGTGAATGACAAACCAACTGCCTTTGTGTTCGTGATGCATTAGCTGCTGTCTAATGATAAAACGGTTAGACTCAGTGTTGCCATGGCCAGGAGGAACATTTTTCGCCCCGTCTTACGTAATTTTCATTAAGGTATGTCTTTTTACAACCATTTTTCATGCTGAATCTGCCCTTGTTTTCGACACTAATCTACTGGAGATATGACAGTGAGGCACATGTGTTGGCTTGGTAACCAATCTAGTATCCAGTGGCAACAGAGGTCTATTGAATGCTGGGTGGCTCTGCATTGGCTGGTGTGCCCACCACACTCCTGTGTCACCAAGTCACAGAGGCACATCCATATAGCAGCTCTGAATAATAGTAGGGTTGTGTAATATTCAGCTCAGGAGTCAATGTTGTGTGTGTGATTGGGGAGGGGTCATCCAAGCACTGATGCTACAAATGCTCTTTGTGTTCAACAACTTAATGTAGGCCTACTGACCTGCAGCAGTCACTTTATGTCTCTCTGTCAGATGCATACAAATAAAAACACACACAGTTTAAGTCCTGAACATCCCTCCTTTACATTATATTCTCTCATGAAAACACACGTTTCAGGACTGTCTCCGTTCTTTCTATCCACATCTGAAGGCATCCACTGGGGCAGAGGCAGACACAACAGGATAAGCGTCTTTGTCTCAGACTCCTGTCTGTCAGAGACACCCCCCTCCCAGCCTCTCCTCTATTTGGGCGGCTGTTACAGAGAGGGCAGATGGCTCATTACCATAAATAGGACAGAAAGAGAGAGAGTGAGTGAGGGGGCCGTGCACACCGACCAACAGGACCACGCCGCCCAAAGCTAAGGAAATGGGAGGCCGTTGCTAGGAGAGAGGAAAGACAGCTTTATGGCAACACAAAGCTGATTCCCCCATCCGACCTCATCTCGCTCCCGCCCCCTCGTTCCCCTGCTCTGGGGACCGAGCCTTGAATCTGCTGGTCGGGGGACAGATGGCCGATGGGCCCCACCGTCTCTACAGCTGGACACAGGCTACACTGACACAGTCGGACCTGGCAGGACTGAATCACACCTTATCCTGTCCAACCTATAAGGAGCGGGAGCAGAAAGTGCTGAAGCCCAGGTCATCAGCTTAGAATAGATCCACACTTGTTGCCCAACAGGAAATATGTGGCTGCACAACAGATGATAATATGTTAAGAGTTTGTCTTTGTAGTAGTGTAATACTCTCTCTGGGATGAAAATCATTCACTCAGGATAATCACAGGTTTTCTTTTGCTGCTATTGGTCATTCTTTGTATAGGGAAGTTCTCAAATGATGCACCCACCCACACAAACACACACAAAATTCGAACATGACTCTGACGTAAATAGAGTGGGGTTTTTTTCAGCCACACCTCTGCTATTTTTAATCGCTCTTGTTTTTGCTAGTCTGAATATCTCCATTCAAGTCTTTGCCCTGGCTTTTAATGATATTTGCTAAATGTATCCATCCATATGCAAACATAAAAAAGTACACCAAAATAGGGGAGAGTGGGGCGAGGCGAGGGAAAGTATATCAGTCAAGACACCACCTCTGAAACAATAGCACATCTGTTCTCACTAGACCCCTGGTTGAAAGGGCAAGTGCGGCCAACTGTTTCACAGACAGGAAGAACGAGAAATCAATTGAGAAAACGAAAGTCTAATCTAAACAGAAGAAATAAAAAAGTTAGATATAAATACGTCAGTGTGGTAATTATTTAACGTTGTTTCGTCATAGTGTGATTTGAGATTACACAAAAAAGTCTTCTTAATTTTTTGTCATTTGCCATGATAATTAATGTTGGTTGATTTAGGTTTGGGAAATTTTGCATATTGTCCTTGGGGAATTGGGGCGGGTTGCACATGTATGTGCTGGGAGGGAAAAGAGGGAGGAAAGGACAACTAACCAGAACAAGTGAAAGAAAGCGTGGCAGCAGCATGACAAGTTAGCAGAATATAGAGGCGGTCCTGCATCACCTAGCCATCCGCCCTGGTTGCATAGGAACACAAGGGCCATGCCTACCCTGCAGACACACTCCTTTCCTCTCTCCTCTGCCACGCTTCATTACCCAGAAGCTCAGCCAGGCACAGAGAGGCACTGCACCACTTTCTCCACACTATACAGCCGTGTGCCCGCTCACAGCCTGGCAGCCAGGCTCCCCGTAGACCCGGGCAGGGTATACGCTGCCCCTCAGGCAGCGGGTCACACTCACTTTATATGCATAGTGCAGAGACAACATTGGGAAACTGGTAAGCAGTGGTACCGCCACAGTCCTGTTAGATGAACTCACTTACCCCTTTATTGACATCGCTAAGAAATTCATTTGAATTGATTTTTGAACTGGAGATAATTAACCAATAATTATATAAAAGTGGAAATAATAGTGGATGTTACAAGTTTTTCATGTAATTGAACTCTCAGTGTTCAACCATTTACTTGTATGTATTTCAACCATTTAGCCTAACTTTTAGCCGGCTATTTATCCATTCATTTTGCCCAATGCAATAAAAACCAACCCATGCCAGAAACCTGTGTAAAACCAATTATTACATGTGCAATGGGAAACACATCATAAGCGTACAAAGCTTCATATCTGCATCAAATAACCATGATAAAATGTTAGATTAATAGGCTATCACAGCCCACAAAGAGATGACAACCACATCCACAAATTCCCATGTTGTCAATGATGATGATGATGATGACATCAAGATAAGCAGGTCCTGCCTTATCCCTAACAATGACTGAACATTAATCAGATATTTCTCAAATTAAATGAGTCATTAATGTGAGTGAGTTGACACAACGATTTGTTTCTGTGTTTTTGACCATAAAATGCTGGCTTGTTTGGTAATATTGCTTTTACTGTATTTTCAAAACCTCAGCAAATGTTGACAAAAGCAGCCCAGATTTCATCTACCAGCACAACTTAATTAGTTGTAGATATTACAAAGCAGCAGGCAGATTATTGTAGTGTATGTACACGAGAAAGCACAACTTTATTCACACTGCTTGAAGAACATTAGTAATCTGTCTTATGTGTCATAGCCCACTATGGAGCTGGTAGTGCCAGACAACGCTGCTGGACACAAGACCACCATTGTGCCCCAAGATAAAGTGCGCTTGTGACCAAGGCGAGGCGGAGAGGTCCAGATGCTGTGAAAAGATAAGGGAGTGTCAAAGAACAAAGCTGTTGCTGTTGTGTTGTTGTTTACAGTGAAATCATCAGTCCAATATTTCTCCAGGTCGCTGATTTTAAACTCTGTAGGTAGCCTACATGTCGGAGTGTCTTGTCTTTCCTGTATCCTCCCCCTGCTTCACAGTTAATTGAGTACAAGTGTTCATTTGCCTGCAAGGAGCAGTCATTAAGGTTGAATAACAAAATTTAGCTCGGCAATAGAACAGCCAGGGATCAATGGGTTAATTCAATTGCCTCTGCATGTGGTTTATTGTATAGCAGGGCCATTTGAAGACCTTTATAAGGGAGTCATGCAGTTTAAGTGTGTTTAAAAGTGCAAAGAGATAGCATGGATATTGGTCAATAAAGAGAGAAAAGAACTGCACTGAAGGCAACAACATGAAAAAGACCAAAGTTCAGAGCTTTGTGTTTGGTGTTGACTATAGTCAGGAAAAAACAGATAGCTGAAAGGGAAGACTTTCCTTCACTTTGTCAAGTTTGGGAAAATGTTGTCATTGTATACAGTAGGCTGCTAAATGACATTGTAGAATTGTAGGATTGTAGTAGGCTAATGGCTTACAAATGACTTTAAAACTATAATGCAATGTGATGGGTAACTCATGCAGAAAAAGGTGATCTGTTTATAGTAGACTAAATTCATTAAACTACAGACTTTACTGACGAGAGCTTTGCAATCGTCGTCACTGCCAAATCACATTCATAATGACTCTTTACATCAAGGAGTGTTTTTAGCTTTAGCTGACCTTTTCAGAGATGAGCCAAGTGAAGATTATTCTTTTATGTCAGGTTACTGCAGCAATACATTGTAGGTAAAGCATTACTCTCTGGACCATTTATATTTAGCAGGTTTTGTAGGTGTGGTGGAGGCGTTCAGCCAGAGTGGCCCTCTCAGATGTAGAGAGGGTTTCACACTAATTATGCAAATACATTGCAGGGTCACATCTTGCAAGGGGGACGAGCATTTCTAGCAACGCCCCTTCTTCAACCCTTTGAAATGATTAAAAGCAGTGTTTATGGTTGTTTCTGTGTTGCTACTGAATGACAGTCTTGTCTTCATTACAAGTACTTGTTTACCTCTTTGTTTACTCAGCACTGATTATCAAATGTCAAAAATCCCTTGACGAAACAGTCCAGTGTCATTAAACAGTTCTTTTTCATTAGTAAAATTTAAACTGTCCTTAGTTCATGCTGGCACACTTCATCCTCCACTGGAACAAATTGACACTTGGGCCTGTTTATAGAATCGTTTGCCCAGTCTAACCTGAACAAATATACTGAATCAATAGAGAATTACAGGATATTTGTTTGACTGTTGAACCGATCATTCCTCTGCCCTACATGTTGAGCATTTTATTGCCTGTGCATTAAAGGAGGCACTTATCAGCTGACAGATAACAGACAATCAGCACACTGCTGACACAATTCATAAGGCCCGGTTAGCAGAAAGGATTGTCAAACAAAGGCTTCTGTGGGCAAACATGCTCTTCGGTTGAGGATAACTGCAGGCAAAAGCTGGGAGAACCTCCAGGGAAAATGAACCTGGAGAACAAAGAAAGTGTTGCATTTGAAACAAGTTGACCACGCCTGGTTGCTCTGCTGACAGTTAGAGGGTGCGTACAAGTAACATTTGCACTATTTCAGCTGCAAAAACATCAATGTATAGCGTTTAGGAATACTTAAAGATAAAAATAGGATGCTTGTTTTGTGCTCTCTCCTCAGACAACAGCAGTTTGCTCCTCGCAGAGCAATTAAATGCATGTCCTTACACAGCACGTGGCCTCTAGCAACGTCACACACAGTCGAGGTTGCCTTCTCATCCTGGAGAGAATGCAAATACTACCTGTTTAACCAGTAACCCCACTGACTATACTTATCTAGGAAAATGCAATGCCATGGAGCCTTAGTGCACGTATGCACATGCGCCTGTTACTGCATGCGTATGCGTGTTAGCACTCTTTAATCTACGTCACTATTCTCTGGATGACTCTTCGACTTCGCATTTCAAAGGAGGTTCAAACTAATTAGCTCAGGGTGCTGGCTGTCTGTTGGGCTCAGTCCCATAACAACTGCAGGTGATTGTTCCAACATGTAAAACCAGGACAGTGACTTTATGTAGTACACCCTATGATGTCTTCATCTGTCCACGCTGCATAAAGTGAGTAAATAATGGATAAAGTCTGGCAAACGGGGCATATTGGTACACGTTTTGGGTAACATCAAAGTCTCAGGATGCATTTTTCTTGCCATAACACAACAGCATGTGTTGTCTTAAATGTGTGTGAAAGAGCAAGCAGGAGAAAGACTAAGGTAGAGGCATATTTTTAATGAAAATGCAAAACGTATTATTCCTTGCACATGTATGTGTGACAGAGAGAAACTACAGTATAGCTATAGAGTTAGCTAGAGAGTTTCTTCTGGAATGTCATTTAGCTTTACAGTTTTCACCTCTTTACTGGCTGTGTACCAAAGTGTCAACATCTGTGTTCCCACTCAAGAAACCAAAGTGAGGTGTAATGAAAAAAAAAAGAAATACAGAGAGCGAACAACAAAGGCAAGAGAGGACAGATTGAATGAAGAGCAGCATGCAAACAGGGGTTGTCACTAATAGAGAGTTTTATGAGCTCCAGACCTGCTGAAATGGAGTGCCGTGCCTGTACAGCAGCTCTTATCGGCTCGCTGGCAGCAAGGGGAGGGTGAGAGCTTCCACACTTGCGCTCCGTAAAAATGGTCTGATTCATTTTCCGCATGAGAGGGTCTCACTGGGGCGGCATCAGACCAGCCAGTCCACACAGATTTATGGACCATTAAAGCAGCAGGCCTCCTGACCGCTGTGCCACCGTAGGCTGGCTGCTAAGACACACACTGCACCCTCATTCATGCTCGGCCACTACTCTCCATCACAGGCTGGCTTCCTCATTGTTCATCCCCTCATCAGTACCACTTTTACTGCCTTACATGAACTCCTCTCATAGTCTGTAATCCTACTATTCTCCCCTTCACTCCTTTTCATACAAAGTGAGCTGTTTACTGTAATAATTCTCCACCTATTGTTAAGTTAATACAGTTCTCACATTGTTATTCTTTCATGTCACAAAAAGGATCATTCCTAAAGTCCTCCATCAGCACCCTGGGCAGACAACATGTTATATGGGCCGGGAAATGTGCCAGCACCGTTATGAACATCTCTGATGGTGGTCAGTGGGGCATGTTGTTTTAGCCTAACAGCTTTTACAATCAGATTAGCACCATTGCAGGCACACAGACTAATGGGTCTGTCTTTTCAAGGCATCCTCAATCAACTGTTTCCCTGTGTGATTAATGCATCTTGCTCTCCTCTCTTTCTCTCTCTCTCTCTCTCTTTCTCTCTCTCATTTGCTAGCTTCGCAACTTCATCATCCCTAGGAGTGATACTGGGAGGAAAAATGGGGCAGAGTCTACGCAGCTTGCTGGCCCTAAGAATAGCTCAGTGTGCAAGAAAATGATGCCACAGAAACCTGAGCAAAGGCTCAAAAACATGAATGAATGAATGGCATCCAGAGTGGTGTGCCACCATTGATATCACTTCACACGCTTCTTTGTTGGACAAATGAATATTACCACATTTATGGCACAAAATATGCAACGCAGAGCTACCTGAACAAGCTGACACAAAAAAAACAGCTCACTGACACAGGCTGTTACAGATAAATACCAACAAAAATACTTTCCAGAGTATCATTCAGGTATTCAGTCTTACACAAAGCCACCATTGCGCCACGGCAGAGCCTGTTTGTCAAGTTGGAAGAAGGGGAAAAACAAGGGTGTGCGTCCGCACCAGTGCAAAACAGCATGGCCGGCATTGGGGTTTAGACAGTAAAAGCAAACAAGAGAGGCTATTAGATCAGTCCACAGGGAGCTACTCATGTACGCTTATGAAATGGAGTGGCTGAGATGAGTAAGGTTTCACCAATATGTGAAAGTTACAGTTTGGTGTGAAGTCAGTTGGCCAGTAAAGCTGCACTCAACAGATAGCCTGGAAAAGACACAAAACTGACCTGCTGGCTTGACACTTATGTGCAATTTCGATTTCCCACACATGCACAGAGTTGTATCTGCAACAGGGGGAAAGTAGGTTGCATAATTGTGCTTTTCTATTTCTTCTCATTTCTTTGTGTAAATCCTCAGGCATCACCCAGCATGTCTGTTGTGTGTATATACAGGTCACATTGGCTCCTTGTATCATCGTTTACTCTGGGAGGGGCCCTGTTGAGGGTCCACTATCGTCATGAGGCTGGGTGTGGTGACACATCCCTTCTCTCCGCCCCGAGGTGTTTGTGTAGCCTAAATAACGCGGGAGCGCCTGTGTGGCGGTGGGACCCGTCCGACTTGATCACACACTTTATTCATTTTTAATAAACCCCATCGCTACTTCACTATACACCTCATCACTGATTAAATGTGTTTCAACCACTATAAAACATATTCCCTTCCTCTGTGTTGTGTTACAAGCAGCTGGCGATAAAAAGTGAAAGCACACTGCACGATGCAAAATAGGATGGCGTGCGCGTTCGCGGAGCTCCGGCGCTGCGGCAGTTGCCAGGGGAGATAGGAGGGGAGGGGTTTTGATTGGCTGAAGTGGGCCTGTTGCCATGACGACGGCGAGGGGTTTGGTAGCGTTGCCGTGCGCTGTGTGATCTGCGCGCTGCGTGTATGGAGGAAGCAGCTGCTGATCTGATCTCTGACATTGTGTGAGACAGACATCTGAATAAACTGCGCACAGACGTGTCTTTAAACATACCGCACCGAGGCACGCCGTGCATGATTGTGAGTATTTCATCGTGTTTCTTTTCTCCCCTTCAATTTTACCCGTAATAATACGGCTTTCGGGTGGATACGGGCTGTGTTTCGAACAAGCGAAAAGTAAATGTGGTCAAGTGACTTTGCTTAGAGGAGCCAGCATGGCAGAACAAGCGACAGCATGTGGCCAGCTAGCTAATGTTAACGTTACTTATCCCTGCTGTCCGGGCTCACGTGTATAGCAACGAATCATAGTTATCGTGTGATATATGAACATATAATTACTACAATACTTTACATAGTTAAAATGTTATGCTAACGCTAGCAGTAGATTTACCTTCACTGACCCACCGAGCTGCTGCTAACGCTACTTTGCTTCACGGTTGAGCTAACGTTACTAGCTAGTAAACCTACTTTAATTAAAGCTGAACAAAATGGAAGTAACCGGAGATAAGTTGCTTTATAACGAGTCCCGTGTGTCTGGAAGTGTTGTGCAATAGTCCACGTCATTACGGGTAACTTTGTAGTCCTCATTGTGTTACTGGTTGTGGCAGCTTGTGAGTGTAGTCCGCGGGTCTGCTTAGCATTAGCAAAGCATATTAGTTATCTTTGCTAACAGCACTTTCTGTTAACGTTTTCCACTGGCTTCGACTTTTGTATCATTGAATGGTTGTCGCGTAGTTTCTCAAGTTAAGTGGACGTAGTAGGCAGCGATATTAAATAGTTTTTTTCTTGGTTTTAATTTAAAATGCATATTTTCCTCTGATTTATTTTATATTTCATGGTATACTCCATCGACGGTACCAGAGGTTGGGAGGCTACACAGGCTAGCTAAGCACATGATGTAATGGATTATCACAAGATTGTCCCAGATACAGAGTGCTCTACAAACAATGTCAGTGTAGGAAAAATATCTCTGTTTAATCTAGTTTGATATGTACAGTATGTTGTGGTTGAATTCATATACTTAATGCTATATTTGGTGTCTCTCTACCTGCCTGTCAGTGTTTTATTTACTGGTCCTCATCTAAAATTCATTGTGTGCTCTGAGGTTTCTATTTGGGGAAAAAAAGTGCTGGTAAAATGTCTTTTCCATTGTGAGGTTATGACATTAATGTAGACTGACGTCCCTTTCTTCTTGCTTGACAGTTGTTAAAGCCCTAGTGATACATAGAAGACAAAGGCAACAGGAGCTTAAGGGACAGAAAAAGACAAAAAAGAAACAGATGTTGTCAGTCCGCCATTATTTTATTGCCAGAATCTCCATGGTCATGTTGTAGGTCAAACCATCTGTTGTTTCTAGCATGTATCCACTCCTGAACATGTTTGTTTGTATGTAGTGAAGCCTCTGAAGGGTAAGGACTCCCAGAATAGATGAGCGTCTGCTAACTTTACTGACATTCATGACTATAAATAAGACTTGTCGTAACCCAGTGATGCGGTTATTGCTCATGTGAAATGGCTTTAATAACTACAGAGATCTAAACTATTGTCAGTAGAGTTGATTTATCTTTAGTTGAGAGGCATCGTAAGGTTATTTGAATTGCTGAAATAGGCCTTTAAGACATTGTAGTTACCATAGATGGCATTACTCCATGGTTTGAGGGTTTTTTTTTCCCTTCCTCAGTAAGAGGTGAAATACAGGTGAGCTAGGAGGCAGACTGCCCAGTTTTTTTTTCTGAATGTCATAATCTTTTCTTAAGGATCTGCTCCCAGTGCACGGTGTTTGAAAATGTAACTGGCACATTTTAGATGTTTCAGATGTTTTTACTCATGACAGCATGAGACTGAAATTTATTTACAAGTAGTCGATAGAAAATACTTAATTGTCTGCTTTTTGTGTACAAAAAGCCAAAATTTGTCTTTGGTTCATATGTGCAAAAACTGCTATTAAAAGAGTATATTTAAACAACATATCACATCCAGACAGAACACATTAAAACACATTCTGAATCAAGGTTAAATCCATGGATGTGACAATTGATGACAAAATAAACTGCATATTTCAAGCTCCGTTAGAAGTCCTATGAATGCCACGTGTCATTTGTACAACTTGGTAAACACATTGGTGTCACTTTTCTGAGAAGTTGCTCCATTGTACTGCACAGATGACAGAACAGGAAGACGCTCCTCAGACGATGTATGATAACAATGAAGCAATGTGACAAAAAGGACCACCATAGCACAACATTTTTATCAGTTGAATTTCTAGTAGGTACATTTTAAATCTAGTGGAGCGCTGCCGCCTTGTTCAGCCTCAACAATACACTGAATATAATTTATAAAACATCTATGAATAAGGAAATGGTTCTTCATTGTAGTTTATAGCTGTCACCCCCTATTTAAGCAAGAGTGGTGAAGAATCTGCACTTCAAAATGGTGGCTTGTAATCAGTCTTATCACAGAATTGTGTACTCTGACCCTGAGTGAATGAAAGGTTGTGTCCTCTAAAATCCACCATGTTCTTTGTAGCTACATGAGTAAACTGTGGGTTTAAATCCATTACGAAAGCTGGCCCATGTGGCAGAAACTTTTTTCTGGGATTGCTCAACACAGTCTAAACCTGGTTTCTCATGGGTTGGCTAAACAGAAAAGCTCAAATCTTTATAACCCACTGTTCTCTGAACACCCTGTAATTACCAAGTCATTTGTGACTTTGATTTTACAGACTGTTTTAAATCGCTATTATGGAAGAGGTTGAATAATTAGATGATTGGCAGAATAAGGTAGTTGGCAGTCATTGTTCACTTGAGGTAACTGTATTCCCATAATTAGGTTGTTGTGTGCACATTGTAGTGTTTTTACGCATTTACAATGGAAACTGATTTAAAATGAATTAACAGGAAGGGAAAATAGACAGTCTTTGTTACTTCAGTGTAAGTCAGACAAATAAAGTCTTCCTAGGCTGTTGCTTTTATAAAGAATGCGTCTTTTTCTACCTTGCATTATGAAGGCTATTAAATTGAAGAACCGCATCTCTGTCTGAGATCAGTCACCAATCAGCGAGCTCCAGCTCTAACTGCTGACGTTGGCCTGTCTGGCTTGTGGAGTTTACTGCTTGGTGCAAATTTCTGGTGGTTTGCTTGAATAATTAAAGCTGCACATGTGTGTTTCATCACCTGCTCACACCCCCTGTGTGTGTTTTGAAGGAGGGATATCCCCAGGAGTTTGAAGTCTTCTTGGGTCTGTGTGACATTTTGCTAATCAAACATAGGTGGCAGTTCTGAATTTGAGATGCAAATGTGAACGCCTGTAGAGGCATGCGCTTGCCTCCCGTCTTTTGTTTTCTTTTTTCCTGTTCTGATTATCAACTTGTCTGTGTTTTTGTGATGTGTCACATCATTTAGAGATCAGCATATGCAGCTAAATTGCTTCTATTTTGATCCTCTATGCTTTAACAGCTGTGACTATTTTACAAACTGGGGTCAGTGTATTTAAGGTAATATCATGACATCAACAAAAAGCTTCTGCAAGTTTAAAAATAGTTTGAAAGTGATTGTTTTGAGTTTCTCCCCACAGAAGTTGCATATGCACAATGTGTGTTCCTGTTGTGGCGCCCCTCCGTCTACTCCAGTTATTGTTTTACGTATCTTGATTGGCCACAGTGGTTATACACTGACCCTATAGTGAGCAGCCCCCCCTCCTGTCTCATTTCTGACAGGGTGGACCGACTCAAGATGCAGCCCATTAGGGTCGGCCTCATTGACAACAACACTGATGCGACCGTTTCCTCGATTGAGAGCAAAGGAATAGGGAAGCGAGGCTGTGTGTCCTGTGTCACAATGGGTCTTTGTCTCGTCACCCCTGGCTGAATTAACAGGATTTATTTAATTGATGGCAGTATGACAACAACGACGCAGGCTGACCAGCTTGTGTGCAAATTATCAGGATCTTCTAGGATGTGTGGAGCTGAATGGGGATTTTATTGTCAGTTCAACAACATTTTATAACCAGTGCCAACCAAGGTGCCACAGATAGTTGTAAAACAATAGTCATTAACAGCACTGGTCGGGCTGGTTAGGTAGTGTAATTTTAACTGACGCATCATAGTGTTATTTGAATGAGAGTTTTATACTGGGTTCTGTACTTGAAACAGCTCATCCATGAATAAGCACACAGCTCTGTTTACTAGTGCACGTCTGGAGCTTTGCTGTTTTTAAAAGTCTTACATCGTCATCACATCACCATGGTGATTTGTTGCAAAAGCAAATAAAAAAAAGTTTACTGAAAAATTTAAAGTTAACTTCATTTGAGTAGATGAAGCAGGCCATGCACGCATGTGGCACCAAAAACGTGAATGTCATTTGTTATAGTAAATCAGTTTTGATTGATGCGTTTTGTGTTGCACCCTGAAGTTGTTCTATGATTAATGTAATTAATTTGCTCTACGCTCTATGGAGTGTTGTATGATGAAAGTTATTGCTAGGTACTATCAAATCTTAGTTTTTGGGCACTCCATATTGAAACTTATTTCTCATACAGTGAGTTGGTACAAATGGGCTTACAGTTTGTTAAAAGACATTAGCTTCTTTAGAGAAGTTGAACTTATTTTGTTTGATATGAAAAACTGATAAATAAGATTAAATGATTAAAAAAAAAACAAAGGTACTTAAAAATGTAGCATTTCATCCATGAAACTAGGGATGCACCAGCCTGACTTTTTCAGTCCCAACACCGATGGCGATACTCAGGCTTTGGGTATCGCCCGATACGGAGTGACGATCCGATACCAGTGTTATTAAGCTGTATGCGTCACTGTGTGGAAGTGACTGGGATCATTCTGTTATGTGTAAGGCAGCATCAGGCTTGACTTAACTGCTTTCCTAACTTTGTAAAACAAAGTGGAAAAAATAAATACATAGATAAAAAATATGTAATGTTATTTATTATTAAAATAATAAATCAAACCAGCAACTTGGTAAAAAATCATCAAAATGAACAGGAAATATAATTCCAGTGTATAATGTCTGTAACATATAAACTAGAAGATAATTGAATAGATTGTCCTGATTGTCACCAACATCTGATCCAGGTATTTGAGACAGTATCGGCCTTATATCTGATCCAGTATCGGTGCATCCGTACAGGAAACTCGGGTATTAGCACTAATTAAAGATTTTAATTAAAGATTAAAGATTTTCTTTGCTTGATTTTTGTACCTGTTTGCCAGAAATTTAAATACTTGTTGAAGTTGCTGATGTTGAATCCACAGAGGTGAGTGAAAGACAAATAGAAGAGGCTAAAATAAGTAAAATGCAGATATAGCCGAGCCATCAGTGCTGCCAGAAAAAGAAAACTTGTTGCTTAATTTCATGTTATTTTACAGCTGCTTACTGCGTGTTCATATTTTGCTGTGTATGTACTTTAATTGATTTACTCACACCAGAAGCATCAGAAATTATTGTCATTCTTTGAAAGCGAGGTACCTCCAGCTCTCTTCATGCTGTTCTCTTCTAGTCTTTGAGCCCTGTGTTCCCACTGGATGTGGCGTGGATACCTATGAATTATACCATTAGAGTTAAGATTCAGGATTGAGGAGTTGTCGTGGTATTACTGGTGCTTTCTGGCGTTCTTGTACACAGAATATTGTTTGCAAATACTTGTAGTATTTACATGAAAGGTAATCTCACACATTCCTGGAAGGGCTTATGTTTAAACTTCAGCTGAACAGTTAAAGGTACATTCATTGTGCCTTTAAAAATATAGAAACTTATACAAAAAAAATCCTCTTTTAATCATTTATTAGAGGGATTTGAACCCTAGTGTAAAAGCAAATGCTGCTTTTGGTATTGGAAAGAATATGAGGTTGTAGCTGAATAGTGGTGAGTGTTTGTACACTGACCTTAGAGCCACATGACCCAGGAGATAAGGTTTCAGTGTTGGCCGGGGGATCGCGTGTACTCTTGAAGGCCTCACCTCTGTTGACAGTCAAAGTGCAGTCCTGTGTGTTTGAGTTTGAAATCGTGGTGTGAAGTTAATGTCTCCATTGACCATCGCAATAATTATCTGTTGTTTTGTTTGCTTGTTTTTCCCCTGACCATTAACGTGATTGCATCAGTCAATACTTTAGGTTTGGGCCGGGTGTTTGTCAGCAGTCTATAAGCTTCGTGCTGGTGGAATTCATAGATTGCCAAAGCAAACACTGCTGCTTCAGTGAACGCTACGTCTCGGCCTCTCGCTGCTTCGAGTCCACTGTTTCGATGGTGAGCGGGCCCGACTGTCTCTGTGTGAAGGCTGAATTTGTTTTCTGAAAATGAACTTCCTCAACAGGCAGGAGGTGTTTCCTTCCCTCCCGGTCCTCTGTTTGAAACTGTGAGGTGAATACTGAGCGCTTCTGAAACATGACTAGAGCAAAAACAACTGCTCCTTTGTACGAGCCGAGTGTGGGGCCAGTTGTAATGCTTTGTACAAGCTTTTTCATTCGCTTTCACCTCGGGCACCCAGTAGATCGTTTTAATCCATTGAGTAGTTTGATTTGAAAATGTATCATTTAGCTTTAACAGTCGCACAATTAGCCTTCACATTAATGGATGCTTTATTTGTTATGACATAATTTGACCCTCATATCAAAAAAAAAAAAAAAAAAAAAAATTCTACCACTTGGTGCTCTGGAGCAGCCTCTTTCTCTCTCCCGCTCTAACTCAGCCCCCCTTTGTCTCATTCACATTTTTAGAGCTCCAGCCAGACTGGGTAGTCACCTAAATATCAGTTTGGGTTTCAAATAGCAGCCCTCGCCATGGGGCTTTGCGACACACCTTTGTGCATATACGACAGAGGTGTAACTGGTTTGTGTCACCTTTTTTTTTGTCTTGTGAGTAGGGTGTGGCATTTGAGTGTGTCTGTGCATGAACACATGGCAGTTGTATACATAGTCTCTATGGTTTTTGTTCTGAAATCTGTTATTAGCATAAAAATGACAAGTTACATGTAATTTGTTTTAACTGAAGTGCATAGAATGGGTATTATAAAGAATGCCTTAATGGCACTTAGTCAGTGGTGCCATGACACCCAGGTTGGCTGTGGCCTTCCCCACTGCTCTTTGTCAGACAGGTTTGTGGAGGACGGCAGCAGACTGCTGGCCTCAGCATTTTCCGCCTGTATTGATCTCCCCACATTAGCTCTCTCTTCATGCACAGACATGAGCACAATTGCTTCCCTTACAACATTGGCTGCCGTGGCAACTGAGTCCCGATCGTGAGAATCGCTCCCAGAAAACATCTCAAACCAGTGCCTCTTCATTTCTCCTGCTATCATCTCCTTTACATTCCCCCGAACATATTTGACACATCAACGGCTTGATTTGCCACTTAAGGCTATCTCCATATGTCTTTGTGTATATTTGAATAGGCTAAGTGCTTAACAGGATAAAAGAGCAGTTTGAGGGGGGGGGGGGGGGGGTGCCTTGGCACCTGCTGTTAGTGCTTGCCTGTTTGCACATGAATATGATGAGGCTGGCGGTGCGCGGGGCTGTTTTAACTTGCAGATGAGCCACCAGGTCAACGCCATTGCAGCTTTGGTGTATTTTCAAGGATGCTGCAGTCAACAGGCCAGTCTGGCTTATTAGCTCCTGCTCCCCTCTCCGCACTAGCGGGCCCATTATTCATTGCAGTCCCAGCCGCCTCTTTTTGATGCCTTTTCATAAGAGCAATGATAACTACAATCATTGCAACAGCAGTGGTAATTGACCAGCTGCATTCATGGTGAAACACTTCCTGTGTGTTCGGCTGGATGCAAGGAAGGCTGCTTTCTCGTTCGTCCGACCTGCCTCTGTTGATATTCAAATGACGGTCTTCTGGAGGAGATACTCAGAAGATAAGCGCTCCCCAGCACCCGAGGGCCCAGCTGAGAGGTCATGGCTGTGAAGATGGACTTGAGGTGAAGCTCTCTTGTGCCTTAAGGTTAATCAGTGGTCTGACACTTTACCCAGACTACTTCTTGTCATCTCCCTGCCACAAAGCTGAATCAAGTTTACAGGCAGTCATTCATGTCTTGTTGAAGAAGAAAGGACAACCATGTGAAGTATCTGCAGTTGACTCTGCCTCCAGAAAACACTTAAACCACACCTTTTAATCAAACGATGCCTTGCCTGTGTTTGGCTTGTTTTACTGTGACCTTAATGTTTGTCATCAGCATTTATCAGTTCATACTGTCATGAATCTAGGGCTGTGTGCTGGCAAGAATCCTTCAGTAGGATACATATCATGATACAGAGGTTACGATTCAATATATTGCGATACTCTAAGTAAGGCGATATATTGTGATTTTTTTTTTTTTTCAAATGTAATTTTAGGAAAACTGTCCCAGTATAAAGACACACCACCATATCCAGAAAATATGAATAAAGAAACGTTTTATGTAATCAGATCAGAGGGATCTGCATTTGCATTTATCACAGTTCCTGAAACATCGAACATCATGGCACTATTTTGAGAGGACTCATACTGAGAGGGCACATCTCTTTGCAAATGAAATCAAGTATTGAGTGAGTTAATCTGTGTCAACTAGTGATTAAAAGTGTTTTTGAGAATTTATACAAAGCAATATTCAATTGTTTTCATATTTTCTTACACCTTATTATTAGGTACCACAATCATGGATCTAGACTTGACATGAACTTAAATAAAACGGCCTAAAGTAAGGCCTCGTGGAACAGCCTGGGGTTCTTGTCAAATAGCAGCCCTCCTCACTCCTCAACCCTTTCTTTCTCTCTGGCATCAACACAAATATATATATACGCTATGTAAAAATCTGCCCCCTATTTGTGCTTAAACATGTAATTTTCAAAAGCATTGGATATTTGGCCTGTGCACATGGCGGCTAGCCTAATTCTGAAATGATTCTTGGAAAGATGAATTACATTTTCTCCAAAACTGCAGGCTTCTCTGTCTGCACTGTCCCCCATGTTTTTGTTTGTAAATTCATTCAGAGGAGGAACCTGTCATGTCAGGAGATATCTCTCTGTGTTTTGGTCTCTTGAGCAGAGATTTTCTTTTAACACAAATGGGCAGTTCTCTCGCTGCCTGACATATCTGATTGCTCTACTTTGCTGAGAGCTGTGATTCATCCTAGACTGAGGATAACTTACATAGCCTACCTCACTACCACTGAGTCTCAGCTGGCTCACTCCCTCCGTTTTTCTCTCAGTCTCTTGGTCTCTCTTTCTGTCTTTCTCTGTTCTTCCATAATAGCATTTCCCTATTGTTATGTCCCTACCTATGCACGCTCTGCTCGTCCCTTTGCCTTTGGCCTGGAAAGCTCTTACTTCCTTTTTGTTGCAGAAGTATATGCGGCTCACAAGGAAATTTCAACTGTGCTGACAAATTAAAACGCAGACAATGGAGGATTGACAGGCAGAATGCAGGACATAAAGTAGCCGACAGGAGGTCACCTATAGAGCAGATATGATGTACTGCTATTATGACAGAAACTTTAAAGACTAAATGAATTGTGACCCCAGCTTTACAAGTCACTCTAAACCAAAATAGGATCAATCTGCTATGTGTTTATCCCCTCATTGAGAGTTGAGTGGTCATTTTGTAAATGCACTAATGCCTCCTCCTTCCCCCTCATGTCCTCGCTGACTGGCTTTGACAAACTGAATTGTGTTTGTGTGTGAGTGTGTGTGTGTGTGTGTATTCTCCCTCTCCTGTCTCGCCCACTGTGCAAACACTCTTGAGTTTGACCCAATTCTTATCCTAGCAAATAAATGAAAAGATATGCCTACCCACCGCCACTCTCTGTGTGCCTTTTACCTCTCCAACCTTCCAACTGTACTCCCATCTCGCTCCACATTCAGAACATCGCAGACCGCCCCTGAGCAGGGCATCTGGTGTCCACCCACAGGGTGCAGCGGGAGCGTATCCTAACAGGGTGGCCGCTCTGCGTTTGTCTGCAGCAGAGCCAGCCAGCGCAGATTATTATTTCCTTATTGTTTCTATATATCTTGTTTGTGGGATTTCTGCTCTTAATTGAAGGGATGGCAGGGTTGTCATGGTGACACCCAGGACATAAAGCTTGTTGTGAGCTGAGCCAAAGAGTGATCTCTTTGTGCTCTTGGTCTCACCCACCATATCTTGTATTTTATGGTTTTACAGAGTTATTCAGGTTTATTGGACACAGTTTTACTTTCAAATGAGTACTTATTCACTTATTTTAGTGTTCTGGACTTTTTTTTTTCTGTGCCTGTAATTAAAATCACAGCTCAGTACTGGGTTCAGGGCTGTCCAGAACACCATCGTTTTAGGCTTCGAAGCTTCGGTTAGTTATTTTTGAAGGTATTTGAAGCTTCATGGAGCAGCGCAGCAGGCTGACATCTTCTTCTGTCTGTCTCGATCTCCCCTTTTCAGCGCATGAGACAGTGTCACTGCCACGCTATATACACATGCACACGCACACTCACACACACACACACACACACACACACACACACACACACACACCTGTACACACAACACACGTCCATCTGAGAATAATTAATAATAATTATTGTTAAATGGGAATGATGAATACTGTGTGATTATTCCTTTATATATATATTGTGTGTGTGTGTGTGTGTGTGTGTGTGTGTGTGTGTGTGTGTGTGTGTGTGTGTGTGTGTGTGTGTGTGTGTGAGTGTGTGTGTGTTTGTGTATAAACAAAGCATTTGAATATTGATTTGGAGGTCGATTACCATGGCAATGGTCAAAGCTTCGAGGTATTCGGGTCAGCCCTAATTGGGTTCAACTAAAGACTTTGACAGTAGCAATGTGGATGACGTGCCAACAGTTCTTCCTCTCAGCCCATGTCCATAAAGTATCATTGTCTTATTAATAAAGGTACTTGTGTGGAGTAGGTTAATGATACAGGGCTTCTGGCAATACTGAATTTCCTCATGCTGTTAAATGACTGACAACTCCTGGGCCTGTAGCCTCATTACACTACTTAATCTGGCATGTGACAAATTGAGACTTGATCCTGGCTGAATGCAGATCAGTCTACAAGAGCCATCCACACTGTAAGACTCATTCCTGCAGTCTTCGGATGGTTTTCATGCTCATTTACACATAACGAGCAGCTGGGTCTTGTCTGAAACGAGGTGGGCGTCGAGGAGTGGAGCCTTAAGTCGGTTTAGTTGCTTGAGAGGACCTCCTCGAAGGTCCTCAGCAGGTGTCAAGAGGAGGGAGAGCTGAGAGCCTCTCCGTCTTCGCCAGGCGTGGAGGAGAGGGGCAGTGAGAGGGCCAGGAAGTGCAATAGAGGCAGACAGGCACAGCCACAGGGGGCCCATCCCCAGGGAAGACTTAGGAAAACAAGGTCAACGCTTGGAAGAACACATCATTCCATTTTGTCGCATCCAGTTATTTCACACTGCCAACTTTGTTTTGAAATTAGTTCACCAACCAAAACTGTGATTTTTTTTTTTTTCTACATGCTGCTTAATATTAACAACCTCTTCTCTCCTCTTTCTCCAGACCTCTTTGATTTAATGGGTCCAATCATTGGGATGTCACCAGATAAGAAAACGGAGATTCCGGGTATGCAAGAAGAGCGGACAGGGCTCAGAGGTGTTTGTGGCGTGGGGACGCTGCCGGAGGCGGAGTGCGCGTCCAGTCCGCTGGCGACTAGCGTGGATCGTACTGGAGGTACAGAGGATGAGGAGCTCACTAACCTCAACTGGCTGCATGAGAACCTGCTTCAAAACTTCACTCTGGGAGGTCCGGAGGCTCAGCCCAGCGGCAGCCCCCTCTTCGACATAGAGGGAGATTATGGCTCCAACCAGGGCCCGTCGTCCTCCTCCTCGTCTTCATCACACAGCAGAGGCAGGGAGCGGGACTCATTGAAGTCGAAGCCCCCTTTCTCGTTTTCTCTCCTCATCTACATGGCCATTGAGCAGTCTCCCAGCAAATCGTTGCCTGTTAAAGAGATCTACGGCTGGATTCTCGAGCACTTCCCTTATTTCTCCAATGCTCCCACTGGCTGGAAGAACTCAGTTCGTCACAACTTGTCCCTGAACAAATGCTTCCGCAAGGTCGAGAGGAGTTTGGGAAAGGTAGGTTATTAAACTGTCTCCTAACTTTCATGCACTTCTCACAGATTTAAACTTAGAAAACTGCACTGTTTAGATTAGGCTTCCTGAAACAGTGTGTTTGAGTGTGAAGCTGCAGTGTGGCTCATGTGACAGCGTCTGGGGACTGTAACACAGCCGCAGAGACCTCTGACTCTGCTGCGATAACAATGGAATACAGTCAAGGTCACAGATACTCCTTCTGAGGAAATGCAAGCACAGCACACTAAGATAGGACACTTTATCTCCTGAAGCACTTTGAGGTAGAGCAACCAGCGAGAGAAGCATCCCACAGTTTGAAACCTCAACGTCACACAGCGCGAAGGAAGCATCCGTGACCTGCAGTGCAGAGATGAATTTGTAGGAAAAATCTCTGTCAGCTTGGTCCTGGCACAGTTATGTGTGACTCATGTGTTCTGGCACAGAAAGAAAAAACAGAAGTTGATCTTCTCATAAGCACATGCTTGTGACCAAAGGATAAACATATCCTGCACATATATTATATGAATTGAATGGGAAGTGAGTGAAATGGTAGTTGTGAAATTGTTCATTTACTTTCTAATGTTTGCGATTTCCATTTAGCTTTCCAACCTTTGTGTTGAAAAATGTGGTGAGGAACAGAAAAGGAAGGGCTTGACAGTAGTTGCTAGATTGCCATGGACAACCCTGCAAACAGCAAAACAAATTATCTATGAAAGCAAAAATGATGGACCAGCTGATGTCTCATGAGGGACCCACAATCCAGGACTTCGGTGCTGAAGGGCCAATGGATCTGTGGTGGGATTCAGCACAAAGGTTTAGAAAAACAAAATTGAAAGGGAGAGAATGGTGGAACAAGCAACCAACCAGTGACTTGTAGCAGGCTGAGTTTTAAAACTAGAGTGAAGATACTGGCATCATATGAAACTAGAAAACTTAAGGAATCCATTGGCACCAACATGTCATACTAACCTCACGAAGGAGGTTAAATAACGCTCCAAACTTATGCAAAATTTTGGCGAGGAAAAACTGGCATGGCCATATTCAAAGGGGTCCCTTGACCTCTGACCTCAAGATATGTGAATGTAAATGGGTTCTCTGGGTACCCAGAGAGTCTCCCCTTTACAGACATGCCCACTTTATGATAATCACATGCAGTTTGGGGTAAGTCGTAGCCAAGTCAGAACAGAGATACACTGATAGTTGTTGTTGCCTGTTTGGCCTGAGTTTGCCATGTTATGATTTGAGCATATTTTTTATGCTAAATGCAGAACCTGACAGGGTGTCTGGACAATATTTGTCATTGTTTTGTATCGTAAAAGGATTTCCAATAATAAATATATACATACATTTGCATAATGCAGCCTATTTGCCCACTCCCATGTTGATAAGAGTATTAAGTACTTGATAAATCTCCCTTTTAAGGTACATTTTGAACAGATGTGTGATTAATTTGCAATGTATTCATGATCAACTATCGGCAATCATGAGATTAATTGCAATTAAATATTTGAATTGACTGACAGCTCTAATCTTAATTAATCAAAATATAAGCTAACTTAAAATGGCAAACATACTGTATTTTCAGCAAAGGCAACCAACAGCTGATGCCTGATTGTCAGCCTCGCAATCACTTTTAAAAGTTATTTGTTGAGCCTTGAAAGGTACAGAAATTAGCTACATGGATTTTCATCTTTCTCTTTAACATTAAATATTCATGACTAGACATTCAACACTTAAAAGTTAAAGCTCATAAAGAAAAATGTCGGGTGTTTAACACTCAAAGTCAGTGGAGTGTGGTTTGATCAGATTTAAATGACAGCGGCTTGCTAACAGAAGTAAACAACCCCTAAAGCTGTAATCAGATTTTCATTCAAATGTTGCCAAATCCAAATTTTTAAGCTTTTTAGGTTATTCAGTGTAATTTGCATTTGTTGCTCAAGTTTTAGAGAGTGGCAGGAAGGTTACAGTCAGACCTGTGTCAGACACAACCTCATTTGCATGTTACTGTACTGATCAGGGAGCGACGCAGTAGCAGCCATATTGAGCTCCGGTATGAGTTCAGACTTGTGACCGGTAGAACCCGTAGTGCTGAGACTGAGCCTGGCTTAGACCTCATATTTTCCCACCACGGGAGATGATGGTGGTTAGCACTCAGCGAGTAGCAACATGGTGCGGTGTAGGCTGCTCAGCATGCAGGTGCACAGCGTGAGCCCTTCGTCTGCTGAGAGACCAGTTTCACATGACACTGGCTGGTGGTTTCCGTTGCCATGGAGACATTTCCTTCTTCCTGCATCAGGGCTGGTTGGTAATCTGAGTCAAGGTTATTCTCCTCCCTCCCTCGTCTCTATTCTCCTCCCAGACTGGGCAATACGCCGCCATCAGATAAAGTGACAGTTAACACACTCCCGCACACATAACCAACGGACAGATTCATTCCTCACGCAGAGCTGTGGAGCAGTTTATTTCCTCCTTTTGTTGGGGCCGTTAAGGAATTCTCAGTTGTGCATTTGCTGTCTTCCACTGCTTTGTTTTTGATGTAGTGCTCCTCGAACAACTGGTGCTTTAACATTTTTTGCCGTTTGTACAAAATGAGACTTTTATTCAATCACTACGCTGCTTTCAATGCAGTCCACTGTATACAGCACTCAGAGATTTTGGCAGCTGAGAATTTTGTGAACGTAAGCCCACTGACAAATAACTCTGCATCATTTTGATGGATTAAAAATGGGTAAAAATTGATTTTTCAAAATATAAATTATTTAGATATTTCACTAACCAACAGTCTGTTGTGGTAACACGTAAAGAGTATCAAGAATACAATCTAAAGGAAAATGATTACTAGCTAGCAAATGTGAATAAAAACAATGCATGGTTTAAAATAATACATTCCGCTTTGCAAATTTATTATGAAGAAGGGAATGCATTCACACCACAATGACACCGTAATATTATAAGTCATTTTTAACAAAAGCCGGTTACATGAGGCTACAAACTGATTGCCGATACCCCTAACAACAAAACTACGTCAACGAGTGCTTGAGCAACACTTTAACAGCGACTTGCCGCCAATGTGGTTGCCAACGTTGGCTGTTTTCTCGCTTTTGTCCCACATAGTGTGAATACAGCATTAGCCTTCAAAGATACACCATAAGTTCTGGTGAGAAACACTGAATTTAAACAGAACTTTGTTTACAAGAAAACTCCACAGAATGAATTTTAGACAACGCTATGGCAGTACTGTAACATAGCTGAGCTGTGTAATGGTCAGGAACTTTTCCTGTAGAACATCTAGATTTTCTGTAAATCAAATTCTTTGCACAGTTTGTCGCTACAACTTTCTGGCCTGTTATTTTTCTTTGTAACCTGGGTTAGAAGTTTGACTGTCCATGCTCTTATCTGCAGGCCAATGGAAAAGGTTCCCTCTGGTGTGTTGACCCAGAGTACCGCCCCAACTTGATCCAAGCCCTTAAGAAGCAGCACTTCCCTGCCGCACATGCCTTCTGCACACCACCCGCCTCCCCACCCAGGTAAACTTTCATCAGTCACTCTCTGGATGTTGTGAATTATGAGTCTGTATTGTGTTGTATGTTGCAGGAGATTGTTGTCAGCTAATCAAACCAGAATTGGCACATCAGCTCAGCCAAATAAGTGCTACCATATTTCATTTTAGGGCTGTCAAATAATGTTTAAATCCAAATTTGTTTTTAACGCCACTATTTTCTTTAATACATTAATACAATTGATTTTTCGGAGGTTATAATGGGCTTACTTTCAAAGCTAGAGTGAAGATACGATATCATTTGAAACTAGAAAACCTAAGGAATCCATTGTAATCAACCATGTCATACTAGCTTGTGGTGAAGGAGGCTAAATAACACTCCAAACTTGTGCTAAATTTTGGCGAGGAAAGACTAGCATGGCCTTTTTTCAAAAGGGTCCCTTGACCTCTGTCCTCAAGATGTGTGAATGAAAATGGATTCTATGTTTGCCCACGAGTCTCCCCTTTACAGACATGACCACTTTATGATAATCACATGCAGTTTGGGGCAAGTCATAGTCAAGTCAGCACACTGACAGCTGTTGTTGTCATGTTATGATTTTAGCATTTTTACGCTAAATACAGTACTTCTGAGGATTTCTGGACAATATTTGTCATTGTTTTGTCTTAATTGATTTCCAATAAGTAGTAGTATGTAGTATATACACAATTTGCATAAAACAAGCATATTACTATGTTGATAAGAGTATTAAATACATTCTAAACAGATAAAAAAAAATGTCATTAATTGTGATTTAATATTTTAACCGATCGACAGCCCTATGTCTTTTGTTTATTGGACTTTTTTATATTATATTATTATTTATATATTTTATCATTATATTATACTTTTTCTATTTTGGAGGATTTTTTTTTCTATTTATTTGACATTATATCTTTTAAATAAATCAAAGTTTTGAAGGGTCACATTTAAATTTTCTTTGCATCTCTTTTACAAACTCAAAGTCTGACCCTTCTTGTTGTTGTTTACCTTCTGCAGTGCCTCCTCACCCCCTCGCCATCTCTTTCTACAAGGCTGCTCATTCAAAGGTGAGGCAGAAGCAAATCCGTTTTTATGTTTGGACATGTGCATTAAAATCAGATGTAAAGTAATTCCAATCACTGCCTTTTTTTAGCTTGTGTTTGTGCAGTATTTTGATTATGTTGCCTGTTCACATTTCAGCCCCAGAACATTCAGCATCACTGTGCTTGTATCCTCAACTTTGATTTGTTGCTTTCGAGTCATCGATGCCTCATGTAGACCGCAATGTTGCGAGCTCCCAGTCGATGTATCAGCCTCCTCTTTCCCCCCTCCGCCTCTTGGATTTGTAACCTTGACGACAGGCAGAGGTTCTGCTGGTGCTCAGTGTCGAGCACTCAGTCTCACTGTAATCATTAATAATTTAGAGCACCAGAAGTGAGCTATGAGGCTTTTAGACACTTTGTCAGGTCTGAAAAGATCAGATGCAGTATCCGTGGCTTCAGTTCATCCTCTGCTTTGTTTCGGAGAACCTTCTGCGTATTCAGTCCATTCAGTAAGCGTTGATTGGGTCACTGTGTTTCTAGTTTAAAATGACAGACACAACCCATTCCTCCCAGTCCTATAGAGATGCCATGCTACCATGCTTTCACACCATAGGACTGACCATCATGCATGTTCTCTCCTCTTCCAGAGTCTGACATTGATGCTGCCACTGCCATGATGCTCTTAAACTCTGCCCCTGGGCACCACGTTGACCCATGTAAGAGAATCCACAAGCAGCCATACTTTCACCTATCCTTCCACTCTTTGTCTCCTGCCCCGACATACCACCCTGTCATTGCTTACGTCTTCTTTTATTTTGTGTACTTTAATTTGTCATGCCTATGTCACCTGTACAAGCAAAGTGTTGGTTCTTGCGTACCTGATTGCATACAATTTTTCCTGCAGACATTCTTTTAAAGACATATTTAAGAAGTAGTTCGGCATTTGGGAAATACTAAAACCAGCAGCCAGTTAGCTTAACACAAAGACTGGAAATAAGGGGAAATGGCTAGCCTGATTCTGTCTAAAAGTAATATTATGCCAACTTAAGTCAGTTTCAGAAAGTGTTTTCAGTGCAGGATTGTTCTACTTGTTAAATCGTTAATTTCATGTCTTGAGTTTGGCTTTTTTTTTTTTTTTTTTTTTAAATCAAACTTACTGGCTTGCTGTTTATATTTTACACTAGATGATTATTTAACCTGTACTTAATTAATTTGACCGCAGAAGCCCTCAAAGGATCATTTTAGAGTGATACGGTTTTGTTAATAGTTATACTTTCCCCCTCAATGGTCTGCTTTAACATGCATGAAACAAGATATTTTTAAATAGGGCTTTCCATCTTGTACTGAGACAAGTCTCAGTTCTGCTTTATACTTGTAAACAAAGCGACCTAAAGGTACAGTATGTGGTTCACTTTGTCTTAAAAAACCCTGAAACAATAGCTGGTTCACTTTAAAGTTGCATTACGATTTACTTGATAACGGTTTTAAGCCAACTAAAGTGAGCTATGTAGAGTCTGTTGAATTAGTTTTACATGACATGCGATATTTCAAGCATTTGTCACGCTGTAACAAGCCTGTAACTCCTTCTGCTCTCCTCAGGTGATTCTGACAGCCCACTGGACCTCTCCCGACCCGACTCTGTCCTGGTGAGCAGCGATCCAAAGCAGGATCACAACTACAGCAGCGTAGCCCTGCAGCGCTGCTCCTCCCGCTCCTCGTCGTCGTCTCTCTCCTCCCTGGACGAAGGAGGCTGTGACCGCAGGCAGTCCCACCGCGCCGGCAGCGAAGGCTTCCACAGCGATGAGGACTCCGACCTCTGGGACGAGAGGGGCGTCCACCAGACTTCTCGACGTCCGCCCGCCATCAAGTGGCCCGCCGGCAAGAGGGCACGACGCGAGGTCAAGCCAGAGCTGGATGAGGAGCTGAAGGAAGCCGCTGGCTCCTTGCTGCACCTCGCCGGTATACGCAACTGCACGGAAGGCCCCAAACGCACTGTCAAGAGCACAAAACTTAACAGGAAATGAAGATTATTTTTGCCCCCACATCAGACTCCGGACCCTGTGAACCCTAACCTCTGACCCCTGATCGTGTGTCCCAGTGTGCCTCCTTCTCCTTATCTGATCGTTCATTGGCCATTTTGAGCCTTTTTTGTTCGGGAATATCCCTGTCCAACAAAACAAATGGCAATAGTATCGTTCACACAGGAGAACAAAGCCATATAGAGACTTTTGTAACTCGGGGGTGACTGCTGGGGGTTGGTGTTTGGGCTACGGAGAACCATTAAGAAACCTATCCAAAATGACCTGCCTGCTTCTGTTGGATTAGAAGATTGTGATTCAAGAATATTTTCTCTGAAAGACAAAAACGGGAAAAAGCTGAAGGTTTTATAACTCAAAGCGTTGCATGCTTCCTCCTCAAACCTGTATCCTCTTCCAAGTGAATCTATTTATGAAGCGAATGAGTGCATGTTTGTAACAGACAAAACCTAACCTCCTGGTGTTATCGGTTTCTCCTTTTTGTGCTAAAGAAAAAAAAATGCCACTGTTTTTGACAGGAATTCTTGCTCCATGAATCCTCTTGTAAGAGAGATGCAATAATTAATCCACAACCTTAACTTTTTTGACTTAATTTAATTTTTCAGAGTCAAGTATGCTAGTTAAACTTTACAATTAAGCGAATGAATGGAGTAGTACTATTATCTTGTTATGCGATAAACTTATTACACACACGAGCTCTGGCTCTATTTCAGGATTAGCAAGACGTGGAAATAGTATTACTCTGCCACTGCCAAATTTAGTTGCAAAGTTAGCTATGCTACTTCGCTCAGTTTTGTGCGGCCATTACACATGAAAGCTGTTTTCATTTTGTTTCGCAGATCCACTGCTCATCCCTACAGTCCCTCTCATTCATCAGTGTGTTTTTGACATTTATTGTGCAGACATATAGTATATTCACATGTTTGGTGACAGCCTATGCAAAGTGGACATCTGCCACGTGTTGCCAGATGTTCACTGTGTGTTCATAGGTTATCCTCCATAGATTTTATTTTATTTTTTTGTGTGTGTATCATAGTGCATGTCGACTTCAGCCTAAAACTGAGATGACGGTCGTAACAGAGAAGAGTTTGAAATGGTCAAACACTTTTTCTTCTACTGACAAAATAGTCCTACTGCTCCAATGTATGTGATTGGTGTAATGACAGATCTCCTTGCTCCAGTTGTATTGTAGGGTGATTGGCACTCTTCTTGCTTCTGGTCCTTTTGAACGCAGAGCTGGTTAATAGTCAGAAAAGGGAGCGGACAAAAAAATTACCACAGCTTCTCGCTCCATTATTTGGGTTTGCAGTTTGATTATACCTCTGCGTATTCTCCTTGATTTTTGAACCATATACTTTAGAAAATTACAAAATTATACAGCTAATTTTGTGTCGGCTGATCTTGCAGCAGAGTTAATTCACAGTTGTGGTTCAAATAGGCCATAGTGAATATTCAAGCGTAAACAACGAGACGGGGATTGTGTAGTCACGGCCAGAGAGAACTGGACTTTGTATGTGCAGTCGCTCGCAGGCGAGATGTTGAAGACCAGTGCTGCTCTCATGTTGTGCCCTCAGTTCTGGCTGGCTGCTAGTGTTTTGCCCTTGCTCTTCCTCATAGAACAAAATAAGGAAGTGCATGCTCTCTTCTCAAGCTGTGAAATGGAGTGTTTATTGTCAGTTGATTGCATGCAGTTCACTGAGGGGAAGTTGCGTAAAAGGCCACAATTCTCATTTGAGCTTTAAAAAAAAAAAAATGCTAGCGTACAATATAAAGTAGCATGGAAGCTACTTCTTCCCGCAGTACTAGATCACACTGTCACAGTGACTGTTAGTATAGCATGCGTGGTCAGTGCCAAACGTTTTCTTGTGCCACTGATATAAAACTGCAAAGGGCCATGGCCACTATATTCCCCCGCTGCCACAATGTAGTTAAGAGTAACAATGCCCGCATTTTTCTGAATCATCCGCACAGGAAATGGGAGAGGACGCTGGTCAGTACAGTGACTTAACCGATCTTTCGGGGTTACTTTTGTCGCTTTAGAGTGGGAACTGTTCTTAGCAGAGAAAGCTGCAGTTCTCAGAAGTACTACTTGCATACACTGGTATTGTTTAGCTGTGAAAAAAAGAACAAATTATTGTTCATTAATCATCACCTTATTTATGACATTAATTTATGGGATTATTGAATGCATACTCTATCAAACACTGGTCATGTGAAACGAGTGACTAGGCACATTTATTTTTCTCCCTCTGTGAACTCCTCTTAAGTATTTTGTTTTTCTCCTTGTTTATTTTACAGCAATACACCTTTTTTTCTTTCACTATGTTATAGTGATTAAGTATTTTGCCAATGTCTATTGTCTTTAGAGCGGGTGTTTTTTTGTTGTTGTTTTTTTTTTTTTCAATTTAACCATGACTGCCAGGTTTTCTTGATGTTTTGTTTTGCTTTTTGTTAGACTGGATAGATTATTAACATTGATCTTGAAACCTTCTGTTGCCAAAATTGATGTACAGCTGGGGTTTAAAATTTAATATGGACATTCCCCATGTACTGTAGAAGTTCAGCGAAGATGATTGAATCATTATTTTTTTTACATTTGTCTCATGTTTATGTTTAGATATTATGACTTAAGTAGTCACAAATTGAAGATTAGCTCTCGATCTTATCATTACAGATTAGAGTTTTTAAAAAATGACTGCCACTCATAACTCATGCTTCCAGGTATTGTTATGGGATGTTGAAATGTTTAGAGTATGAGTGGAAACTGGATCAGACTCGCTCAGTCCCCAGGCTGCTTCTATGTAGCTTCAGACCTACATTTAAGTATAACTGCAGAGAAATTATGACTTTAAGAGGAGAAACTCCCTCCTCCTTTCTGTAGCACTTGCAAAAGAAACATAATGTTGGTCTCAAAGTGACACTGAGTCAGAGCTGTGGTACCTAAACATTTATGGGTCCAACTTACCCAACTAAAAAAAAAAAAACAACAAAAAAAAAAACAAAACAGCTGCTTCATTGCTCAGCAGCTGTTATTGAATATTGATTATGCGATTCTCATCATTTCTGTTGCAGTTCCTATAAGGGTATGATGAACATTTTGTTGCATTCGATAAAGCTGCCAACCCAGTATCAGTTTGTGTCAGTTGTCTGCCATGTCTATTGGACCGACACACCATTTTGGTTTTTGTATGCTAACCTCTGTTGATAAAATGTTTATAAGATTTATTTTCGCCAAAGATATGCAATTGCATTATATATGGTATTACAAAATATTAATAAAAACCTGTTCTTGTTATCACTGCGAGCATCTTTTTGTTGTAGACTGAGCAGCATTTTATCGCTGCTCAATAAGACTTCACAGCACAGGAATGCCATCACTTTACATTAGTAGCTGTACAAAATTTTTGATCAACATTGCCACCTGCTGTGAAGGACACAAGATCGAAATATTAAGCTAATAATAGTCTATTCTTTAGAATAGCGACCTCTCCATGTGGCTGGCTTCTCGGTTTTCACATAACCATGTTACAGCTGGCAAATATTTCCCACCAAGCCCTGCAGTTCAGAGCTGTTTTGACTGACCAAGCTGTGCTCAGCACTACGTGTGGCGGCTCCACCACTCTTCTTTTCTTCTGCATGTGTTTTTTTTGATTGCACCAACATGGCAGGCAGCCAGAAACGCACCTCACATTAATGTAAATTCCAGGGCTGAGCCAATGATGGATGCATCATCAGATGTCCTAACGACACTCTCCGCTGTAAGTTAATTAGTCATGGAGGACTCTGGGATGAACACGGTGTGACCCTGAACAAGGGCTCGTCTGACTAGCCTCAGGCCCATTGGCACAGCTCTATTGTTCAATAGAGTCCTGTGTGTCGACTGGAAGGGAGGGGGGGGGCTTCTCCCTACTGACTGCCTCAATTCAGCTGGAAATCAGAGCAGCATCACCTCCCCCCCTCCCACACGGCCCTAGCAACCACGCCACGCCGACAGTTGCCAGGCAACCAGACAATGCTGGAGCCACTGGCTGTGGTGTGCGTGTCAGAGAGTTTGTGTTTTGCCTGTATGCATTTAAGATCAGGGATAGTGAAACAGCAGCAGAGGAAATGTTTCTCTTTCGTACAAAAACAAGTCCCTTTTTGTGAATAATTTACAAATTTAACATCTTATAAAAAAAATAAGGACTCTGCAGTTATGTCTTTAAAGGAATATTCATATTATGTGGTGAAAATATAAAGAGATTATTATGGATTATTTGAAATTAATCTTGTAGGATTTGAGCAGTGATGGCTGCATTAGCAACATGTCATTTCACTTCTAGTCTAAACGAGGTCATGTGCGTTTTAAAGGGGAAATCACAGAGACTTTCTTCCACAAGGCTAAACAACCTGAGTGTGATTTCTGACCTTGTTTTTGTTAATGCGGCCCATACCACGCTCAAACTCAGCAGTAAATAATTTAGCTGTGACATCACAGGACTTAATTTCAAATTGTACTTGTTCTAGATAAAGGAAGAGGAAAGGATGATAAAATAATAGTATCTCCATATTTTTTCATAGCAATATCATATTTAGACCTTCCAGTATTCACCTGTACAAACAAATGTACAAATGGGTACAATATATTTCAGTATATTTTAAGGTACAGTATATCACCAGTGTAATGACACAAAGAGTCATATAGTATTATATATATATTATTTTATATAATTATGTAATTGGAATATTACCATTGATTTATGAACTATTTTAGTTAATTACTATTGGGTAGGTTAATATAAAAATGCATTTTATTGTTTGTTCGTTTTTTTGATCAATTTTAATGTGCAACTAATACTAAATCTATCTATCTATCTTTGATACCATCAACCAAAACAAATTGATTCGCTCACATTACACCAATTTTGGCCTCACTACCCAGGCTTCATGTCTGTTTTAGATTTTATATTAAAGTGCTTTTAATCACATATAAAGCTCTGAATGACCTGGCACCAGAGTATATAACTGTGCTCCTCCTATATGCATGTTTCTTTATTTACTTATTCTATTGTTTTTATTTCATTATTTATGTTTCATTGTATTCTGCTGCTTTGATTATATTTTTACTTTAGGAGTACTCTACAAATAAAACGTATTATCTATCTATCTATCTATCTATCTATCTATCTATCTATCTATCTGTCTATCTGTCTATCTATTTAGCTAGCTATAGAGACCTTCCACCACCAGAGGGCGCCCTGCTTCCACCAGCTCACCACTTCCCTGTTGTCTGACCTTTGACCTCTGTGCTTGAGTCTGTGGTTGGATCTCATTCGAGGAAGGTTTTAGCTGCTTAGAAAATGAAAGTATTCCTTCAGATGAATGAATTGTCATGGCTGTTTGACTAGCTTAGCAGCAGCTACGCCCACTCTGTAATAGGACTTGCGGGCGCAGCGGGTTATACGGCTGCTGTGTCATAACATGACCTACATGTGTTACTCGGTGTCGGGATTTGTTTTGCTACATAGCTAGTTAGCTGTTAGCCAGTCAGCTAGGTAGCACCGCTAATAGAGCTAACTTAAAAAAGCGTTGCTGTCAAGTCGGAATAATATCCGGCTGTGGACAGTAGTAATTCAGATGAGCACCATTCACTTCTTTCCGGGACTCATGACTGTCCCTCTGTGACAATGTTTTCCAGGTTAGTTTTACCAAGTAACGGAACGAGCCGCTCTGAAGTACTTAGTAATAACAGCGAGCTAGCTAACCTGGGTTAGCCAGGTTAGCTCACCGTGTCCATCGTTACATTTCAAGCAGCCTGCAGTGTGAAGTGCGGCTTTAGGCTAGCTAACTGTACATCCGTCAGCTAGCCGGGCTAGCGAGGATACCGTTTTCTAGCATCAACGACGGGATTTCCAGCGACAATGGCAAACGTTACAGACCTGCAAACAAAATACAGCAAGCTGGCACAGGAGTACTCCAAGGTAAAATGTTCGCCCATTCAGTGTTGATAAAGTAATGGTAGTTGTCATTGTTAAATACATAGTTATTGACCAGGCTGGAGCTCGGAAGCTTTCAATGTGTCATTAGCATTAGCCACCTGCTAATAGTCTATAAGCATGTATCTATAATCTCTGACAATGCAAACTTAACGTTACTTAAACATTTTTACACATATACTGGACTTTACTGAAGTGGTTTCCATAGTCCAAGCTGACCATGCGCACCTTTTCAGTGCAAAGAGATGCTCAACTGGGAGTTTATTACATTTAGTTGAAACACACACACTTTGGAAGATGTAGTACTAGTTTGTGTTGCAGTTGAATTATATTTTCTTAGATTTGAACATGTGCTTTTACAGTCCCACAAACTAAAGCCTCTAAAATGACCATACACTTGAATCAGCATGAAGAGTTTCATCAAAGTTTGGGCATTAAAAGTATCATGAAGGTATGGGTTGTAATGCAGAAGGTAGAATAATAAAGATATAGTTAGCTTTGGGACAAGAAAAGATATAGTTATCATATTATCTCTATTTTCTGCCATACTAATATAATGTTATGGTACAGTATATCACCTATGTAATGTCACAAAGAGTACTATTTATTTTTTGTCTTTACATAGATTTCCCCTCAAACATCTAACCATCTGTAGACCCATATATAGCCTATATATCTACTCTTGAGTCCTTTTCTGGACTAAAATCAGTAATGCTAGTGTTACAATACTTAATTATATTTCAACCAAGTATTACCGGTCTCAACTACACCCTCCAAAATGATACACTTGAATCAACTTGACTTTCTTAAACATTATAACTATCATGATGTTATGGTTTAATTTAATGCAGAAAATATAAGCAACTATGTTGACACTGATATTGATATTTTATTATAACACAAGACCAGATATTTCAAAGGATTGTGATTATTATGGCATGTTTTAACTTGAATGTTGTCAGTTCACTACAATATGTGCTACTTTTTGACATGTTAAGCAGCTAAAAATCATGTCGTGTCAAGTGATATCAACATTTGTAAAGTTTGCTTTGTTAACAAATGACAGTTAAGTGACAGTAAAGCCTGTGAGTGTCTTGTGAGCTGTTTGCGCCCTTTGTTTCTGTGTCAGCTGACTGCACAGGGAGTGTGTGCTGTTTCCTGTTTGACTCTGATCTCCCCGTTAGCCAAGCACCATATCCTGCTCAGGAAGTGCTGACTGGGTAGCTGTCACACATAACTGCCATTATGCTGAATTGAATTTGTTTTTAAAGGCCACTGTCCATAGATCACAGAGCAGTGAGTTTTAGTTGTTTTGGTGACTCCTCATGTTATGCAGAATAGGATGGAAAAAAAACTGCAACCGCACACAAGCACATGACAGAGATTTTCTGTGTAAAGACAAATGTGTTTTCAGTTTAAGATGCTGCACACATACAACATTATTATTTATTTGAAAACCCCCCTTTGCAGCTCAAGCCTGAACACTGATAAGATTTTATATTGAATTTATGTCTCATCCTCGATGCGTTTTCACAGCTCCGTGCCCAGAACCAGGTGCTGAAGAAGGCTGTTGTAGATGAACAGGCCAACTCTGCCTCATTTAAGGTAAAGTGACATATAAAACAGAAATACTAATTATGATCCACAGCTGTTATATACAATTATTGCACAGCTTTGGTGAGTACTCAATCCTGATAGGTCATTTATGTAATTCTACAGTCTGTTATTATGTATAACAGACCGTTACTATGGATGTAATTCTGATCTTGGAGTATGGAGGACCATGTTTATGTCAATTTATTGATTTCTTAAATTAAATACCTGCGTAATAAGTGGGATAATGTACGGCGAGTGCAAGAACTGCATCACCCTGTGGGGGTTTATTTCACAACGATGACCCTTACTTGTACGCCAGATACAGGCTAAATAATTAAGCCACAACTTAAATTTTTGGAGATTCAGGTTATATCATGAACTGTAATGCTGTGCATATACAGTGTGAATAAATACATCATCAGGTTGCCAGGCTAATCATAAGGCCTAATGGAGAAGTATAATAAACAAATACATTTTCATATTTGCTAAACAAATCCAGATCGTCACCTAATCTTACTAGTATTTATTGCAATGTGTATTGCAATGCAATCTGTTACCGTAGTTTTGCTGGAATTGCACAATGTCAGCTCTGCCATATTTGCCAGTAAGTGTCTTTTTTTCTGCAGTCGTGCATAGAGTGACGTCATCGTGATTTTGAGGTATTGATGTGTTTTAAGTGCTGGTTTGTGAGAAACATTTACAGCAAGTTTATGCCTGATGTGTGTTCATTACTATCCTCACCAGGAGCAACTGAAGCAGAGGGACCAGAGCCTGAGGAAGCAGGAGCAGGAGATGGACAGTCTCAGCTTCAGGAACCAACAGCTGGCCAAGAGGGTTGAACTGCTTCAAGAGGAGCTAGCTGTCAGTGAAGCCAAGGGCAAAAAGGGGAAGGTGATCACGAGGGAAAATGAGGGAGAGGCCACACAGTTGGGTAGAGGGAACAGGATGTATTCATATAGTTCATATAATTATTCTGATTGCAAAAACATTCATTGTAAGAGTGATCATGAATTTTGCAAACAGAATAATGATTCTGATTAAACAGTAATGTTTGTAAAAGATCATGATTAACAGCCCCTATTTGTATCTCTACCTCCTCCAGAGTAAAGCAGACTCTCCCTCACAGCATGGTCTGGAGACTCAGAATGTTTTTGATGAGGACCTGCAGAAAAAGATAGAAGAAAATGAGCGACTTCATATTCAAGTAAGCAGCTGTGTTGTGTATATATGGGTCTGTCATCGTTCTTTATATACAGTTAATGTACTGGTGATGCCATGCATGTGACGGCTTTGTTTTCCGCCGTGTACACATTAGTTCTATGAAGCAGATGAGCAGCACAGGAGGCAGGAGGCCACGCTGACGACACGACTACGGGAGCTGGAAAAAGACTCAGAGCAGCACCAGGCTGTTGTGGACGGACTCACCACCAAGTACACAGAGACAATTGAGCGGCTGCAGAGTGACAAGGCACGTTTAGAGGTGAGGATGAACAGGAGGATGATGAAGTACATTATGTAGTTGAAAGTTTTTAATAAAGTTTACTAAAATGTGTGTAATTTCCTTTCTTCTGATAGGTGAAAGCACAGACTCTGGAGAGGGAAGCCAAAGAGTGCAGATTGCGAACAGAAGAGTGGTACATCATTTTTTTTTTGCATATAGGAAGTACACATACATACTCTATGTAGTCACAGCATAGTTCAGGTAAACTCCACTGGTGGGTATTGAAGTCACAAAAAATCACTATGTCAGTGTAAAAACTGGATTGTGATTTATTTTTGACATAAACCTTGGGAATATACATTTCTCAAACCCTATTAAAATTGATTTACCAATTAAAATGCATAATTTAATCTAAAACTTCTGTTTTTGCTCTGTTTCTGCAGTCAGCAGCAGTTGAGGCGGTGCCAGTCAGAGCTGAACAGACAGGTGAAACAGAGCAGCAGTGTCATCCAGGAGAAAGTGCCCTTCAATGACACCAGTGAGTATCTGGCACTGAGCTGCGTGGACGAAAACAATCTGCTACAGAGCAGACATCTATTTGAGAACATTTATGATTTTTGTCGCCATAACACCATTCTGCCCAGGAGTAAATAGTGTAATGCTACACCAAACTGCAGTACTGCACAGAAGGAGGCAGGAGGCTAATCCAATAAGCTATGTTTGTAGGGTCAATATGGTTCAGTGCAGGGACTGAGGAGCTGCTCTGGTTTAACTGTCTGTCTCCTACCCTGCAGAATTTGGTGACTACAACAGCCTAAATGTGCCACCACACAATCGAAGGCACCAGGTGAGTGAGAATACAAACACATAGTGTACATGCATTTTATTGGTCTAAAGAGAATACTTTTAGTATTAGAGCTTATTTACTGTTGTCAAAAATGATATTACTCCCAGCAATTATTACACTTATTCTTTTTTGCTTGCATAATACAATTTGCAGTTTCTCAAACCCACATTTTTACAAAACATGGACAAATTCTACCAATACCTACTGAATCTGACAGTCAAACTTATCTATTGACAAAATTCAGCCAACTCTGTAATAGTTGTAGATAGGGTGGCAACTACAAACAATTTTCATAGTCAACTAATCTGCCCATTATTTTATTTGATTACTCAGGTCTTCGTTAAAATATTAGGTGATAGTGCAAGGTGTCTTCTTGCCTTGTTTTGCCAGACCAACAGTCCAAAACCTGAAGACACTCAAATTACTATACTATCATTTAAGACCAGTGTTGGGAAGGATATGTTTAAAATGTTACAGATTACTAGTTAACCTGTTAAAATATATTAAGTAATGTAACTATGTTAATTACTTCATGAAAGTAATGTAACATTTGATTACTTACTTTACTTTTCTGACAAATGTTTTAAATGGGCAATAAATCTAGGTGTTTCTTAAGGGGTGACATCGAGCAGTTTGATGCTGACAGCTTTTTCTCTGCTGGTATTAAAAAAACAACACAAAAAAAGTGAGCAGGGCAAAGAAGGGCTGAACAAATCAATGGAATAAGATTTTACCAGCGGTGGCTGGTGACTCAAAAATCTTAAACAATCACTGCGGGCTGTGGATGGAAATGAAACTTTTGTGTCCGTAATGTATCACTAGAAGCCCATTAGTCCAACATGTGGTGAGTGGAGTGCAGAAGTCCATCGTGGGTGCCGCACAACACTGTAGTCCCGCCGTGGGTGCAGTCCAGACAGGCAGCGAGGCGAGGGGAGCTCTCCATCTGCTCCCTGTCTATGTCCCGTCACTGCTAATCCACTAGTTAATCGATCGCAAAGCAACAAAATAAATGTTGTTTTCAACATACAATATAAGCTTTCTACTGAAAATAGTAACCATTTTCATTTGAAATTGTAATTTAATTACATTTTTTTCCTCAGTAGTTGTAACAGATTGCAATTACATTTATTTTGTAATTTAATTAGGTAACACTGGTACATGTAACTATTTACTCCCCAATCCTGTTTAAGACAAAGAAATGTAGCAAATCCACACAATTTAGAAGCTGTAACTTGAAATGGTTTGATATGGTTGTTTAAAAATGACTCAATATGAATCAGTTATTAAAAAGTTACAGATTAATTTTCTTTTGATTGACTCGTCAATTAATCACCTAATACATACCAGAAATACATACCATATGTCAGAGATTTGTTCTCTTCTCTTCAGAGATGGGACTGAAACATTGAGTGTGTTCTCTCTGTGGTTTTAGCTTAAAGCCCGGGACGTGGCAGGTCAGGCCCTGAGCTTCATTCAGGACTTGGTGGCTGCTCTGTTGAACTTCCACTCCTACACAGAGCAGAGAGTGCACATCTATCCCCTGGACTCCTCCATTGAGCCCATCTCCCCTCTTAATCAGAAGGTGAGGTCGACTGCCTACCATATAACAGATGTACAATAATGTCAATTATAAAAGACAGTAGTAGTTGATTTACATATAATAGTAATAGTATATAGTCTAAATGCATGGTTCCTCTTTTTACCTAGTTTTCTCAGTATCTCCATGAGAATGCAGCCTATGTGCGCCCCCTGGAGGAAGGCTTCCTGCAGCTACACCAAAGCATCACAGAGGACACCGTCACAGTGCTTGTGAGTGGTTTTTGGACAGGGACATTGTGTGGGCTTGTTCACAATGCTGCTTCCTTATAACCAACCATCTATTGTATCTTTTATTTCTTGAATTAAAGGAGACTGTGGTGAAGCTGAAGAACTTTGCTGATAATTTCTCTTCATACACCCACTTTCTGCAAAAGATTCTTCCCTACCAGCTGAAAAGGTCAGTGCTGTGCGTGTGTGTGTGTGATGGAGAAATATAGTGGAGGAGGCTGTATTGATCTTTTCTTCTCTTTTCAGCCTGGAAGAAGAATGTGACACACCTCTTTGTACTGCTGCCCTTATTGTGAAAAACCAGGAGTTGCAGACTGACATGAAGAGAATAACTGCTGTGTTTGAGAAACTTCAGAGCTACATTAACCTTTTGGCCTTACCCAGTAGGTGAACATATAAAACACATACCATAAGTCACAGATTAGTTCATGTAGTTGTTTTAGAGACTAGTTTTATTAAAAGATTGTGTGTTTCTGGGGTTTTAGTTTCAGCACCTAGTGAATATTTGATATCTTTCTGCTTAATATTTTTGTGTATTTTCCCAGTGAAAACTGGATTAGAAAAGTAACATTACAAATGAATGTAAAGAATGCTGTTTTTTCTTTCATTCAAGTATTTTAAAGTTGCTTGTTTTTATTGAAAGAGCAGGTGCTGCTGTGAAGGGATACAGTATGCTTGTTTGACAAATGTGTGCAATGTGTATCAGGTGTTCGGCAGGATGCCATGCCACAGAGCAGCACCTCAGCTGTCTTCACCCAGCTGGCCGCCTGCCTGCACAGTCTTCACGATGCCATTAAAGGTGAGCAGCGCTGCAAGCCTTTCTTTATCCAGAGCCTTTCACAACCTGAGCGTGACACGGTAACGCAACCTGCAAGCTGCTGTTGCCATTCATAAAAGTCAGACTCATTTTCTGTTTTCATGACAATACCCACAGGTCATAGTCTTTGAGTTTCGAGTCCTAAAAGTCATAAGTCATAATGCGCTCTTCACCAAATGAAATGCCATTTGCATCTGCAGCTGTAAATTTTGATCCTCATGTTTTGTATACTGCATACTGTATTTGTTTTGTGTTGTCACCCATGCAGTTTTTGTACACAAGCAAAATCATCTTTCAATTCATATTTCTTTGTATTTCTCTCCTGCAACTTGATTGTATGCGTTTGGGTTGGTTCAAACAAAGTGGTGATTGAGGAAATGAAGGGGAATTAATTGATTCATGGTACCCTTTTTAAATGACTTTTAATCTTTGGACTTGGGGGAAGGTGTCGGGTATTTTCAAGCCAAAGGATCAAGTCAAATTGAAGTCATGAATCACTGGCATTAAAGTCCAAATTGAGTGGTAAGTGTTTGTTTTTATTTTAAGTCTTGACTGAAGTCATCAAATTTGTGACCCGAGTCTAACTTGGGTCCAAACCATATGACTCCACAGCTCTCTCTGTAACACATCATTTACTCACCACTCAGTAAGGCAGCGTCACAAAACACCTGCCTTTTGTTCTCAAAAGATGAAAAATATGTCATGTGAGGCTGAAGAAGGGACTCCTAGTCAACAGATGCTGTAAATGCTTCTCCTCTTCTGTTTCCTTCCCGTGTAAACAGAGATGTCAAAGCACTACAACCAGAAGGCCGGATTGGAGAAGGAGCTCCCCACCGTCACCCAGAAGCTCTGCACCACCACAGAGTGCCTGCTCGGATCTTTGGGCTCTCTGACCAGCAGCACCGGCAAGGTACGGCCAACAGGGGGCAGGCAGCAGCCAGGTTTATTTTCCCTGTATCCTATGTGTTATCTGTGATGCACACAAGTATTAATTGCAAGTAGCAGAGATTTCACTGCAACTGGATCACGTTTGTAATTTTGCCACCTCATAATGACAGGACTCAGGTGGGCAGCGGCTAAATGTTCAAAGATACTGTCCAACTCACAGTGTGTACAGCTGCTCCCCAGTCAGAGTAAAAGGAATACATGATTTCTCTTTGTGAATCAAATGAAGCATTGGCTGAGGTGTGTTCGCTGATGCCCGGTGGGTTGCAGCACTAAATAAAACACGCTGGCTCACGGATGCGTGGAGTAAGTCGCATTTCGAGAGTGTTTGTTTCTGCAGGCAAAAGGCTCAACAGAATGCTGAGTATCTGCATTAAGATGTGTGGGCATAATTAGTGTTTCTTTAGCTAAGGAGGCTGCAGAGATCTGTCATTATGTCACTGTTTCGTTGCAGATTGCAACTTTCTTCAGCAACAACTTGGACTTCTTCACATCATCAGGCTACAGTCCGAGAGGCAGCACAGTAGCTCTTAACCCCATGCAAGCAGAGAGTATGTTGGCCAACAAAAAGAAAGCAGCTGCCTATATTCATGCTATCGAAAAGGTTAGTATACTGTATGCTTAAATCTGCACTGTTCCCAAGTCTTGGCTTGTGACAAAAGGTGACCGAGCCTTTGCAGCCCCTCTTTTAAATCACCTTTGTGAATATTTCATATGTTTCATCTGGTTTTATCTCTCCAGTTTTACTATTTTATGCTTTTAGCTACTTTTATCCATATTTTATGGCACCTGTATTTTATGACTCAATTTCTTGTCTTTACTTTGCTTTTATTCTTTGAAAGGACTTTAAAGGGGAACTACACACATTTTCAAAACACATACATGTTATTCCTGTGGTTTAAGACAATCCAGACATTAGTTAACATAAACAACTCTCTCCCAAATCCGAAAACTAGAGTCCTAAAACTCAAAGTTGACAATGAAAATCTATGATCAATATTATAGATGACACTGAAAGCACCCAGAGGAATGCTGTGACTATATGGGAACATTTTCTGTTTCATAGCTGAAAACACTACCATTGTATAAAGCTCATTTGGGTATAAAATGTCAAACAAAAAAAATCAGTCTCTCATTCATTGTCTGTGGAGCATCACAAGTTTGAGACTTACTTCTCTGGTTTTTGGCTTTGAGAGAGATGAGCTCATATGCCAGTTATTAATTGTCCTTTCCTGGGGCATGGTAATAACCCCTTTTAAGAAGAGTGCTATACAATTAAAGTGCATTATAAAAATGAAATGAGTTGGGTTTTTTTACTAATAAATGACCGTTTTCCTACAATACTTCTTGTTTTGTCTCTCAATTAGGCCAGGCCACAGTCTGTCCCATACAGAGAAGCCCTGTCAAACCGTCGTATCCTCACAAGCTCCACTGAGAGCAGAGAGGGTCTCACTCAGCAGGTATGGCGCTCACATCAAAAACTCGGTTGGTTTAGAACTAATTGATTTAAAGATTTCCAGTGATGTGGATGATGTGACCATGTATGAGTCAGCGTGCCAGCCAGGTCTGGTTGCCCTGAAGGCAGTGGTAAAATAACATGGAGGTAAAGTCCACAATGACTCACATACAATTATGTTTGTTGTTGGCTGCAGAACACCATCAGTAGTTTCTGAAGAAAATACAGGGAGAGATGGAAAAGTTGGCCATAAAAGTGTGGAAATCTCATATATATACCGGGTGTGAAGACTTGGCCAGTGAGCCTCTGCATATTCTGCCCTGAGCAAATTCAAAATGCCTGCTTTTTTTCATGTTATTCTTTTGTAAATGTGCCCTTTGGTCCATACCAACCTACTTCAATTTGTCACTTCAGTACCAAGTTTACTACTACAAGAATAATTAACTCATAAAGATAGAGCTTATTGGGCTTTTGAGCCTCCAGCTTTTGGAAGGAACGATCTAAAGACCTCAAGGACCTCATCTTTTACACATTTTCTTTTATTGGTTGAATTAAAAAATGTGTTTAAAAAAATGTCTACCCAAAGTTTGTATTATTACAAAATGCTTTGTTATATAGTTTTTATAGCTACCCTTTAACTTCTCCCAACCCATTTCCCACAAGCTCACTGTCCTCTCATCTCCCCGTTGGCTTCCTGCAGGTACAGCAGAGCCAGGAGAAGATTGCTCGGCTGGAGCAGGAGAAGGAGCACTGGCTCCTGGAGGCCCAGCTGGGGAAGGTGCGGTTGGAAAAGGAGAACCAGCGCATTGCTGACCTGGAAGCGCAGCTGGCAGCAGCTCTAGGGGGAAGTCCAAAATCACAGCCAGCCGCAGCCGGCACACTCGCAGAGAGCCATGAGGAAACAGAGAAAGAGCAGAAGGCTGCGGGGAAAGAGACTACGCTGTGCACCAGCCTGGTACAGTCACTCCATTGGCTGCTGTTCTTGTTAGTTTTCACTTGTAGAGGACATTTTCTGCCCATGGCACTGGTATCTGATTTGCTTCAACAAAGGGATTATTATCGCTCTTTTCATGTAGCTCCCACGCTAAGCAAGTTTTTGCTTAATGAAACTCAGAGTTCCAATGTGCTGATGCAGCAGAATGGAAGAATACTGCTGTTTATGCAATGAGTGCAGAGTTCACAGTGCAGTCACAATACAGAGCAGACCTGTGTATTAACTTTTGTTTTGTTTTTGTCTTGTCACCAGGTTGGCATGTTGTGCACAACACCTACAGTTGAGCATGTGAGTTGTCATACACTTAAAGCTAAACTTAAAGCTGGTAACTTTGAGCAAATTTGATAGAATAAAAGTTATTTTTATAAAATGGTCACTGTATCTTGACAATAATGCATGAGACAGATAATCCTGTTGTTTCTTCTGTGTCCTCCTGTGCTCATAATTGCATTTGCAAGATTTCACAAATTGGAGGAAAACTACCAATCAGAGCCAAGGATTCTCTTTTTTATCATATTTGCTCAAAGTGACCAACTACTGCTTTAACTAAGTAATACATGTAAATGAAAAAAAGTATATAAAATCATAATACTTCCCAGAAGGGAAAAAGCTCTTATCTAGCTGGATGTTGTGTCTGTGTTTGCAGGTGGGAGACGAGCAGTCCAGAGAGCAGCTGATAAAGACTCACTACATGGCCAGAGTGGGAGAGCTCACCACCCAGCTCCAGATTTCAGACAGCAAAGCTGTGCACTTCCACTCTGAGGTGAAGCTCAAACTAAACTTCTTCTTACAGCAAAGAAGTGACCTTGCCATCGTACGCAGCCTTTCTAACATTGCATGTCATCTGGGAAGAAATGTGGAAACTCTTCCAACCTCCACTTAATGCCAAAATACTTTTAGTGCACTTGATCTGCTCCCTCATGTGTACTATTTTATCTGCTTTTTTTAAATTTGAGAACAGAAAGCACAGAAATGAACCAGAAGTTAACCTTGTTTCTGTGTTCTTTCCTCTTTGTGCTTTGGAAATTTTTCCATTATTACCAAGTGTTTCCTTTTACTGAGTCTGACACCTTTTTATTTTAAGTATTACGGTGAGGCTTGGTCTGAATATAGATACTTCTCTAAGTGACATCCGGTCGCATTGTGATTAACTGCTGTGTCAGTCATCCACATTTTGTATCGTAGCAACAGGAACGCACCTGATCTTGAGGCAGTGTTTCAGGTATTAAACTGTCACTTTGCATTTACCTTTGGTGCTGTCCTCAAATATACCCATTACTCAAAGAAATATCTCCCTTTATTGCAGCTTTTGAAAAAGATCTGTAAAGTATGCCAGACATGCCTTAAAACCTGTCAGGGGACGACAGTTGTTTACTTGCCTTTTTTTCCTTTCTAGTGTCGAGCTTTGGCCAAGAGATTAGCCATTGCAGAAAAATCACGGGAGACTCTGAGCGAGGAGGTCAAACTAGCTAATCAGAACATCACTCGCTTGCAGGTAAAATGCAGTCCTGTTAACAAAGAGCTTCCTGTCCAAGTACAGACATCCGCCTCCTCCCAAGTCAGAGGACATTCACATTGTAACTGTGGCGTCTTTCTTACAGGACGAGCTGACTACAACGAAGAGGAGCTACGAAGACCAGCTCAGCATGATGAGCGACCACCTGTGTAGTATGAATGAGACTTTGAGCAAGCAGAGAGAGGAAATCGACACGCTCAAACTGGGCAGCAAGGTACAACACGTCTGCTTTTTATCCTTTTTAATTCAAGCACTTTTCAGAATTGTTGCATTTCAAAATGTAGCTTTGCTCTCAGGATTGTTTTCTTTCAACACATTTTATTAACATTTAACAAGACTCATCCATAATTACTTCTTTTTAAATTTTGTCCTATTTTGTCAGTGTGACATAATACAAACAGGTGACACTACACAGACAAGGGTGTAACATGAAATATATAGACAAGAACATAAGGCGTTTGAAACGCTTGTTATGATTTGGATATGGTGCAGATTTGGGACAGATTTTTGGTTATTTTTGTTAGTGGGAGTATAAGAAGTGGTTGTGTGCATGTATGAAAGTGTGTTGCATTGGTGTGTGATATAGTCATATGTGAATAACTCTGACCAGAGGCATGTGAAGGTTTGTCCAAGGAGAAGGAGGGGAAATCGGAGATGAAGAGAGAAATAAATAAATGGTAATTGTGATCATGTTAAGTAATTCAATAACTCAATAATAATAAGGAAAAGATAAAAAATACATAGTAATAATATTAGAAAAAACAAATAAATAAAAAAATATGGTTATTGTGATAATGTTGATAAATAAGTTAAATAACTACATAATAATAATAGTAGTAAAGAAAAGATAAAGGTAAATAGTAATATTACAAAAAACAAATAAATAAATATATGATAACTGTGATACTGTTGATAATTAAGTTCAATAGCTACATAAAAAATAATAAGGAAAAGATAAATGTAAATAGTAATAATATTTAAAAAAAACAAACAAATAAAAATATGGTAATTTGTGATAATGTTGATAAGTAAGTTCAATACCTACATAAATATAAGGAAAAGATAAAAAGAAAATAAATAGTAATAATATTAGAAAAAAACAATAAATTTAATAATAATGTAGGTTTGTTTCAGGTTTGTTTTTATCTGTCTCATGCTGTCTGCCTCCATAAAAAAAGTCTAAAAGCTCTACTGTTAAAGAGGAGTTATAAAAAAAATCCAGTGGCATCAGGGAGTGTGAAGGATCGTTTCAGGTTTGTGGCGTTGTAAAGTTTCAGTCAGTTACAAGGTGAACTGCGAGGTCTTCCATGGTGTAGTGGTCGCTGCCGGGCCTGATGGGAAAAGCACCTGCTGGAACCATCTGAAGAAATCGTTAAGTCAGAGCTGCAGGAATGGAGAGGCCCGTCTTTAAGCGTGCATGTTCCTGCTTGTGTGCACACAGATGGCTGTGTGTTGTGACGCTGCAGGACTGAACATGTTAGTGAGTTAGAGGTGGTGATTTTCTCTCAAAGGCCAGAGACCAGCCTCAGCATGTTTTTAGATTTTGAAACAGAATGCAAAAACAAATCTGAGCTTTCTCAACTTGTTGCACTTAAACGCAACACGGTACTTAAAATTTAGTGCCAATCTTGGATTCAGTTTCTTTGCAGAACTGAGCTTTGATTTTCTGTTATTTTCTGTTTTCTTTAGGGAAATGCCAAAAAGAACAAAGGTCGCTAGAGCTGCCGTCTAAACTCTGGCTCCATTTTGGCATCACAAAGCACCTTGAGAGAAGATCCAGAGTGTGGAGCCTCCCAGCAGCGTCCTGGTACCAACACTACCGCTGTCACCGAACCACAGGAGGGCCTCAGATTCCTCCACTGTCAGGCAGTGGCAGTACAAATGAACTGATATGGAGGCTTGAACATTGTTTGACTGAAGAAGCTTCTTTTTCCCTTTTCCTTGTCACAGCACCAGTTATAACACAACATGATTTTGCCACAAATGCTTTCTGAAACTGTACCGGAAGTTGCCGCTTGACCTTCTGGCCAAAGCAGGGTGGGAGAGAAACAGCTTTTCCCCAAAAGGGACAGAGGAAGATAAACAGCGGGAACAGTTGAAGCTGCTCACTGAAGTCGAGACTTGAAGACCAAACCCTGTTGAGCGTGTGTACTTTTCCTGCTTTTAACGTACGTTTGAGGGAGAATGAAGCTGCTCTCTTATCTGTGTGAGCAGGCGAACAGAGTAAATGTTGGTGTGGCTGTATGTGTGCAGAGTGTCGTCTCATTGTGTAATTGTGGCACCAGGCTTTACATCATGTGAGTATTGTTTTTACACTTTTTAGATCAAATTTGAGATTACCTGCGTAAGTGGTTCCAAGGGCCTGTATGTCTACATACAGCTTAAACACCCCTTACAACACGTGCATCTATCACAAGCTTCTGTAAAGAAGGGCTTTAAAACCTGAATGAACAACTAACAAAGACACTTGAATTCATTCCTCATTTTGGAAAATTTTCAGTTGTGTGGGAGTGGAGAGAAGGCAAGAAGAATGGTTTGCCTTGAAGCACTGATTAACTTGGTTTACCTAGATGAAAAGGGTAGGATGGACAAGTTGGAGCTCGTGAAATGGTGTCAGTCTGTCTCTGTGAAGTTACTCTGTAACAATAGTCGTTTTTATCACCAAAGTACATGTGGATGTGCACAACGGTCTCTAAATTCATGTTGTAATATGTATGGATAAAAAGGGTTAATGTGAATATACACTCATTTGAAATCATGATATAATTGTACTGTAGAATTTCTTAAAAATATATAAATATATATACACAAAGGCATTTATTCGGAGGTTACACATTTTTATTTTCCACAAAATTTGGGAAGATCTTTTCCTCCTGTACAGCTAGATTACTAGGAAGTGTTAAAGAAGGGTTGGTCCATACTGTAACTGGTGCTTAGACAACCTGATTCATGAGTCATGGCAGAGTGCAGTTAAAGTTTACAGTAAAACAGTCCCCCTTTGGCCTGTAGTGACATGACAATGAAAGAATAGCTCAGCATTGGTTATGAGCAGTTCATTCAAACCCTTATTTGCCAGTCGACACCTGCCAGCAAATCTTTTGTTCATAAAGATTTGCAAATAGACCCGGAACTGATAAAAAATACTTGTACTCTCACAATGTAACCTGTTCAAAAGCACATATAAATATGTGAAGCAAAATAAAAAACAAAGTGTGTTCAACATTGAAATGTTTCAGATCCACCTGGTTATTAATTCTCCCGTCTGACCGAACATTTCGTGCTGCATTTCTGGGAGTTGGAGGAGATTTTAAATCGCCTGTAATTTAAAAAACAAAACAGCCAGTTACACACCCTAACCACTGGGAAATGAGGCAGTACTGCTGAACTGGACATATGAGAACTGGAAGATTACTGTTTGATGCCGTCACTTTGTTTTGGATGGAAAAACATGTTGTGTCATTTTGGTTGAATTCATGATGCTTTCATGTGCTCTTGGTGCAATACATCCGAGGTCAGAGTAGTCATAACCACCACTTATTTGTGCATTCAGCAGCTTTTGACCAGTAATATTGGCAATGATAATAATAATAATAATATGGTGGTTTTCATTTTTGTAATTCAAGAAGCACGGAGGCAGCACATAATACAAGAGATGTGGTAGAGGAAAAGCGTCCTACCAAAATATATTGTTTCAGATGATGTGTTCTTATATGCTTCTCAAGTAAGGCAAAACTATGACAGGGCAGTTTGTAGTTTCTTACAAATACTGTAAATCAACATAATGAAGGGGCAAATGTACAACCCCATTGATTCCTCATAAACATACTTACATAACATTGTATTTTCCATCCATCCATCGCAACTGCTTGTCCCATTCAGGGTTGCCGGGCTTGCAGGGTACACCCTGGACAGGTCTCCAGACTATCACAGGGCTGACACATAGAGATGGACAACCATTCACGCTCACATTGACACCTACAGACAATTTAGAGTCAACAGGAAGCCAGAGGAAGCCGGAGAAAGCCCATGCTAACACGGGGAGAACATGCAAACTCCACACAGAAGTGCCCCAAGTTGGATTCGAACCTATGACCTCTTTGCTCTGAGGCAACAGTGCTAACAACTGCATATTTTTTTTAACAATAAATACACACACAAGACATAAAACACCCAGTCCCCTTATACAAAATAACAGAAAAGTGCAAGTGCAAAGCTGCCAGATGATGGCAATATTGACAAAACTGTCCCTTTTAGGGTAGTGAGTGATGAAAAAGAAGCCTCATGAGCATACTTAATATTTTATTGTAACCCATCCTGTAGGTTCTAACTGTGATTCACCTTTAATTCAAGTAATTACATGGGTGCATGTACACACTTAAAGTTTATAGATATACAGTATGTCCATTTTTTTATACACAATATAAAACCCCAGCTCTGAAATGTTGTATTAAAGCTACTATACTATATTAAAGCATATGTACATTCTTTGTTTCCAAACGTGGATATAAGCAATATGCTTTTTTAAATTGTGATTAGTAATGTTTCGCTCTTTACCTGCTGTAATGTGCGCGCCCATCTGCTGATAGCGACATTTCCTACAGGCCTGAACGCGGCACCGCTCCGTTCATTCCTGCAGTGTCCCGCTGTAGGACAGTCTGTGTGAACTCGGGAGGGGAAGCGCTGCGCTGTTAAAACTCCCAGGATTTACACTCTGCCATTTTGAGGAAAACCCGGCCGACATCAAGAGTACAGACGCGTCCATTAAACAGAAGTCATGACCTGAATTTGTGAGCTACCGCTGTGAATTTGTGAGTATTTCTCTCTTCTGGTGGCTCTCAGCTCTGTTGTTTAGTGAGCTGTGATAGTTCACGACAGTTGTAAACGACTTTAAACAGTTTTGGTAACGTTAAGCCTTCGTAAACGTAGACTCTGTTGGCAGTTGCAGCTCGGGTTGTGAGTGAATGGCGTGTGTTGTGCAGCTAAAAGTGAGTGAGTGACAACTTTACTCCGACTTTGCATCAAAACAAAGGCGCAGAAGTGATCCCAGAAGTGGGCCTCCTCTCAGTCCGGGACATGGGCCTGGCTCTGTTGTGGATGACAGCATGCTGCTACTGTTTTCTTTTTCCAGCCCCAATTGTTGTTGTTGTTGTTGTTATTGGCGACAAAACTATGCCGTTTACCGGGTAACTAGTGGGTTAGTGTGGTATTTACTGACCCCACGCTGCAAGAATGCGCTGCAACAATAGTGTTTTAACGACAAGGACACAATTTATTTGCACATGTAGATGACATTCATAGGAAATCTACACATTTTTGGCCATTAGTGGATATTTTTAGGGGCTAACTATTGTTAGGACACAAAACTGTTTTTTTTTTTTTTTTCTTTTTGGTTGATTATGTCTCTAAAGTGAGACTAGGCTATGTTACTTAGCAAGCAGCCAACTTACTATAAGGTATGGAGGACGAAACCTGCCAAAATAAGAAAAAAAAAATGCAAAAGCAAATACATGTATTTAAAAAATAAAAGGTGAAATTAAATAGAAAAGTAGATAGATAGGAGAAGTAATACAAAGATACATAAATACAGAAGCAAATTAAATCAGACTATTTCAGTCCTGATAGCGATAGCTGGGTTTTGGGTGTCAGCTGATAGCGTGTACCGATCTGATACCAGTGTTTATTTAATAAGCCTCACTGTATGGAAGTGACAGGGATCATTACTTTATGACGATGATATATCTAAGGCCACATCAGGCCTGACTTCAATATTGCTTTCCTAACTGCAAAACAAAATACAACAAATAAATATATAGATATAGATTTTTCTTTTACTTTATCTTTTAATTGTTCTTTATCTTTAAAATAATAAATCGTTCACCAATAACTTGGCAAATCCTCAAAACTACCAGGAATTACAATTCAAGTATTAATTTTTTAATGCAGCATCAAATTGGTCAAAACTTAAACAGAAATTAAAATTACAGTATAATGTATAGAAACATAGAATTTAATTAAATTGAATAGATCGGACCCATTTTCAGTGATACCTGATCCAGCTGTTTGAGTCAGTATCGGCCTGATATCTGATCCGGTATTGGTGCATCCCTAACAGAAATATCAATTAATGTAACATTTATCAATTAAGTAATGCTCTACATTTCTTTTTAATATAATTTTTGGTTCATTTAATGTGCATGTTTATTCATTTATCTATCAAGCCATTTATTTATTTTTTTATTTTGGTCGCTTCGGTCTTCCATATGCAAGAGATAATTACAGGATAATGGTAAATGCTAAAACATAGTGTAAAAATAACAAGAGTGTAGGACAGTCAGCAATGTCTGTTATGGAGCAATATATAGTAGCTTACGTTTGCTAACATTAGCTAACAACCAAAAGCTGCCAGACCTAAGCAGCAAAGCACCTGAGTGTATTGAATGTATTTTATTTCTTATCAATTCAGCTTTTCATTTTTAAAGGGAATAATATGTTATTTCTCTTTCAAAAGTGACACAGTCTTGCTTTGAGGATGCTCTAAAATATACCCAAAATGTATTTTTTTTTCCATTAGTTTATTATTATTTTATCCCTAAGGGTCTGAGGTCAAAATGAATCACTGCTGCTTAAATAAACTACATGATGTGCAATAGTGGAAAATTTTTTTTTTTAAGTGCATCAGCTCACACTGACTGTCTCTTATTCATTTCTGCTTATATTTTCCAGTCATGCTTTTCTGAAGTCGAGCAAACCTCTACAACAAATGGCCAGGACTTATTGTATGAAACCAACATAACATAGATGTATTTATTTACGGTCTTCTGCTTTGTCTGACTTTGCAGACAGCACCAGTGTTGCCACTGGAGTATGGCTCATCACATATTCAGCTCTGCACTAAGATAAGATAAGATATTCCTCTATTAGTCCCACAGTGGAGAAATTCACGTTACAGCAGCAAAGTGGATAGTGCAGTAAACAAACTACATAGTCATTGTGCTCACAACAGTAGTACTCTCCATTTCTATACGTTTTTAAAAGGAAAACTATGTACTCTGCAGTGCGAGTATGCCAGAGAATCCAACCTTGTTTAATCAGGAAGCATCTGTCTGCAAAGTTCAAGGTCAAATGTGTGTGTTTTTTTTAATATTCAGCAGTTTTATTCTTAAACCACAATAGTTTCCGCTCAGTCATCATTTGTCAGGCGACTCTTCCTGCTTCCTGTCATCAAGGGATTTGTCCTTTCCGTCACACACAGGACAGAGGAATTACAGTAGAAGAACTCCTCACTGAAATGGACGTCAATGTTCAAATACATAATCATTACGATCACTGCGATTAATATATTCTACATATTCGGTTGATAAGAAGCAGCATTTGTTTTCTCACATCCCTGTTGGTTAGTGTCAGCTTGTGATTGCTGTTCCTCTTTCTGTGTGAGAAGTTATCTCATTATTCAAGAGCCGTGATATTCACATTTTGTAGTTTTTGACGGTTAACACCTATAATTTGATCTGTTAGGAGCTTTTTTTAGGACTTGCACATTGAAGTGTTGACTGGCTCCTTTTAAAGCTGATGAATGCATCTATTTGACAACATATTAAGAGTAATTAGAATTAACTGACTTCAGACTTCAAGTTATTGTCTGTGAGGTGTGTGTACATTATTTTGTCTCTACCCCAAGTTTAGCAAGTGTCATCATTTATGTGAGTATAGTAATAATCAGTGATGATGAACCTGAGATAATGCACGGGATTAGCCTGCTCTTAGTCTGCAGTGCTGCAATTTAACTGGGAACAAGCCTGAATAATGTTTCTAAGAGAGACTTAAACACAGTTGCTCTTTAGGGTTACAATTTTTTATTTGCATTACTTTATTAGGGCGGTAATTAATGATTTTCATTGTTAATTTTTTTGAATAATTGATTAGTTGTTTGTTCTATAAAATGTCAGAAAATGTCAGTCAATGTTTCTCACAGCCCAAAATGACGTCCTCAAATGTCTTGTTTTGTTTTCAACGCAAAGATATTCAGTTTACTGTTGTAGAGGAGTAAAGAAATCAGAAAATATTCACATTTAAGAAGCTGTAATCAGAAAATTTTGACTTCGTTTTTCTTAAACAATTACTCAAACCTATTAATCGATTATCAAAATAGTTTGGGATTTATTTGATAGTTGACAGCTCAGTCAGTTGTCGCTGCTCTGTGCTTTATAGGTACCTCCCAAGTCTTGAGATGATGATAATGAAAAATCCCATGTTGTATGTGTAACAGTACCTAATTACTGTAATAATAAGCCTACATTAATCCTCAGGCTCCTAATTGTGGCTGTTTTGTTATGTTTGACAATGATAAATAACCAGACAAACCAGAATTTATGACTATCCAATGCATTTTTTTATTTGATTTTTAGAAAAATTGCATTAAGATAATATTTGTTGTTGGTTCACACGGATCGAACAATGTGGTATTTCCTGTGTGCAGAGCTGCTTGTCCCAGAGGAATGTGTGGAATGTATTTTTTTTGTCCCGTGTAGATTTAGCAGCGTCTCGTTTGTGTGCTGCCTGCTGCAGAGCCCGGGAAGAGACGGCGAGGCTGGAAATGAGTGTGAAAGACTGTCAGTAACCCCCGCAGAGAACTCAATCTTCTCAGTGCCCGTCTCTTTTGAACCAAAACCGAAGGATTCTATAAGTCGGACAGGGTTGGGATTAACACGTCGAATGTCAGTGTTGCCACTGCAAACATCCCCTCATTAGAAAGATGTTCTCCAGTGTTTGACTGAAGACTTGTCAATCCACTCGCCCCCACCTCCCTGTTTATTTATAGCTGGAGGAACTTGCCACTGGATGTCTCCTTCATGCGAGTCGTGGCTGTGATCTTGAAGGGAGGAGCAAGGCTGTAATTGAGGCTTTCTGCTTTCAATTATTTTTTTTTCCTTAAAGATTTTTTTATAGGGAGATGAGGCTTCAACGTTTTGAAAGTGGCTTCTCTGTGGCCTGCGAGCCTGATGTTGGTGAGAGCAGAGCTGCCAGCACATCAAAAGACACCCTCTGATTGACTGGCAGGGAAATTAACAGCAAGATGGTGTAAAGATTACAACATGTTCACTGGCTAATTAGCCCGAATGCCATTGTTGTTTAGTAACACTCCCACACTTTTACAGCGTTTAATACTGAAATATGTTCTGCAGATCTCATATCAGAAAGGATAAAACATTCACAGTCATTTAAGCCGCGTTGTTGCCTTTCTGAAGCTTCGTGCAGTACATGCTGCTCTGCCACATTACGCTGGTTCTCACAGTTGATGTCATGCTGGTTAATGAGGCAGGATCTTTGCCGCCATGGCTAACTCTTCTCACAGAGCAGGGTCGCAATGAAATATTTAGACTATGCTCATTTCAAAGCCCAGTACGTCTAAAATACAACATTTTAGCTCATCAATTTGCAATACAAAACCTTTGCATATCCAGAACGTTTCCCTTTGAAAACAGGAACATTTACTTTTCTCTGAACATTTCCTCCCCTGCTCCAGGAGCAGCTTCTGAAAACATATCGCCTATCATAAAGATCACAATCCTGCCAGAGTGTCGATTTGTCAGAGTTTATGGATACAGAAGGTTTTCACCTGTTATGTAGATTTGGTTTAGTTTTAAAGAGTGCCAGAGAGTTTTCCTTAACACTTATCTTTGTTTGCCAATGCTTGAACGGAAGATCAGGTTTTGTAGTGCAAATCTCAGTGTATTGTTTGGAATCATAATAACTAAATCGCCAGAGGCCTCACGATACGATATTATCACAATACGATCTTATTGCGATTTTAAACATTTTGCAATATGCTGAGAATCACGATAAGATGTACTGTATTGTGATATATTGCAATTTTTTTAACTGTAAATTATGCAGTTGGTCAACGACTGTTGTTTTGAATAAGATACAGTTTTCACATATCTTGAGGTCAGAGGTCAAGGGACTCCTTTGAAAATGGCCACGCCAGCTTTTCCTCGCCAAAATTTAGCAAAACTTTTGAGCGTTATTTAACGTTCATCCCGACAAGCTAACATTACACGACCAATCTATTCCTTCTAGTTTCATATGATACCTTCATCAACACTGCACCGCTATAACCTCTGAAAGACAGAATAGCGGCCGGGCCTGCTGGCGCGTCGTCAGATTAAGAGGAAAAATGTTTATATAATAAAAGATCTATTGACGTCTGTGTATTAATACAATATTGAGACATAAGGGAATACTATACTGTATAGATTTCTTTCCCCACCCATACATTTTTTTTGGCCTCGCTACTTTGCATGGTAGTAGCGTGGTTATATTTGCAGCTGAGGTGAAGTTCATTAGTTTTCCAGGTATTTGTTGATAAACAAATAAACAATAAAATACTGGACAAATTAAAAATTTGTCCTGATGATGGGGAACCACCATTGTAAAAATGCATAGCTGTCCATCCAGTAGTTGTTGAGATATTTATATCTGGACCAAAGAGGCGACAGGCTGACAGACCGACCAACAGACATTGCCATCCGGGATTATTTTCCATATTCATAGCTAGAGGAATCTTGTAATATGATTTCAGACACCTCTGATGTGGACCATACCATTTCTTAACATTGACAGCATTAGTTGACTCATAATTGCAGTTGTTTGTGTTGTGAGTTTATGTTTGCATGGATCACAGAAGCTAATGGCATTGTTGTTGTTGTTGTTGTAGTTGTTGTGTATGTGTGTGTGTGTTTTGCTCTAGAATACTGTGTTGGTGACCCCTGACTGCAAAAGTTGTTGTGTAATGGATTTGATTTATCATCATGTGTCAAACTGCAGACATTACAGAAATGAGCAAGATACTGTAAGGATTTCAGACTTAAGTTCACTGAAGCATTAACCTGAGCTGTGCTGGGTTCCCTTTACACATCCTCCACTCCCCATTGTCACTGTATAATTCACACCACTAGCATGGCTAAAATCTAGGGCTGTCAATCCATTAAAATAATGAATCGCATGATAGCCCACGAATAATCGTGTTTTTAGTTCACCAATAACAGTTTTTAGCTGTTCAAAATGTACCTTAAAGGGAGATTTGTCAAGTATTTAATACTCCTATCAACATGGGAGTCCAGAAACCCTCACAGGTACTGCATTTAGCATAAAAATATACTCAAATCATAACAAGGTAACTGCAGTCTAAAAGGCAACAACAGCTGTCAGTGTGTCAGTGTGCTGACTTGACTATGACTTGATCCCAACTCCATGTGATTCTCATAAAGTGGGCATGTCTGTAAAGGGGAGACTCGTGGGTACCCATAGAGCCCATTTTCATTCACATATCTCAAGGTCAGAGGTCAAGGGACCCCTTTGAAAATGGCCATGCCAGTTTCTCCACGCCAATATTTAGTGCGTATTTAGCCTTCTTCCCAACAAGCTAGTATGACATGGTTGTTACCAATGGATTCCTTAGGTTTTCTAGTTTCATAGGATATACTGTAGTATCATTACTCTAAAACACTTTAAAACTGAGCCTGTTACAACCTCCGAAAGACTGATAGTGTCGATACATTAAAGAAATTTGGGCTGTTAAAACAAATTTGTGTCAGTGCATCATTTCCTTGTTAACTTTGACAGCCCCTCTATCACCTCTACATCAATTTGTCTTAATTAATGGAAGCAACAGACTTTCATTAATAGGTTTTGGTGCACAGAATCAAAATTTATTTTATATTATTATATTATATTATATTTTAGGATGACAATAAGTGAAGAATGACAATGCTCCTCACTTCAACCCTAAAGTACAAATTATTATTATTAAATAATCTTATTGCCCGGAGAATAACTACAGCACTGTATCCTTTTATGTTTTACTTGCAAAAATTATCCAAATAAAGAAAAGGGAAAAATAGATTAGCTGGCATTTTGTATTTTTTTTTACATATGCATGAAAATGGTTGATACAGCACCAATGGTTGGTTCAGTTTATAGATGTTTGTATGAAGGATTCTCCAAAAGCTTAAAAATCAAATCAAATCATCTGTGGTAACACAGAAAGTTTCCTCTTGGACACTGACTGCATCACAGACGGTTTGTTTCAGCATTTACAAAAAAGTTAATTGTGGGTTTATAATATATATACATACATATATAAACATGTTCCAGGTTTTCAAGGTCAGTATCTCATTGCATTTTAATAGAGTACCTTAAGGAAATATGTTTTATTTATATCCCCAGGAGGTTTCTCACTCTCATTTCTACCGACAGGATAAATGGACTTGCTCAAGCTTTATAAGAGCTGATTTTCAAGAGCAGAAAATTTTGACCTTTTAAAAATGACTTTTAAGACATCATGTTTTTTTTTTTTCATTTTCTAATTATTATTTGTTTTCTTGCAGAGGAAGAAGGCCTCAGGGAAACAGTTACCCAACAAAGGAGTAATTGTTGATTTGAACCGGTCATCAGTCCTCTTCATTCGCCATGTGTTCCACAAATCACTCAAACTGGGTCACATTTGAAGATGACAACACACCACTCTCATCACCTCAAAGGCCCCTACAGTCTCCGGGGCTCATCAAAGCATCAGTGCCGCGTCCCAATGGTCTGAAATTAGTTCTTCCTCCAATCAGAGATACTTCCTGGAGCTTCAATAGCTCGCTGGAATCCCCTCAAAGCCACTCGAGTCTTAGTGGAAGTTCCTGTGTACCATGTAACACACCCTTTTGCACTCCTGTGAGTGGGGTTCCTACCAGTGCGTCCCCATTTCACTCCGGCACGTGGGAAAAGAATGACTTCTTTCGGAGTCTCTCCAGCACGTCTACCCCCTCTGTTCCCTCTCCTGCACCAGAGGCCCTGCATCAAACCTCATATGGCCCAAGCCCCTTCCCTTCTTTCCAGGGGAACTCAGGACACTATAACCCCTTCTGGGATGGATCTAGACACAGCGCGGATGTGGACAGCTCCTCCTCTTCAGACTCAGAATCTGACAACAGCCTACCCCGTTTCTTTATTCGGACCAAAGACGGCAGTGAGCCTCCACGTGACCACCTCCAGAGCTCCTTCTCCTACGTTTGCCACAAACTGGAAGGCCTACGAGCGGAAACGGAGGAAGAAACAGAAAAAGACAGGGAGAGGCGGTTAAGTTGCAAAAGTGAGGTCTTAAGCGAGGGTTCATCTCAGTTCGTCCCTCGGGGTCTGTTTCGTAGCCAGAAGAGAGACGGCTGGTCTGTCTTGCTCAGGATTCCTGAAAAAAAGAACCGCATGTCCTCGCGACAGTGGGGTCCAATCTACCTCCGCCTGTTGCCAGGAGGTGTGCTGCAGATGTACTACGAGAAAGGGCTGGAGAAACCATTCAAGGAGTTCCAGCTTCTCCCCCAGTGCAGGCTCTCGGATCTAAAACTGGAAAGCTATGGTGAGCCCCGCAAAGTCCTCTCGGTCAAGGTGGAACATTTCTCGTACACGGAAAAGAAGCGGTACCACCCCAAGCTGGAGGTTAGTCACGAGGCGGAGGCAGAAGAGCTGCTCAAGTTTGGCTCCACGGTGCACGACGACATGGAGGACCTGGTAGTCTCCATGGAGGAGGAAATCTTCAAATTGTGTTTGCACCACCAGCAGAGGCGGCACTACGAGGAGCAGGAGCTGTCCTTGCAGATCACCGATCATATCTGGGTACAACTGGATAAGTTTGGCGACGTCATGGAGCGGACGGCCTTTACCCAGGTTCACTGTCTCGCTTTCCTGAACGGACTAGGGGATTGTTTTCTTGCCCTCAATGATCTCGGGCTGCTGCGCTTTGACTCCAGCTACGGGTCTGAGGACGATGGTGAACTCTGGATGGAGGTCGCAGACTGCCATTTTCATAAATGTGTGAATGAGACAGAGTTTCATCGGTCCCGGCTGGTAAAGTTCTCACCTCCAGAGGCCTGCAGGGTGGAGCTGATGCGGTATAAGACAGCGTTTTTGGGTTGCACAGAAATCCCCTTCTCGATCAAAGCTGTTGTAACAGTTCAAGGTGCCTATGTGGAGCTCCAGGCCTTTCTTAACATGTCGAGCAGCTTCCTTTCCACAGTGGGGGTGTCTGACACGTACCCACTGTGTGAGAATGTAGTGATCCGTGTGCCGGTGCCAGGCGACTGGGTCAAAGTGACGCAGACGGTGGCCTTGCTGCGGCAGAGGTCACTGAAGGCCCGTATGAACAGAAACGCCTGCTTGGGCGCCGTCAGCGCCGCCGATTCACAGCCTGTCATGCAGGTGACAATTGGCACTGTCAAGTATGAGAATGTGTATTCAGCTGTCGTGTGGAGGATCGACCGACTGCCCGGGAAGAATACGGGTAACACATTTCTGAGAGATTAATAGCATGATCTCATTAGCTTCTTGGCCTTGGTTTCTTGTGCATGATTACAGCATGTTTGCCGCTCAGTGGTGTGACAGTCTAACTACAAGTGACCTTTGTTTTCTCTTTTGCAGCGGTGGATCATCCCCATTCATTCTCCTGCAAGTTAGAGCTGGGATCAGATCAGGAGATTCCAAGTGACTGGTACCCTTTTGTCACGATGGAATGTGAAATTATGGGTGCAGTAGTGTCACAGACAAGGGTGAAGTCACTGGGCACCGCCAACGACATCCAGCCGCAGAAACATGTGACCAGTTGGACGCGCTATCATTGTCAGGTAAGATCTCTCATCATTGTAAAAATACAGTCACTTTGGGTCATTATTTGAAACAGTCTCAAAATTCAAGTGAAATTGTCAGCTGTTTGATGGGACATCACAACTCTATTGTGTGCTGGCAAAAGGTGGTAACTCAACCGAAAACACTTAATTCATGCTTCAAAACATAATTGTGTCACCAAAATGAAAAGTTGTTTGTCATCATGTGAGTCGTACTGGTTGAAATATTTAGATATTTTTACACAATGGCACCATTTGTTGACACTGACTGCTTACTGTATTATACCAGAATGTCAGTTTTGTCTAGCTGATTGTTGTTGTGTCACACAGAGCGTTTTAGATTCCCATTTCAGCATTAGGTCAAAGTTTACAGGGAAAAGTCAATACTGTAGAAGCTACAATAATGTATTCACACAAACAGGATATGTGCATTTGTGTTTATAGTACATGTATTTGTGTAGCAATGTGCTACATGTATTATAAACAGAAAATTCACCTTTGAGCTTTCATATAAATTCATATATAATGAACAGAAAATTTGCCACACAATGACATCCATGCTAATGAAAAAATGTAAAAGAAACCCTGCAGCAATGAAAAAAAGCTGCAGTAGTTCAGTAAAAAACAACAAATTGTACCTCGTCACAATATATAACATCATGTCATAGATATTTATGTAATCTACACCGAGCAGCCATAACATTAGGACAGCATGGGTAACCTGACCGGTCTGCAGCTATGTAGCCCAAATGCACAAACTTTGATGCACTGTGTGTTCTGCGCTGTGTGAGCTACAGTAGCTTTCCTATTGGATCGGACAACACGGACCAGCCTTCGCTCCCCACATGCGTTAATGAGCCTTGGCTGCCCGTCGCAGAGATGCCCTGACCAAGTCGTCTAGCCATCAAAATTTGGTCAAAGTCGCTCACGTCTTTATGCTTGCCCATTTTTTTCTGCTTCCAACACATCAACTTCAAGGACAAAATGTTCACTTGCTGGCTAGTATTAGCCCACCCACTGCCAGGTGCCATTGCAACAAGATTATCAGCCCTTCACTTCACCTGATCTCATAATGTTACTGTTATGCTGATCAATGTACATGTATGGCTGAGATTTTGAGAAGTAAATGGATCATTTTTCATGTGATGGCTCAAACAATAGAAGAATGGCTAGAAGTTGTAAAGAGGATGACAACATCAACTCATCAGTTTTGATCAGTAGGCATGTGGTTATTGTGCAAATTGTACTGACTCTTCACACACTTGCCAAAACTGAATTTGCTTGAATGAATGAGAAATTCAAATTTATTATGAACAACAAACTAATTGTTAAGAGATCTGAGCTTATTGTTTTGAAAAGAAAAAAAATTGAGCCAAAGCGAACGAGAAAAACTGTAATATCTTGCTCAATGCATGAGAAAACATGTATTCATTAATGCAACTAACCTCATTTTGTGTGGTTTTTTTTTTAGGTGGAGGTGGAGAAGAAATGGATTGAAACAGAGTCGCAGAGGCAATCCGGGTGCATGACACAATGATGATCAAAGAAGCTCTGAAGAGGACGTTATCCCTTTGGTCCAAGAGATTTTCCAAAATCTTCTTAATGGTGAAAAGGGATGACAAAAAAATGAACAAAAACAAGGGTGATGAGGGACTTTCTGCTTTTGTCAAATTCATCTAATTACATAACATAGCCTGGTAGTACTTCTCCTGGAGGTTAACTGATTTTGTATCCTTTAACAGAGACTGAATTAGTCTAGACCTAATCAACACTTTAACATGGTCCTTTTGCCTAGCACTTTACATTTAATAGATGTATTAACTGTACGACCACAGTTTATATGAGTACTGTATATAAGCTTGCATTTGCATCATCTGCACTGCCCTCCAGAATGATTGGCAGCCTTAATAAATGTACGCCAAACGGGCAGCGTGAGATAAACAGCTAAAGTAATGAGCAATATTCACTGGGTTTGAGGAAAAAAATACAATTATCAGCAGATGTTTCAGTTCAGACCTTTTGTTGCCTGGTAATGTTTTAAGTTCACATGCTTCTAAATATATTCATTAAGGTACGAATCCTCCACATTTGCACTAAATTTATGATTCTCAGTAGTTTGCAGTCCTTATGTAGGTAACCCCTTTAGTGTCAGAGCAAATGTACAAGTGACAGACACAACAACATGGAGAAGGACCTCAGTGATGTAATTATAGTTTCACAAATAGATTGGTTCAAAGGTGGGTCACATCACGCTGAGCCCCACAGATCAGCATTTGTCTAAAGTGACCTAATCACAGTTATTAGGGTTGAACTGACTCCGGCTCAGTGCCAATTAGCAGCCATTCTCAGCAGTGAAGTACTCCGATCAGACGTTCAAAGCAACATGGGACAGTTATCTCATTTTTCTCAAAAGTGCAAAAAGCTACAAAATAATGTCATATTTGAAGGTTAACTGTCTTGCTTTTGCACAAATACGGACAAAGTGCATTTAGTGAGTGATACAGCAGGACTGGCTAATATACCTACCTTTGGAGCGCTTTTTGTCTGAACTATACTGTTCAATATAGGGTGCTAATATTATTATATAAAGTGAAAAATTAACGTTCTTTGTCCACATGGAATACAGCTCATTACTTGCGTTGCTTAGCTCGAGCTGACCTTTGACTATACACCAAGGTTGTATTGTGGAGGACTATAATTTTATTTAAACAAATCAAATCTTTATTATGTGATCTTTCTACGTCTGGGTTGTGAATAGGTTGGATTAAAAAATGGTGAAGCTTCATAGTGAACAACACAGCCTTCAGTGATGACTTTTATGTATGAGGTACCTGGCTTAAGCTGGATATTATGTACATCAAGAGTAAAAAGTGAATTAAAGCTGAATGTCTCATGGTACTTCTTCACAGATGGAAGCATCTGTCATAGAAATTAACTGTGAGTTTATACCTTGTTAATGGAGAACTGCACATGCATAAAACACCACAGTAATATGTATTAATTCTTCACAAAGGAGCAAAATTGTCTTAAACAAACATCTCGCCGAGTGTCAAAACAGCACAATTTAACTCAATGTCGTCCATTATCGCAGTTTAGTTGAGAGACTGAGACATCCAGCGGTGAGTAATGGCAGGCTGCTGCTCAATAAATGATGTGTGATTTGAAAGAAATGATTTTGTGCAAATGCTGCATGCTGTGTGCTTTGTGTTATCTGATTAACTGTGATCGTGTACAGGTACATAAGAGCTGAACTGAATTTGCATCTTTGGGAACACAATGCACACAAGTATGCACGCTGGACCCTGTGGTGATGAGTCGTAATAGCCTCTACTCTTCTCAAGTTGGTTGTTGTTATTAATTATGTCTATTATGTGTTTTTATGGTCTTTAGGTATTTATATGTGGGGATGTTTCACTTAAACATACAGAGATGTATTATTAACCCTACAGTTCAAAGTTTCACTGAAAGTGATAACATTGACACTCCATTTATCAAAATGGTTTGACAAATGATTTAGGACCAATTCTATCACATTCAACTGGTTTTGTATTTCTCAACTTAAACTTATATTAGTAACTAGCAGATTTTAGTTTTTTTTTTTAACCCTTAGTTATTTCTGGGGGTTGAGGGGGGTAGGGGGCAGTGTTTGTTACAGTAAATTGACCATAGTTACCTCTAATCCGTTAATTCATTTCAGTCTCAATTTTCAATCACTTAATATTTTCTATCTGTGAAGTAGTAATAAAACAGACAAACTAGATGGTTGTTATTAGTTATATATGGGAATAAAGAATAAGGAGAGCCTCTATTTGAGTCCAGAGTAGCTTTAAACTGACAGCTCAGTGTCTGTCGGTGTCATCGACTGTAGTATCGATGGGTGGATACTCTCATGGTGCTGCTTTAGAGCCACAGCACTCTCATCCTCATCAGAGAATAGGCAGCCTATAGTGTTGAAAGAGCACAAGCATTACCAAACTTGCCCACATGAAGCAGGGGTCACGGCCCCTTCTGCTGCAACAAAGTTTTTGACCACCATGTTCAAACTGAAGTGTTTTGTAAACGGTGACATATTTTTAACTCCTGGCTTTGTGCACTCTTGGGATCAGACTCTACTGAGCCCCCAGAACAATATAACCTTTTTGTTGAAAGTAGTAGCTGTGTCGGACAGAGATACGAGTCTCTCTAAAACCACACGGTTGAGATCAGCTGCTGACAGCTAATCCACTATACTCAGGTACTGAAGCCATATTCAGCATTAGGATGTATTTGAGATCCCACTTGTGGGTGGATGATGTAAGGTGGCCTGTATGGACACCCACTACCCCCCACCCTAAACAGCTCAGACATAATGTCTCTCAAGCTGCAGCAGAATTTGTCACAGAATTGTTTTGATGGTAAAATGAATGAGATGCACAATGAGAAAGCCTAAACTCTCAAGTCATGTCAATTTTATTTGCATAGCTATACCAAAATCACAAATCACAATTTTGCCTCAGGGGGCTTCACAGTCTGTACAGGATACGACACGAGGATTTTCATGTCATCTTCATTAGAACAAAGGTTTAAGTGCTATATAAATACTGTACCATATTCAGAGACTGTCGTAAAATGAGTCTGAAATTTTGTGATGTCACAAATATACAATAATAGACCATTACACAGTTTTTTTTAAAAAATCAAAATGTGTCCCAGTTCATTTCCGGTTGCAGTGTATGTAATATCAGCTGACAGGAGGTAAACATATGACCCAAGGAAAATGTATATTTTTTAGTCTTTTATTATATATTATAATAATACAATATTATTACATTATATGTAATATGTATATTATTTTATATTAAATTAAAAAGGAAAACAAAAAACGGTGACTAGTAACTAACTAACTACCTTCTGAGTCTCTTAATCCCGACAACCGTGAAGGTCTCATCTCCAATCACATCTTTCTGTGGAGCTTGATTACTGTCACCTGTGTGTTCATTTACGGTCAAGTTGGTGCGGGAAAAACAAGCTTTATCACTTTATCACCAATAACTGCGTGTATTGTCTCTTTGTAAATCCATGGTGTTATGTTCCCAAAGTGCATTGTCACCGGACCGCCGCTATTTTTGCGCTGAATCATGCTGACAAACACAGGCCCAGTGGTGAGTAAACAAAGCTGCTTTTTAACTAGTTTTGCTATATGTTAACTAGCTTGCTAAAACGGTTGTGTTGTGTGTTTGGATCTATAAGTAGCCTATAAATGCGCTCCTGAAGGCACCATTTCTATTCAAATGTAGGCTATCTTTATCTGAGCATTTTATTGGAATAGCTCCTCGCAGTTTAATCAATCTTGTCAAATTATTAGGTCACATATCTTTTATATAACGCCAACTTTTAACAGTAAATCAACGTTTAAATTGTTTTTTGTCGTTGTAATTTGACTCAAATGCACAGTAAAGAGTGAAAATGTCCTGAGTTACATATTGGTTTATGGGTCTACAATATCCAACAGTTAGCAACATAGAAAAGGCAGATATTTGAATGGTATTTGGTATATTGCTTATAAAAACAATCACTTTATTTTCACAAGCAGCTCAACAGCTTCTGACTTGCAGCTTCTGTAAACAACTGCAGGCCAAACTCTACTTGTCCATCATTGATGATGTGATTGAGAGTATGAGGGAGCTCTTCATGGATGAAGGGCTTGAAGACCGCGTCCTGGAAGATTTAAGACATGTGAGTCTACACAACCCTCCTTCATTTTTTTTGTTTTTTGCACATCTTGACTCAAGGTGTCAGTATCTAGTGAGGATGTATACACCATACCAGGAAGACAGACCATAGTGTCCTCTCGCTGTGCAGCTTTGGGAGTCAAAGATGATGCAGTCAAAGGCAATGGAAGACTTCAGGAAAAATGATATCAACTCATCCAACTTTGTACTGCAGCTCCCCGCCAACTACAGTCGGACTGATCAAGAACTAACGGGTAAGAGTAGGCCCAGAAACTCATACTTTAATGTGGCTCAGTTACTTTGTACAGTATGTGTCTTGGGTATTTCAAGGTGTGAATTTGCCGCAGATTAGCTCTCAAACTAGATATTTGAGGCATAAATGAACATACAGGGCGCTAACATATAAGTGAAGTGATTCTTTTGACTTTTGTCTGCTCTGCTCTAATTTTTTTGCTCCCAGCCTCAGTTGTGATACCCAGTCAGAATATCCACAGTTTCCCAATGAAGGCGAGTATCATCATGATTTAGAGTACATCAACACTTTGACCGTATGGCTGTTTACATGAGGTGCACATACAGAAGCAAATTATGTCCACAGTAACTTGAATCTTGACAGCAGCTGAATCTCTTATCGTTAAATTTAATCACCGCTGAATGCATAATATTGAAATGTAAATGTAACTTTTAGCATTGAAATCTATCTGAATTAATGTGGTGTGAACTCCCCTTTTGGGGAATGTTCATTTCAAGTGGTGCAATTTCAAGAACTTGATTTTATGTTAACAGTCTCAAAAAGTAGTTTAAATTGGATTTGTACATTTTATAAGAGGACAAATCAACATCCATCCAGGATACTTCTTCCTCTCTTATTTAAAAAAGATAAATAAATAATAGATAATGTTTCCTCCCCTGTTTAGAAAATAAAATACAAATAAGAATATATATATATGAATTTTTTTCATATATTTCATTCATATATATTTTTATATATATGATTTTTTTTGTTTTTTAATTATTTTTTTTATTTTATAATTGGTAGCCTGGACATTAATGTTTAAGATTTAATCTCTTTGGTTTTGGTGAATTTAACTAATTTTATTTTAGCAACTTTATTTTTGGACAGAATTTCACTAATTGAATTTGATCAATTTGCATATTTATTTGGACACTTGAATTATCTGTCTGAATTTGTGAACCCTAAAAAAAACTTTTGGCATTGCATCATGTGAAATGACCTCCTGGGGAACTTAAATGATTGTTGTCATACTATAACTCTTAATAGCTATAAATGTGTTTTATTTGCCTCCATAGTCACGTTCACTTCATTTATCTGAATATTTCTGCTGGCTTAAAATGATTCCTGTGAGACAGAGAAGTTGACCTCAGGGTCCTGAATACATTAATGAGGCCAGTATCAATGGAATTAAAATGCACTACCAGACAGTCTGCTGTGTTTAATCAATAAACCCAAACCAAACCATTACTGTTTGATATGCTGGATTATACTGTATTTTCCTTCATTGCAGAACAACTCAGATACGCTCTCTACTTTTTCTCTCCCTGCTGGGTTATCTTACCCTGTGCAGATACCAGCTGGAGTCACTCTGCAAACAGCTTCTGGTACACAATCAATTTACCAGCTATGGGCCTACATCTGCATCATTTTGTACTAATAAGTTGAATTAACATGCCACTTTTCCCTTTTGTCTCACTGAGGTCAACTTTACAAGGTTAATGTTCCTGTTGTGGTTACTCAGGCCCCAGCAGCAGGTCAGCCACCTACATTCCAACCCACAGAGAAAGTGACTGAGCGGAGAGAAGCTCCTGCCCCTCAGTCAGCTGCTGTCCCACCAAATCATCCTCAGGAGGTGCAGCCAGCCTCTGTTCCTGCTACTTCTGTCACACAGCCATTACATCCAAATACCAATTTATCCCCTGGCCAGGATTGCAGCCTCCCCCAGCAGCCACCAGTTCCTGCTGCTCAGACCTCACCTCCACAGGGGGCCCATTCTCCACAGCCAGAGGTCACACTGGAAGAAAATGAGCTGAGTCCACAACCCAAACCCGTGAACCTGAGTATGAGCGCCTCACCCTGCAGTCAATTAGACTTCCAGATCAGCGCAGAGGAGGCTTTGACACAGACGGCACAGTTAAAGACCAGAGACATCGATGACATCCTGAAAGAGGTGATCGAGGAGGAGAGAGAGAAGGCAGAAAGAGCGAGGCATCTAGCACCTGCAAAGACTGACAACCAGTCTGAGGCTGTTCTCGAGGTGAGCTGAAATGAATACTCTCCCTTTAAGCAACAGGAATAGGAAAAAGCTAGTTGTTGAGATACAGATGTCTGTTGTTAAATTAATATTTGACTTTCAGGAAATGCAGTCATTTGCTTTCTTGCTGAAAGTTAGATGTGAAAAACAACTGTCATATCTGAACACTTAATATGTAGCTGGAGCCATTTAGCTTAGCTTAAACTGTAAGAACAGTTGTTTGGCTGGGAGTTTCCAGGCGTTTTGTTAAGCCAACATAGACCTTCACTTTGCCTGGACAATGTAAGACGATGGTCACGAACCACTTTACCTCAGTGTGCAAATATTTTCAACGAGTTTTCTCGTTTTTTGTTTTGATTTGTTTAATGCGGGAAACCTCAATGATCTTCGAGACTTAAGTTAAGAGGTTGAATTGAGTTGCATTGTGGGAAGTGTAGTATCCAGCATGTTTGGATCCACACTTTGATCCACCTGAGAGACTAAAAGTCAAGATACTTCAGCCTTTGCTGCATTGGTTTTAATCATACTGTTCTTAACCTCATGAGTCTCCAAACTTTATGGAAGTTTATGAATTACTAAGTTGTTGGAGTGGCCCTTTAATGCATCTGAAATAAATCTTTCCATATATGATAAAGTTGATGTTCATGTTAGCAAACTTTTTCATATTAAAGTTTTTTGATTAGAAAGTCTTCATGAAGATGATGTTCATGAATTGCATTAAAATCTCAAATGCCTGTAAACCAGACTGCTCCATCACATTAAACCAGTTCAGGAGAGCAATCTTGAATTATTCAAAGAAAAGACATTTTACCCCAGCATACCTAAAATTGTTAAATATATAATTATTATAATGGCATACCTTACGTTTCTTCTCTCTAAGCTTGACCTGGACTACAGCTACAGCGAACTGTCAGACATCGTGCAACTGGATGGTCCTGCAGGCAACTCTGACATGGAAGAGGAAGAGGGAGTTCCCTTGGAAGAGAATGACTTTCTGGGTATAATCAATGCAGAGGCCATAAAGGCCCTGCAGGAGGGAGATGGCAGCAGCGACAGCATCTCTTCAAGCAGCGACAGCGAGGCAGCAGATGAACTCGCTAATGTAGAGGAAGAGGTGAGAGGGAGTGAGTCGGATGAAAGTTTGGTTTATATTTTGCCACTGAAACGTATGGAAAAATCCAGCTGATCTGTGCCTCTTTATCTAGAAATTTATTAGTATTTTGCAGGCAACACATTTTTTTTTTTCACAACAGCATGTGTTTGCACGTTTTAACAACACAATTTCTGTTGAATAGGATCCTTTGAACTCAGGTGATGATGTGATTGAGCAGGACATCCCAGATCTCTTTGACACCGACAACGTAATCGTTTGCCAGTATGACAAAGTAAAAACATTTTGGCTCTTTGTTGGCCATAATTTGCCCCTCAAAACCCTGAGCTGAATACTGACTCTTAATATTGTATAAAATGTTCTTTTTATTACAGATTCACCGCAGTAAGAACCGCTGGAAGTTTCATTTGAAAGATGGAGTGATGTGTTACGGAGGCAGGGACTACGTGTTCTCTAAAGCTGTTGGGGAAGCCGAGTGGTGATGAGCATTATAGCTCTTGAACGCATCATGTTGAATGAGGGGAAACTGATTTAAAAGAGAAAAGTAATCAGTGAATTCAGACCTCTTGGTGGTGTAATTTGGCTCATGGTGCCTATGTGCAAAACCACTGATGCATTTGTTTTTTCATTATGTAATTATCAGAGAAATACTGCAAGTCATTTACGATGTTATAACCAATTATGTAAGAGCATCACTTGTAAATCCAGTCTACTGAGTCAAACAGCATGAGTTTATGTTGTATGATATTTTGCTGAAAGTAGTTTTCTTTATTAGTGGAGCAAAGCATTATTTGGCCTGGAATGTGTTTCCTTCTGTCACGATCGTGTTGCTTTAAAGGTACCTAATGTGCTGTTTGATTTTCAGACATTGTAATGTCTTGCCTTTAATCATGCTTCAAATACACTGAACTGCACCTGTTGTGCTGCATTCAATGAGCCCCGTTCTTTCTGTGCAACTCTGCACAAAGCCAGTGCTGTCATAAACCAACTACACACAAATTCACTGGAACAGGACAAAATGAATTTCTAAATGCCAGCATGGACACTAAAATCGATTAATGTTTGACTGTGTTTTGGATAGACCCTCCAGCTAGCTACTCACAGCTGGAGAGAAAACATAAAGGGTGGTGTGACAGCTCCAGCAATAGCTCACAAAACAAAAACAAATCAGTGACAAATCCTTGGAAAATGTTTTTGACATTTTGACTTTGCAGAGTCACAATTTCAGTCACATTCTTTGATGCAGGCATTGTCTTTTCCTTTGTAGAAAAATTAAATTTCTTGTTTACAAGCTTCAGATATTACGTCCAAATAAGTGCAGTGTGCACATCCTGACATAGCATACTGTACTTAAGAGGAGTTTGGGGTTTGCTTGTTCAATCTGACGGGACAGACGGTTAACAGGATGTGATATCAGAAATAACATATTTGTACTACACAAAATGACTGGATAATTTTGAAAATGATTTAGTCAAAACAAGCGGAAAAACCTAGTTTTGCAGCTGGTACACTGCTTTGCTTTCAGGATTCACAAGCTAATGAGGTTAGGAACCACTGCTTTATAGTAGAAAAACAGTATGCAGCTGAGTCAAAGTGCAGATGTCCCCTACATGAAATATGAACACTGACCCACACTGTAATTATGCAAGTATGTGTATGTCCAGCATCTTTATCAGATGTTCAGTTTCAGAAAGAGATTAGATTAATAAAGGTGACCATATTGGATGCAAACTCATCTCTGGAAGTCAGCAGTGATGATGGAAATAGTGTTTTTGGCTAAATATGGAAACAAATTGAAAGAGATAGGCATAAGTAATTGACCACACTTTTAAAAGCTTTTAATTAAAATGTCATATTGTGAAATTCCAGGACATTTTGAACAGCAGTACTATTTAGCTTGAACTGAGTCTATATGGCTGCTCTGACATGTCTGCAAGTCTGAGCACAGCAACCCAATAGATGGCACTAAAACTCATCTCTGATTAAACAAGGACTTCTGTTTGATCACATTTACTTCATTGTATTCAGTGACCTTTATAAGGACAGAATAACAAACAATTTCTACTTATTGATCTTCAATAGAACAAAAACTGTCTTCTAACATCTTACACAAAAGCTGTTGTATATATCTTGATCTTAACACAAATGACCATCCATCTGCTTCTTTGTACCACATCACATGTTCGGAAATGGAGGCTGCAGCACCCGTTGTCTTCAGTTTGAGGTCTTGATGAAATTTTCACTTTGTAAACTAAAAGATCAAATCTGATCTGACACCTGCCATGTACAAGACTGAGAATCTCTTCACCCTGACCTAAATTTTTGAAGAAATGCTACATATTTAGCAGCAGATGCTGCCTTTAAGTTCATGATGAAATGTTCGGTGTTGATGGTCATGTGGCTCCCTTGTTTAGAAAGCAGTCCTTCATCTTAATGTGATAGGCATAGAAGCTGAGCGAGTGAGGGTTTCTGTTGGATGTGTTTTGGGTGAAATTGAGGTGTGAAGCCAGAGTCTGTGACCTGTAGAAGTCGGCGCTGGCATGGCAGCAGCCGCAGCGATTCAGCAGCAGGCACATGTCCTTCCTGAAAGCCCGTGTGAAGAGGGTGTACAGGAAAGGGTTGCAGAGGGAGTTGATGGGATAAAAAAGGATGAGCAGGATCTTTGAGTGAGACACGGTTATGAGGGGCATGCACAATGCCGCGGAGATGGCGAAGAAGGAGATTGGGGCCATGCACACAAAGTCTGTGAAAATGAGCACAGCCATGCGCTTGGCAATCTTGGTGTCTCCGTGGCGGGTAGAGTGTTCTGGGTTGCGAACACTCAGATATATGCATATGTAACAGTAGCAGACTACCATGAAAGCCACAACATTGAGAATGAGCACAGCCACCACGTAAACCTGAGAGCCCAGCGTGTCGATGTCCATGGGCAGACAGATGCTCACTTTGCTGTAACTGCTGACCCCCACTAGAGGGAGCAGGGCAACCAGCAGAGAGAAGCCCCAGCCTGCCCCCATTATAGCTGCCACATGGTGCATCCGCAGCCTCTTGTTCACGTGCATGGCGTTGGTGATGGTGTGCCAGCGTTCAAGGCTAATCACAGTCAGCGTATATACTGACAGCTCGCTGGCAAACACTGTCAAGAACCCTGCTACACCACATCCGGGCCCCGTCTGCCAGTCGGTGGCGTGGTTGTAGTACTCGTGACGAGAGAGGTAGTCCATGAAGGCAATGAGCATCAGGTAGAGCCCCATGCAGAGGTCAGCGAAGGCCAGGTTACACATGAGGAATTTTGAGACTGTTAGCTTGTGGTGGCTGATTAGCAGCATAGCCAGAACAGCCAGGTTACCAGCCACAGCGAACACTGTGATTATCCAGGTGATACAGCGCAGGAAGGGAAAGCCCAGCAGGTCCTCACAGGGGTTAAACGCATCCGGCTTTGGTGTGCACTTGACAAAGGGGCTGTTAATACAATCAAAAACCAGGTCTGGATACTGGAAGTTGATGTCATCGATAAGATTCATCCCATCTGCAGTGGGATCTCTGAAGAACACAGATGACAAAAAAATAAATAAATAAATAAATAAATAAAGATTAATCAGGGAAATTATCTGTGAGGAGGGAGAAGTGGCAGAATAGGGGGAGGATTATGTACAGTATTTTGTATTCTATGTATTTTTTTTATATCACAGAGTTAGACTATTGAAAAAGCTTGAATATTTTCATCAGAAAGAATGATTTTGTCATTCTCATCCCACCTCTTCACATCCTGACACTTTGTCAGACCCTTTAGTTTACTTTTTGCTCGCAGTTAACACGTGCGACCCATCGGCGTCTTTTTTTCGATTGTAGTAAACACATGATTAACATTATGAATTAAACACAAACACTTGATTAAGTTTAGGCAACAAATCCACTTAGTTAGGTTTAGGAATAGAACATGGTTTGGCTTAAAATTCTTACATTTGTACAGTGAAAATATGACTTGATGTTGTGAACATGATAAGATAAGATAAGATGAACCTTTATTAATCCCCGGAAGGAAATTCGGGACACAAACAAACAGCTGAATGTGAACCGAGATGCACCGGTCGTAAACAGTGGTCTCCTGGATGAAAGTCCTGTGCTGTTTATTCATTTTTCTCATCAATTTCAAATAGAAGCTAATAGTTTTTTATAGTATATATAGTTTATTATTATTATTTACATAAATGTAAATTAGACAGATGCACCAATAATTTTTGCGCATTTCCTAAGTGGCCGGAGAAGAAGACTTACATTTGAGTTTCGCTGAGGTCACAAAACTTTGTGAAGTTCTTTAAGGCACTTTCCCTTTAAATAGACAAAAAGAAGGGAAAAGGTTAGATCACACAAAACGTCAATAAACTCAACTGCTAATTGCCAAACTACTCCTGATCTGTATTCACAGGGCAGAGCTTTTGTTCTTTATGCAGATGCTGACAGATTTGTTGCATCTCTGGGAGCGGTTGCCGGTTACCTTTGTTTCCGACGCCATGTGTGGAAGGCGCAGCAGTGGCTGGGGTACGTGAGCTCGGCCTCCAGCAGCTCGGCCAGGCTCTCCAGCGGAGGGAGGGTCTTAAGAGCAAAGACAGAGCTGGCTTTCAGAAACCTCACCTGCCTCAATCCTTTAGGGGGGAGGGAACTCAGAGCAGTGGAGGAAACATCCCTGAATGACACACACAGAGAACACAGACACATATTTCAGTGATGATTAGTGAAATATCTACCAATAAGACAGTGTTTTCAATAAGGCAATGGGTGGCCTCAAGCCAACAGAACAACTTTATCTAGGATTTCCTGTGTAATTTAAACCCTGTTGGAGGGTTACAAAGTTAGTCTTTCCCACAAGTAGAGCCACCATGTAGAGTTTTGTTGATGATGGTAAGAAATGCTGCTTCAGGCAAATCTACTGAATTTCTCATAGCTCATTGAGTTCTGCAGCAGCCAGGCGCTAATTTCAAGTTTTCGTATTCATCAAGCCATCAAGGTCTTTCTAAAGAGATGCTCATTCACAACAAAAATGCTTCATCACAGAATAGAGGTTTTAATTACTGACACTTACATGGGACTGAATACATTTTATCCAAAGCAAAATAACATTCAGGATCTAGTTCCCTCATTTGATTGCATTACTTGTAACCTAGCATTCATTACATCTGAAAATACTTAGAAGTACGACTCTGGACACCCCACATGCAAAAGGAAAACCTTTGGCCTTTCCTGCGTGTCAGTGAATACCACAAACACTACTGTAATTCTTAACCAAGGCAAGAGGAAATTTCATATCTACAACACAGAGATGTTTGCAAACAGAGACCTTGTGAGCTGTCGTGCTATCGGGTATTTGCTCACAAATCAGTATTCAGCAGCCCCGCTTTCCTTGTTGGTTGTTTACATAGACAGGCTGTCACCGCCCTAATGTTTATACAATAAAATGATAAACATTGTTATGAATATTAATCACGCTCCACTAGTCCAGTTCAAATATGGTCACCTTAATGCTGTTGATTTAAACAACAAAAGATAGTGAATGTATGATTGTCCTCTCTGGTATTTGACTTTGCCACAAACACGAATTTCCTGCTTTTTTGTTTCAACCTCTTATCTATAATGTTTTAGGGACGGGCTCATTTTCAGCAGTGGTGGAAAGTGCATTTACTCAAGTGCTGTTCTCAGGTACAAGTACTTCACATCAGACTGTGTCTAGTATAGCGACTGAGGGTCGAGTATGGTGACCGACAGGGTTCGGTATAGTGACGGACTGGGTCGAGAGATCAAGCGACTGGATAAAGCGCGGCAACACAGTCAAAAGTACCCAATTGCAGCCTCTGTAATAGAATAGATAAATAACATGTTTGCCATGAGACCTAGACTAAAGTATCAAATACTATCTGGGGAGGGGAACTCAGTCATTTTGAAGGACATACCGATGCAGTCGACACAGATTTCCTATATAACCGTTTATCCTATTCAGGGTTGCGGGGGGCTGGACCTGGAGAAACACTGGGCGAAAGCAGGGTACACCCTGGACAGGTTGCCACAGGGCTGACACATAGAGATCATGCTCACATTCACACCTAACAACTAACAATTAATTTGGACTGTCCACGGTTCACACAGAGGGCCTCCAACCTCGATTCAAACCTGTGACCGTATTGCTGTGACGCAACAGTGCTAACCACTACACCACTGACATTAATTACATATAACTCATGTTTTGCAAAGAAACAAGTGAACATTTTACTATCATGGTTGTTTCCCCAGTCGGTGGTCCTTGTATGTTAAATAGTTTATAGTTAATAGTTAAACCAGAACGCTTCTGATACCAAAATCTACAAAATCTACATGTGAATGCACAACTGGTTTCTAAAGATTATATGTTATCTAAGAAGACAAAAAATGGCTTAAAAATGCTTTAAAAATGTAATAAATACACATTCTGTTAGGGGCTATTATTGATACTTTATAGTATGCTTTGTTGTTAACATTTTGAATACAGAGCTTCTACATTTTAATTAAATCCCCTCTGTTTTACTCTCCACTAACTCCTGAGATTATATAGATGTCCCTTTAGCTGTTAATCCTCCACTATGTTCATTAGCTAGTTGCTAACTATATCCATCTTTCCAACAGTTGTTTTTGAGAAAACGATAAAATTGAAGCCCGTAAAACCAAACCAATAAGCTGAAAGTTGCAGACTTAACTAACAGATCTGAATACTTCTTCCACCATTTTAAGCTGACTTACGGAAAATTGTCACCACATTTTCTTTTGGTTTTATTAACCTGAATTATTGTCACTTACAGGGAACTCGGACCTGTGGCTCCTTCAAAAGCGTCTTCTTCAATGTCACTGAGATACCTGTTATCTCTCAAAATCCTACAAAAGACATAAAAAACAAGTGTAACACAAGTGACCTCCAGTCCAAACAGTAGTTTAGCAGTTATCATACAGTATGAAAGAAAATTTAAGATGACACATTAATGGCCCCTCAAACCATTTTTCATCTCTGTTTACTCAGCTTGACACTGAGGAAGATGAGCATTATTTTTAGACTGCAGGGTGTCAGCGCATATCTCATCCCCATCGACATTCAGCAGTACGGGGCAGAGCAAGAAAACAACGGGGCATCCAATCTTTGTTTAGTCTTACATAACATTTGTTTACTGGTACACTCAGTTCTTTATGATTAGAAGAAGAAAAGCCTCAAACCTGAACAGCGTGCTGACCATGCTGTATCGGTTGGTCATGTTGTTGTTGTTAGTTTAGTATGAGGGATTAATCTTAATTATCAGAATGCTTACAGTGTGTTGAGCTTGGTTCCATTGAATGCATGAGATTTTATTTTCTTGAAGCCGTTCCTAACCAAGTTCCTGTCAAGGACACAATGTTAGAAATTTGCTGTCAAAAGCAGACAACTGAACATCCAATTGCATAAGCATATTGAGACACATCAACAAACGGTGACAAATTGTTGCCCTTAGCTCCGATAATGTGGTAAAGAGAGTTCGGCTCCTGTACTCACATGTCAACATACTCCTCTGTGATGCCCTGGAACGAATTGGCAGGAATGATATCAATCCTCATGTTGTCTGCCATTTCTCTGTACATGGAGGAGATAACATTCACTCGGGCTGTTTGGATTAATTATCAGTCAGACAAAATTATGCATATTCATGCAAAAAAAGAGAGCTGTTAGATGAAATGTGACCCAGTCGGAGGGTCTGCGGGAGGGTTGGTGGCATCGTGACACTGATAGATAAAAGTAAAACCGGTGCTCAGAGTAAACAAATTGGGCTCCACTTGGGGCTGTAACATTACCAACATGCAGAAAGACGACTCCAGTTCTAAACACACTATTTTTAAATGCAGTTACTTACAGGATAATATTTGGCACCAGGGAAGAGATAGTGGTGAAGTCTGGGAAGTGTATCAGCCCCGTGTTAGAGATGCTCCTGTGAAGACAAGGAGCAGAGGCCGATCATGAGCAGATAAGAACAAATCGTCAAAGTACCCGCAAAATGTCACAGGGTCTCAGCTCAGGTTGAATGTGGTCACATCACTGTCTGCTTGTGACCTTTGATATGTTTCTTCACATTTAACTTGTAGTAATGAATAGATAAATCAACCCCCCCTCCTTCCAGTAGACCCCATGGGACCTTTTTTTTTAAAAAAAATATGTACGGAGGTCAATGGCGAGAGACATATTTTTTTGTCCTGTTTGAACTGCGCCATATATGCTGTTTGTTAATTCAAAACATAATTTTGCAAGTCAAGAAAGTCTCAGCTCGTTGTGGGTTTTACGAGCGAGACCCGTTGCTCATGTGAATACATCCCAGTACGAAACACACAAGCATCGTAGCTTTGTTTGGGTGTGTATTCTTTCTAATTACATATTTTCACAGTCTTATGCTTAAACAGTTTTATAACAAGCTGCCACTTTCTTGATTTCTTTAAACTGAAAAACATACTGTGTGCGTGATTCGTGGCACAGTTCAGACGGGATCAAAACAATATTTGTCTCTCACTGTTGACTACCGTTCATGTTTTTTCATACATTAGTCCTATGGTGGTCCGCCTGGAAGGGAAGGGACTTCGCCTCTCTATTGGCTATTGTTAAATGTTCTCATGTTCAAACTCTATGCCCTCAGTTTATCTTGCAGGTTTTTTTGCGAAGTATTTAAAGTCTTAAGCCTAACTCAAGCAACACATTCTCACTCCCAACTTGTCAGATACCAGCATACCCCTCTTGAGTTAGTTTTGGATGGACCAGGAATGGCTTTTTAAATGCTTAGGACATGCATAGTATTCTTTCAAAATAACGTTTCCACGGGAACATAGGCTTAGGCAACACAACCACTTAGACAGGTTTAGGAAATGGTCGTGGTTAACGTCAACTTGTATGACTCATGAGTACACAGTGACTACCGAGTGACTCACATGACAAAAGAGGTCATTGGCTACTTTTAGTTTCACATGGGCCACAAACAGTGGCGTCCTGGGTTTGTTGGAGCCATCAGTCCTGAGTGGACTCTCACACTATAATACTACTACTTAATACTACATCAAGTGCTCTGACTGTTGAGTAACACCGCAGGTGAGTTTACGCTGGTGTTAGTTGAAAGTCTACTTAGTTGTTAGTCTATGTAAGCAGCCATGCAATGCATTCTGGTGGCACGATGGCGCGATTCTAGAAATGGACCATCACGTTGACTGTTCCTCATTTGCATTAAGTTGAGATCTAGGCGACTCCATTGCCTCTGGAAACTCCCAAGGAAAAAAACAGACAGATTTGGCAATTATATGGTTTATTTCTCGCATAAAATGTTTTCAGACACACAATTTTTTACCTATTTTTGTGAAATAGGAGGTGCAGAGGGCCTTGTATCTACTGGCAGCCCATCAAGCATCCACTGCTGGGATGCGAGGGGATCCTTCGCAATACAAAATTCCCCTGTGGACACAAAAGTCGCAAAAGGCCACCCGTGTGTGTTGGTTTCCGATGCCGACGGGTACTTGCCAAACATTATTTGATGAGTTGGGCTGACTCAAGATAACTTTGATGACATACTTATTCTGTTTTGGCTTTTTCCGATCTTTTATTTGATGCTTATCTTCATAGGGACAAGTACATAGCAAGGGCCAATCAATACACTAAATGGGCTGGTACATACATTTAAGATAAAGGTATGTGAGTTTGAACAGTGCTTGGCTGCAGAGAAGGAGATAATAATAAAATAAAGCAGGATTTCTTACAAATGTTCCAGTTTGGGAAGATCAGTGAAGGCCCCTTTCTCAATAACCTTCAGACTATTGATATTCCTCACTGAACTGTGGGAATAAAAATGAAGGAAAAACATCAGTAATTACAATATTGTACTGTCAGTGGTTATCAACAAACAAACACAGAAAAGCCCATTCACACATCAGCCACTCTGAACATCAGGATTAAATGCGCTGCTTTGTAATTGAGAGACTAATCCTGCGAAACTTAAATGCAGTGCAAAACATGCTCTAATGAATGGGTGTCGCTGTGCAGCTTGAATTTGAAGTGTGGCGGAAGGTAAAGTGTCACTTACATTTGAGCCAGGCTGTGTAGCGAGAGGAAGGCATGTCTCTGTATCAGCGTGATGCAGTCGCTCTGGGAGATCTCACTGTGGCACAAAGACATCAACAGATTCATGAAAGACTGCAAACAAACTACTCCTGAAATGTTTAGGATCAAGCTAATGAACATGGAGTGATGGATTTCTTTCCTTGCTTACTTTTTAATGCACTTTAGTGGAAATAGGACAGAGATGATTGATATCGAGGGTACAAGCCATGAGGGAAATATTAAAAACTTCTAGGGCACTACACTCACAGGCTTCACATCATGTTTGGAAAAGCTCCAAACATACATCAGGGATACATCTGGGCCAGGGAGACTAAGTGAAGATGTTTAAAAAGGAGGACTAAACAAAGACGCTCAGAGACAAACAAAGTCAACAAGACTTCTTGATTCGTCCTTGAACACTTTGTTTTCTGATGGAGGGCATGGCTGACTTCCCTCCACTTCCCTCCATCCTCTCTCTGTAATCACCGTTTTCTCCCACTCTACTGTAATCAGCCGACACTTTTCTTGTAAACGTCACTCTGCTTCCAGCTCAAACAACAACCAAAAAAAAAAAAACAATTAAAAGACTCCATCTGTACTGCTTGCATTTTTTTCTACCATGCCCTTCCCTGATTGCATTATGTATAGTGTCGTAATTACAGCTCATAAAAAGTTTTTTGACATCTAGATGACGCTGCGCTGTGATTTCCAAACCACACAGGGATCCTCATGTCATCCTACCTTGACACATACAGGTGTTGTGGGCTAACTAGGCTGAAAAGATGTAACATCACAGCTTTAGCGCTGTAACCTCATTAAACCTGCATGTTTTTATCACTTTAAACTATTTTGCAAATCAGGACAAGATATTTGAACATAATGACCACATTATGTAAGTACTGTAAGTATCTGAGACTGATAAGACTCGTCCCTGAGGAGCAGAGCAAAGTCAAACACACTTGGCACAAAGTATTTCACCACAGGCTCTCACACACACACACACACAGTCATGTTTCCTTGACTTTTGAGGACATTACATTGACTTGCATTCATTTCCTGAAGACTTAACCGTTACTTTCCTAATCCTAACTTCAACCTAAACCTAACCTTACCCTAACCCTGAACTTCACCCTAAAATCTAATATTTTTATGTTATGGGGACATACATTTTGTCCCCAAAAGGAAAGCAGATTAATGTCCCCACAACATATAGTAATACACACCCACCCACCCACACACACACATGTTATCTGCTCATCAAACTGTTGGTGGTAAGTTCATTAAATGGTGATGCCCTATCAGGATAATGTGATGGCTTTCAGACTCAGTATTTAGGAACTGTAAGTATGACAAACATGACAGCAATTAAGCAATTAAGATGAAAAAAGGCTACGTTTTTACTTGTCTGTCAGTTTTTAGTAAGTAAGATATATCATTCATCTGTGGGATATGGTTTACAACTTTCTTTAAAATAGATCACAATTAACTGAGAATAATTTCCATCTGATTCCTGGATTATGGAAATACTTTAACCTTCTGTGTAGTGTGTACTGCTGTAAGAAAATGAATGCCATTCACACATTGTTCAATCTGTTAAAAACATGAAACACTTTTACATAAAAAACTGAGTTAGTGATCACAGCGTAACTCCAGAGCAAGACTTCAAAGTGAGAGCTGTGTTAGTTATGTTGGGAAATAATGAATAGTCATAAACAAATGTTCACCTGTTCACCGCACAAGCATCTGGTAAATATCTGATGTAATTGTTGAGTCACAGTTCATTGGATACAAATAGAGAAATATGCAAATTTTCAAAATTGTGTTTCAAATATCAAAATGATTAAACATTGGGCATTTTGTACATACATCATTTTATATTTTCAAACCTGATTATCACAGCTAGAGATTATGTGTCTAACATAAAACTCAAAGAATTGAGTCGTTTTAAAATACATAAAATCACAAAAACAAATCTGTTGCAAAAACACTCTTCACACAAGGATTTTCTGTAATACTACAGTATACATACATACATTATAGTGTATAATAACTCTGTTCTCTTGAATACTTTAAATTTAAAGCTGTACCCATTTCCAGACTTGTTGTGAAGTGTCAAAGCCAAGAGGATGTGTGTAGAAATACTCTGTCTGCTACATATCTGGATAAACTGTCTGGTACAAAACTTTATATACAGTCGCATATCTTGTTTTCTAAAATGGACATAATGAGAATGCTCGGCACACAAAGACCAAGAGGCGGCGCAACAGGAAAGGCACATATTTTATCTGTCTTTGGGGGTCAATTTGCCAAGGACTCATAGAGGCCTATAGAGATTTTTCTTGTCCTTCTATCGCCCAGTACATTACATTTCCTTACAGTGGAAATGATGATATATTAATAATAATAATGTTGTAAATGTTCATTCAGGGTCAGTCAAATGTAAAATGTAACTGGGTAAAAAGCATAATTTATCAGATAATTGAAAATTTGAATAGCATTCCCCTTTGCTTGCATGTTTCATCAGCACTGAGTTAAAACCCAGAAACCACATATTCCTTCACACAACATAGGAAAAAACAAGGGACTTACATTACTGTAACGTTGATCAGATCCTTGAAGGCATGAGTGGGGACTTCTGTCAAGGGCAGATGATTGAGCCTTCTGCAAGATTCACAAGTAAAGTTGTTAACTCCACAATTAAACCGGAAAATACAAAAATGTCTCCTCTGGTTGTCCTTAAAACTTAATTTATGTCATAATAAGTTTAACCAAAAGTCATTATAGGCATATTGCAGTGACAGTAAAAATGAAAATGTCGAAAAGTTAGTGAGAAGTCAGACACAAGAAGTCCTGAAGTAAAAAAAAAAAAAAAAAAACTGCAGTGATGGGCTCACAGACCCTCTGATCACTGAGGTGTTACAAGCTGAAGTAAGTTGGGCTACTTACAGTCGAGGCACGGATGCTGCTGCTGCCCGAGAGGCCAGCTGAGTGTCTCTGCTGCACCGGAAAGTGTCTTCGCTGCAGCGGCAGATGGCCGGACAGGTATAAGCGCAGCAGGAGCGCACATTCAGGACACCGGACAGCGCGACCAGGAGCCAGACCGCCCGGGCAGCCATGCGTGACACCGGTCCACTCACTACCGGATTAAACAAGAATAAGATAAAGACAAAACTCAGCTGACTCTACCAGATATCTACTACCCAGGAAAATATAACTGCCAGACTAAAAGGCAACAGGCTAAATGATGTTACGCTTTTTTTTTCCACCTGCGCTCTCAATGGGACCTAGTGTTGCCTTCAGGTGCTGTCGTAATTGCGCGCTCACTGGCTGTCTGGAAGATTTAACAAAGTGAAACTCAGGCGGAATTTTCTTTGACAGCTCGAGCTGCGCAGATGTGACGTTTAGTGGGTGGAGACCATTAAAGCTCTGTCAAGTACTGGTGTTGAAAGTGGTGAAGTCATGCTGTCCCTTAGCTTTGTATGTTAAAATCAATTTTCACAGAATTTACACTTGAAGTGCTGCTAAATATTTCTCTCTATCGTGATAATTTAAACAGCTTACTTTGCAAATTATTAGCATTATTATTATTATTATTATTATTGTTAATATTATTACTACTATTACTACTACTGCCGGGGCTGGAGCAGATCCCAGCTGGCATTGGGTGAAGGCGAGGTTCACCCTGGACAGGTCGCTAGTCCATCGCAGGGCACATAGAGACAGACAACCATCCACGCTCACATTTACACCTATGGGCAATTTAGAGTCATCAGTTAATCTACACTGCATGTCTTTGGACTGTGGGAGGAAGCTGGAGAACCTGGAGAAAACCCACGCTAACAAGAAAAGAAAACGTAGACTCAAACTGTTTTTTGTAAACTATATCCTATGATGTAATGATGCAATTTGGAACTAAATCATGCAAACCTGCTGTTATGGTTGTTTAAATACAGTATATTCTCTATATGTATATTAACTTTAAAATAGGTACAATTTTGAATGTGGGACATACCTTGTAATGACGCATTATCAATTGTCAAATATACAGACTTTCATTCTGTGTTGGATATGCAAAAAAATGGAGAAAAAACAACATTAATTATGTTCACTCTGATATTATTCAAAATAAAAGCACCTCAGTGTATTATGGATTACAGTACAAAATAGAGATTGGATCACATATGCAGCACATGCACATGAAGGCAGCATATCCCACTATACACAGAGGCTGTAAATATCCCTAAAAGGAAACATCATTGTCTTGATAAATATCAAAGACCTATAATAATTGTACCCTTAATAATGACAGAAATCAAACCTGATGTCAGAGAAAAGACAAAGATATCAAAATCTAAGCTGCTACTGAAGCTGCTGCTAAAAAATGTGCTTTCATGTTGTTTCATTGAAATCTAATATTAGTTCACAAAGGGAGAAAAAAGCGTTAATGTCATAATGTGAATGGTTTTACACTGTTGCCCAGTGAGCTCATGTCTGTAGACAGACTTGACAAAACAGACAGACAGGTCAACTGAAAGCTGGATGACACATGTTGCGAGTCCACCTAGTTATCTGAATTTCTTGTGGCTAACAGTAGGTTTGCTCTATTGAAACCAATGGTACAACCAGGTATGTCTGTCTGCAGTGACAGGCGCCACAGCCCCCATTTAACTGGATGAAAATGAAGCTCAGGCAGGATGCTTCTGTTTGTTTTTCCACCGTTAAACCCTTTTCATAGCCAACAAGTCACCCTGGGGTGAAGGAGAGTGAAAAAAGAACAGTTTAATACGGCAACAATACCAATTTAAAAAAAAAAAGCCTCTTTGCTGTAAAACTCAATTTGCTTTTACGACACTTTACATCATAGGAGACAACACAACAACGAGCCGAGATCCCATTTACGCCAGTTTGTCAAATGGAAAGCTTTGTGTCCTTAGCTGAATCTCCTCTTCTGTCAGGGACCCTGACCCCATTTACAGCTTTCTCAATCTGCTCCTCCACCCTGCCACCGTGACCCAGGACATAACAGAGCAGCAACACCTTCTTCTCACTGCTGCTTTGTAACAACCACACACACACACACACACACACACATGTTTGGTTCCCTGGAGAGGTTACTGCCCAGTACTCTTTACCAAGACACTCGCATTTCCTGCACAGCCGAGCACACTGTCAACGTCTAGTATGTTTAACCCTGTAAAAGAAGGAAAAAACACACTGACACGAAGAGAGAGAGGGACTAATTATGCAAACAGACCTCTGTGAGTCAGCCCACATCTTCATGCTAAACACCACGCTGTGCATCACATCACACCTCGAAGGTCACGCACAGCAGGGGGAGACTTTCAAGATAAAGCATACGGACACAATTTCAAAATCAGGGCTTCATCACATTAAAATTTCATAATTGCTTGACAGAATGTGAAAATAGTCGATTGTTAGATTAATGCTGGTTTTTAGGCATTAGTTGTGCTTTAGTGGACAGCCTCTTGCCTGCTTTACTGGATTTATGAGCATGGCTGGAACTCCTCTTTGGATAATACACTCTTAAATTGCAATTGAACATATAAGTATGTGGTGCAGTGGCTTTAGAAACTTTTTGGATGGGGCACTTAAAAAAGGGGGCACATTGGTAAAGTAATAATGTGTTAAAACTCACATAACTTCAAATAAACATCTTTAAAGTTACAGTGTGTAGGATTTGGTGGCATCTAGCGATGCGATTGGACTGCAGTCAACTGAACATCCCTCTGCCCACTCCTCCCTTTCCAAGACTGGTAACGTGAGCCGCAGAGTGCAAAACCATGATGGTTCACCTCGCTCAGAGGACATCCTCACTGTAACAACACTATTTTAGAGGAACGGAGTGGAAGTCAGACGGCCTCTGGCGGTACCACGGCTTTGCACTCTGCAGCTCACGTTAGTGCAGTTTCACAAGTGTGCCAGAGAACTATGTGGCCTTCAGGTAATGTCAAAATGTGAAAGGCTCTCTCTAGAGCCAGTGTTTGGTTTGTCTGTACTGTAGAAACATGGCAGAGCAACATGGCGGACTCCATGTGGAGGACCCGCTCACTATATATTGCCTTTCAGAGTGACTGATATCACCTTGACAGTTCATGATAAACGCTGGTACAGTAAAAGTTCTTGTTGAGGTTTGTCTTTTGACTAACAATGGAGAATACATGAAGAAAATGCTGAATATGAGCACAAGTCCAAAGTACGTTTGTCTTCAGGAGCTGCGACGTATCAGACGAGTATCTATAAAAGTGCATTTTTGGTACAGTTTCCTTTAGCTGGCTCAGATCACATACTCATTCCTAACAAGTTCACCTGAAGAGGACTGGGGTCATGTTTACACTGAGCAGGATGAGAGAATTTTACTCTAAGATCATGGCCACTGTTCTGCAGATAAACTTTAAAACACACTTTTCCCCCCTCAGTTTTGGCCTTGCTTTTTTGCAGACAGCAAACAGAGAAAACACGTGCGAATGCTGGTGAGGACGTAAACCTTTGACATGTAAACAGTAATAATTTGTGAATCCACATTAGTAGATGATAGATTCTTCTTTTTATAGCGTGCCACAGGGGCATATGAGGGCAGTGTCAGTCAGACCTGTATGGATGTGGCGCAACAGACTGTAGGTGTGCTCGCACCCCACGATGTCACCTTCACCTTCTTTGTAACTGCATGTTGTTAGAGAATCCTTTTTTTAGGGATGAGGTTCGTCTTCCCCCTGGGTGGGAAGTTGTTGACCTGACAGCCTCCCGCTGGTTATCAGGGCACAGAAGGTGTTGAACACAGCACTACACAAAACGACGTGACACCACGCAGTGTAACACAGTTTAACACAATCTAGCATAAAACAATAGAGCGCAATATTGAACAACATGTGAGACGACACATCATAACATGAAAGTACACAAAAGGGGCACAAATATCAGTAAAAGCCACTCTGGGTCAGAACAGGCCTGCAGTCATTACTGAAAGTGGTGGAAGCTGCAATTGGTGTCAAACGCTGTCTACTTGCTATTTCCACAGAAAGTGACATTTTCAGGGAGTAAGTTCAAGAACGAACACACGCATCAGTGTGGCATTTGAGGTAATTGGCAACGGGGGTATTGAGTGTGTTCAGAGAGTCCCTTTGTTTTACTCTTCACTGTAGTGAAGATTGACTTCTCTCCGTCACTGTCAAACCGAACGGGATTAAAACAACCACTCTCGGTCAAATTAAACCACGATTACGTAACATTGCATTTCAAGGTCTGTACTGACAAACTCTTTGAAGGATTTGTGTAAATTCTGCCAATTTAAATTAAACAAAAATGAAGCATAGCATTTGTCAGAAGCCACACTGACTCATCACAGCTGTGTGACTTAATGTAATAGCCAATCATATTATTGTGGCATCATTATAGTATATAAGTCATTTTAAACTGACACTTCTCACTGGGCGTTCTCATACTACCATACTTTTAAATATGCCAGGAAAATATTTAGTATGTCTCAATACTTATAGCACCTTCAGATAGGGTCGTGTTTACAGTGTTCACAAGAATAGTCCATATGAAGACCTCCCTCTTGTGGGATTCACAACCTTGTAAATGGAAAGTTTCTGAAAAGTTAGAGTTCATGATTTGTGAATTGTGTGTTTGTTGATGTTGTCTTAAATGGCAGACCTTCACCGAAAAGAAGTTTATTCAAGTGTGCTATTATTATACTTCTTTTAAACTTAAAATAAGAGTTTAATTTTTATGTACTTATCAACTAGGTGAACTTAACTTATAATTAAAGCTGTACATAACACAGTTGGCTCATACTGACAAGTATACAGAAAAGTCTAAGTAAACTTGGCTTATAGGCCTATTTGTACTTAGTCTTTTGATGGCGATATACTTAGAGTAGTGTGTAAGGCCATGGATGTTATTTTTTTTGGTACATAATACATGAATATATTGTAATTTTAGTCATATTATAATTCTTTAAAATGTTATAATATGTCTGAGGAAAGTGTTGACATTCCCAACAGCCTCGTCTTTTTCCTCTGTCTTTATACCTTTGCATTTACTGCATTGTGTTACCTGCTTGCTAGTTTGCTAAACTGTTAGCCTCTGTGGCTTCTAGATGCCGATAATAAGATTAATATTGTTTAGCGGCAGTGTTCTCATGACTTACCAACTGAACGCCAAACATATTGTATGCACGACTTCCCATGTTGTAAACACGAGCTCACAAGTTTCATCTGAAGGCACCAATAGTGTTGTCAAATGCTGAATGCCAAAAATACCATGATGTCCTACTTCATCCCATTGCATTTGCAGTATGCAAGCCAGCAAACTTTTCTGGCTATTATGACCCACAATCCTCTGCACAGCAGATATATGAGCAAGAGGGTCAAAGTTTAATTAAGGCACAATGTTATGACGAAGCAGTATGTCCCAACTGTATGCATATTGCATGCAACAGTATGTGCAGTATGTAAGGGCAGCTGCAGTACGTACTAAAAGTAAAAAGAAAAAGTATGTGATTTGGAACGTAGCCTATTACTCTGCTGATTAGGCTCCTGCCGACGCCATTTGCTGCTGCAGCTCCCTCCACCACCCTAACCTCCTCCTTATTTGCTTAAGCTTTCTGTTAATTTGCAAATGTTAATTTTAGTTCATGTCTGTTAATTAGCGGAGGATTAGTTGTCTCAGCAGAATCCTTGTTGTTGCCTGGATACTTCCCGTGGTCAGCGGTCAACAAAGTCAAATGTATGAGCTCATAATTAAGTTGAAATTGCAGTATAACTTGGACAATACACTGCAGCTCACAGTACTGTATGTTCTGACTTCCCCACATTCCACAAGGCTTTGTGATCTGACATTTGTTTAAGCAATGTCTGGTTGAAAACACAAGGCTGAGAGCTGCTTCTTTTCCGTTGGTCATGTAGCTCCAGGGTTGAGTCAGCAGTTGGACAGGGACACAAGGTTACATAATCCGTATACCCTTTTGTGAATGTGTGTGTGCTCTTATTTAATTGATGCACTCCTCAGATTAAACATAGAATGTGAGCCTATTACATAAAAACGCAGCAACTATGACAACTTTATTCTCACCGAGAGCCTCTTGATGCACCTGGTCATGATTAAAATCATTGATATGTTTAAGGCACTGGGGAAACTTTGTTGCATGTTTTCACCAGTTTCCTGTCGCATTTACAATATCGATACAATATCAAAATTATGAAAATCTAGCAATACGATACGTATCATGATACGGTGGTTACAGCTCAGTATATTGTGGTACGGGGGCTGGAGCCGATCCCAGCTGGCATTGGGTGAAGGCGGGGTACACCCTGGACAGGTTGCCAGTCAGTCTCAGGGCACATAGAGACAGACAACCATTCACATTCACAATTTAGAGTTATCAATTAACCTAACATGCATTTCTTTGGATTGTGGGAGGAAGCCGGAGAACCTGGAGAAAACCCAAGCTTAGAGAACATGCAAACTCCACACAGAAGAGCTCCAAGTCAGATTCGAACCTGTGACCCTCTTGCTGTGAGGCGACAGCGCAAACCACTGCACAATGCAAAAAAATGATCTGAGCATCAATTCATAACTTCCTTCATTTTTAATAGTATGTAAGAACATGTTTAGGAAGAGCTGGAAAGACGAGAATGATCGTCTTTGGTTTAAAAAAAAAAAAAAAAAAAAAAAAAAAATCAAGGCTCTACAGTACACTCAAGGGCACCACAGGAGTCTCATATCACCAACAAGGAAGTGACGGCCAAGGAGACTGAAAGAGAGCCAAGAGAGTTCAACATGACGGAGCAGAGACAGACGCACACACACTGTAGCCTCCACAAAGGACTTCTACTTACTAATCTACTTACTTAATCCTCGCTGTTCATAAGGGGGTTTTGTATGTGAGTGTTGTGGATGTGGGATGCTTCCACTTCAGCAGGTTAATCATTTCCATATGCCCTCTAATCATTCTACCACACTCACACTCATAAGATGTTCTGTAAAATGTGCGCCATGAGGCTGGCATGTTAATGAACGTGGGGTAAACAAGCTAGTCATTATTATGAATTATTAGGTGGAATTTATGCAGTCTTGTTCTTAATGGTGTATAACCTTGAGGCTTGTCCGCTCTTTCAATTCCCAATTATGCACACACATACATATACATAGGCCTGCACACGCACAATTTGACAGGGCAATGCTCCTGACAGCTTATCAGGGCAGGAATTCACTAGTCCTTGGACATGTGAAATGCACCATGGAGATATCACATTGAGAGTTAACCCTGTCACAGCCAGACAGGACATGAACCCTGTACACTGTGAAGCCACAACAAAAAGCACTGGCGCAATAACAAGGTTCTCCATCACTGCAGCACCCAAAAACGATTCCTAGAAAGCTCTCATGCAGATGTACCATCGTGTTTCCAGGGATGAAACAGTGGTGCTCATTTTACTTTTGATTAGCCAATACCAAATGCATTAGCCAATACCAAATGCATTCTTTCATTCTTCTGGGGGCGGCAGTAGCTCAGTCCGTAAGGACTTGGGTTAGGATGTGGAGGACCCGGGTTCAAATCCCCCATGGACCAAGACCAACTGGTTGCTGGAGAGGTGCCAGTTTACCTCTTGGGCACTGCCGAGGTGCCCCTGAGCAAGGCACCAAACCCCCAACTGCTCTGGGCGCTTGTCAGGAGCAGCCCCCTCACTCTGACATCTCTCCATTGACATGTATATGTACTGTGTGAACTGTACTGTGTGAACAACAGAGTGTAAATCTGAATTTCCCCACTGTGGGACTAATAAAGGAATATCTTTCTTCTTTCTTTCTTTTCTTTCTTTCTAACAGCCAGCAGAGGGCGACTCCGCTGGTTGCAAAAATAGTCAGATTGTACAGAAGTCTATGAGAAAATTATGAATTTTAGGGCCATATTGAGGGGGACAAAAAATCAGAGATTACGATAATAAAGTCATAACTTTGAGAAAAAGGTTGTAATATTAAAAGAATAAAGTCATAACTTATGAATTTATTCACATAATATTACAACTTTTATTCTCGTAATATTATGACTTTATTCTTGAAATCTCAGATTTATTTATTTTTCCTCAGTGTGGCCCTAATAATATTATAGAAATTAATCCTACTTCTCACTTGATTTATTACCTCAGTAAACATTGTAAACATGAGTTTATGGTCTCAATCACTAGTTTCACGCCTTCTTCAATACAGCATGATGTTCATTTTAAATTATGGTCCTATTTAGAGTCAAATAGACCATAATGCAGGGCACGCTTTGGGGGCGTGGCTACCTTGTGATTCGTCTTTAACCTTTTTACAATGTGTTTTCAGTTCATCAGAGTTCATTTTTGTACATGTTGCTGGCCTAAAATGCCTGATTTCATTACCTGTAAGGAGATGAGCCACTGCGGAGGAGCTGCAGGTGCGTCTGCGGCCGCAGGAGGGCAGAGCTGCAGGTCCGCAGCAGGTGACCGGAAATGATACGCCATAAATGTTTGCGTTCACGGCCTAGGCCACTTCATGTACAGCCAAATTAAGGATCTCATCCTGGTTATAATTAGCAATTACAGCACGTCGGCATAATTAAAAAATAATAGTAATGTTTCTGCTGTTTGAGACTGTTGATCCCTGATGTAGGTAGAGCCTCATTCAGCCCAAACGTTTTGAATCTGAGGAGCAGAGAGACCTGGTGGACTTCTTGTACTGGAGCAAAGAGGCCAAGTGGACGTGTTGTGCTTTGACAATGAGAAGACGTTTAACTTGGATCAGACTGTGGAGGACTTCACTGCTAAAGACCTAGCTGAGGGCCTTCAGACAGGTGAGTAGCTACAACAACAAACTACTGAGCTCTTGCTGAACGTTGCCCAGACGTGCGCTAAGTGGTGCGTAAAAACGGTGCACGTGTGATATGTGTGTTTGTGGCTGCAGCCACAGTGGAGTTTATATAGTTTACACATTATCCGCAACGTGTTGTCTGCTATGGTGGTGTTTCAGGTGGTGTTGTGTCCATGGCTCGTTTTTAATTCCAATTATTTTTGGAGTTGTCTGAGTTTTGTCTCTGGTTAATTCTTGTGAGGCTGCACTGAGGAAGTTGTATATTTACTAGAGCTGTCAATCGATTTAGATATTTAATTGTGATTAATTGCATGATTGCCCATAGTACAAATTAAGCACACATATTTTATTTGTTCAAAATGTACCTTAGGGGAGATTTGTGAAGTTTTTAATAAACTTAGCAACATGGGAGTGGGGAAATATGCTGTGTTTTGCAAATATATGTGAATATTTATTATTGGAAATCAATTAACAATACAGAACTTTGGCAAATATTGTCCAGAAACCCACAGAGGTACTGCATTTAGCATAAAGAGTATGCTGAAACCATAACATGGCAAACCCAAGCCCAAAAGAAAACAACAGCTGTCAGCGTGTCAGTGTGCTGGCTTGACTATGACTTGCCCCAAACTGCATGATTATCATAAAGAGGTCATGTCTGTAAAGGGGAGACTCGTGGGTACCCATAGAATGCATTTTCATTCACATATTTTGAGGTCAGAGGTCAACTGACCCCTTTAAAAATGGCCATGACAGTTTGTCCTGGCAAAATTTAGCATAAGTTTGGAGTGTTATTCAACCCCCTTCATGACAAGCTAGTATGACATGGTTGGCACCAATGGATTCTTTTGATTTTGTGGTTTAATATGATGCCATTTGTGCAGTATCTTATCATCACATTAACTCTGACAGCCCTAATATTTATATAATTCATAATTAGATATATGCGCAGCCTGCAGAATGCCCATCTGTTGCTTTGGATATTAGGGTTGTTGTGATGTTGTGTATAAGTTGATATTTAATGTAATCTCTTGTAGCCTAAAGATGGTCTTTAATATTATTCTATAATATTAACAGCCTAGTATTGTATATTATCACCCCCCTTAAAATGGCAGTAACGTGTACTCAGATGACATTTTAATGACCTACTTTTTACTGTTACTTGCACAACTATTTTTACTTTTCTTCTACTTGAGTAAAATCTAAAGTACTTTTACTTCTCTTTCCACCTCTGTTTCCTGCCATGTTTGATTAGGCACTCCACTGTTTGATGCTCTTGCTTTACTGTACCAATGGCTTGTTAGAAGTGGCTGTAGTCCTTCAGTTTGATCAACAGGTGTCAGAGAGCACTTCTCTTTCATATGTGGGATTGAGCTCAGGAATCCCACTGTGAAAAGCCGGCTACTCTTTGATCACTGATTCATTCTGATCCAGAGCTAAAGAATAATCAGTGTTGTGAAAATGGGACACGGGCCTGTTAACAGCCTCAGTGGAGCTCAAATGGTGGTGTCCAGAGAGCTGTACAGAAATAGTTGACCTTTTTTAGATTTTGGTCTGTGAGTGTGAGGATTTTAGTTACGACTGGAACAAAATATGTTTGTTTTAGAGTGAAGTCTGATTCCTCTGATCCCACTTCTCATAACTGGAGCAGATGCTTTGGTTGACTAATTTTTGGACCCATCCACTTATTATGCATCCATTTGTATTAAAGGTAGGAAAAAGTCATTATTTTTTCATTATGTTTTGTGTTGGTTACCTGTCCACTTGATAAATACAATACAGGCTTCTTTTTAGGTTTACAGTCTCTTCTCTTCTCTATGTTTTATGAGCTATATGCCACCAATTATATGATGATATTATATATATAATTACAGTCAGTTTATTTATTGAATGGTTTCTGTCTTAAGTCTCATTTAAATAGGTAAAATATAGAGGTCTTCTGATGCCATTTTTTCCTTCCTGATACTGATTCTGATAATTGTGGTATCGGCTGATTACTGAGTACCAATCTGACACTGATTTTAATATATACTGATGAATAAAAACAAAATAAATGTATATATAAATATAATATAAATATATATATGTATACGTATATATATTACACACAGTGATTGTAATTATTATTATTTATTTATTCAAAATAAACTGTACACACACTGTCTGCTACACCTACGGTCACAGCTATAATACCACCGACAACCCTACACTCACCGCCGCCACACACACACACACACACACACACACACACACACACACACACACACGGTCTGTTGGAAACTCGCTAAAGTTATGCTGCAATGACAGAGCGTATGTGTGTGGTGGTGAGCACAAAGCTACCAGCAGAGCTGCAGCTGCTAACGTAGCACCATTTGTCTGATAATCGCTAAAGTTAAGCCGGGCAACTAAATGATGCAGTGGTGGTGGTGGACTTTTATTGGGAAAGTGGCTGCATGCTGCATACACGCAACACCGTGACTGCTACCATAGCTCCCTTGACAGTGAACTGGGGACAGTGAATGCAGCAGGGTGGCTGCTAACTCCTGATGGGTGAACTGAGGACTAATCTTGTTGGTCAATGGTTACATTTTTGAAAATTAAATTAGCATCCCTTTTTTTGGCTAAACATTTTTTTTTCCTGGGTTAATGAATTATGGTATTGTATCGGTTCATAAACTAGCGTAAGCGCCGATACCCGATCCTTAATTTTGGGTGGTATCAGACACATTTCCAGTACTGGTATTGGCTTCAGGTACTGGTATTGGCAACAACTCTTTGTTTTCCTCAAAGTTCAAATGCAAGGCTTAAATACAAAATGTCCTCAATATGTCATTTTTATCTGGCTGCTAATCAGTCACTAATACACCATGTGCCCAGTCTGCTTTGTCCTGATCGGAGGTCCAAAATCACACGCACTGCTACCCCCCCCCCCTCAAAAAAAAACCATCTTAGGAAACTTTGCAGTGATTTAAATGTTTTTGTTCTAAATGTCTCAACATTATCTCTAGCACAGTAGCTAAAATATGTTTACTACAGGCAGAACCACTCACAACTTCCACCCTTCATGCAATTCCAGCAGATTTTTTTGGCCTCTACCAACATCAAAGCATCACTGATAGTGCCAGCTGGACTGCAACAGCAGTGGTGGGATTGTGTGTGTGTGTGTGTGTGTGTGTGTGTGTTAGAGAGTGAGAGACTTGGACTAAGGCCCAACAGCCATTGGCATATTTGTGTTGATAAAAACATCTTCACACACCTTTATCTCTGGATGCTGTGACATTTATCCAGAAGAGGAGTTGTTGCTGTTGTCCACTGAGGACAGTCCTCACTGAAGGACAGAAATGTCTGGATGGCTCTACAGGCCGATCCACTCGAATCTCTAAAACACTGCTCACTGCTAATTGTTTGACAGGATGTCTGAGGACGGCACTGTCTGTACCCTTGGGCACGATCTGAGCTCTGTGGGGTCTGGCCCTGGACGTTTAGCACCTTGGATTTATTACCCGAAAGGAATGCTCTGCTTCTATCTAACACTCTTGTGTTGCAGTATATAATTATTTATCAAACACAGAATAAGTAATTATTTCTGACAGACATCTTTAGCCAAAAGGTGCTGAGAAAGACCGAATGGGGATCTGTTCCATTCACTGTCTTAGATGCGGTGCTATCGTTGACCACTATATAGATCATTTGGGTGCTATTTAAACCTGAATATCCCATAAAGCAGGAAGCTGTTACTTCTGTCTGTGTGGAAGATGCATCATGTGCAGTTTTCAGAGGACAGCTGGTGTTGCCCATCAAGACTTCGAAGCAGCTGGGACTCCTGGTGGCGACCAAAAATGCTAATTAAAAATTGAAAATTTGAAAGGCTACAATTTTAATGAGATGTGAATCATTATGTGATATTTCATAATCCCAGGGAAAACATCAAGCCACCAAATCACCATTTGGACAAAGTGCTCATAGAGTGATCAGTGTGAGTGGTTTCTAGCTGGTTGGAGCTAAAGGTTAATTATTGTTTGTTTGGCTGAAGCACCTTTTGTTGTATTCAAAAGTATTTCTTTGTGGCACTTCATTAAAATGCACATGTTTTCTGGTATTCTGCAGTTAATGTCAACATCGTCTCCTTCAGCACGTATTTGATGACATATTTCTTTTTTCACAGTTTGAATGAATTGCATCTTCAATAGGAACTTGTAATCTACTTAAACTAGTTAGCCTAATAAATTACTATGTCATTCATTACAGACTTGTCCACCACTGACTTCTCTTCATACATTCCTGTGTGATGGTCCAAGATAGAGTCCTGACATTTGGCCCGATAATAAGACTATAGCATCCTCATTATTCAAGATTTACGACCATAATCGTCCACACTGTGGTGCTATGATTAAAGGGTTTGCTAAAGAGGCCATGCATTCTGTAAACTGACCAATCTCAGCACTGTTTTCATTCGTGTATTCATTGTGATACAATCAGTTTTGTAGGACATCGCTCTAGAGTTGAACATGACAAAACTGAAGCCTGCACACAGAAGTTATGGGGGCCGTAGAAAACATTAGTTTTTACTTTGTTAATAGATCAACGAGTCTACACCGGTGTTTCCAATAAATCAGGTTGATTAGACCTGCGGGTTCAAGTTAGGCGGAGCTATGCTTGGTTAACCAAACTCCATGTCACCAGGCTTAGTGTAATAATAAGAATAATGAAAATAAAGGTATCCTGAAGTTAAGGCATGATCCAGAGGCTTTAAAGGAACACTGTGTAACATTTTGAGGGCTCTGTTAGGGCTCCGTTAGCAGAACATATAATATTCATGGCTACAGTATTTTTTCATTAGTACATAATCACCTGAAACTAAGAATTGTGTTTTTGTTGGCTTTGAATGAACCCTTCATATCTACATAGAGAGTGGATCCTCTTGACAGAGTCCACGTTGCTCTGCAATGTTTCTACAGTAGCCCAGAACTGACAAACCAAACACTGGCTCTGGAGAGAGCCTCTCACATCTTTACGTTTACCTTAAGGCCGCCGTAGATTTCTGACACGCTTGTGACGTACCGTGGTACCGCCAGCTGACTTCTGACTTCTGTTGCTCCTGAAGTAGTTATATCATGGTAAGGATGACCTCTGAGTGAGGCGAACGGCGTTTGCACTCTGCAGCTCACATTACCACAGTCATGGAAAGGGAGGAGTGAGGGGAGGGGGGACTCTGTTGGTTGCACTCTGCAACCACACCACTAGATGCTGCCATAAACTGCACTTTTAAGAAAAAGTGTGTTTTGAAACAAGGGGACACTTCATAATAACATGAACAAAGTCAAAGTTACCAAATCAATAAGAACAAATGAACTGCTAATAAACAAGTAGATTGTAGTAAACAGACTGCTAGATATCAGTATCTGTTAGTTTCTGTCATGCTGATAGTTTTATTCATGAATCATTACTCGTTATTGAACTATCACAAGCTAGCAAATAAATACCAAGTGTTCCAGCTGATTGTTCAGATGCATCAATTAGGCTGACGATGTCACAGGCTTAAACTGTCTGTAAGGTTCCACATTGACACATCCAGTAGGCCTTTTTCACTGAGGACATGTAGTGGAAGCACAGGTATAAATGATAAACTTAATGATGGCTAAATTCCGTTTAGCTGCTTCGGTTTCAGGGTGCTGATATTGTGCTCGCCGGCTTAGTGGGCCACTAGAATAGAGCAGAACCATCGTTAATGTTATTAGCACACCTGTGCTCTTCCCGCTATGCTGTGACAAAGGCCTATAAGCTCTCAATACTCAGTTCCCTCCTGCTTCCATTGTTTGTGCTAAGCCAGACTTATCACATCCCTGACCACGCTACCTACTGAATGCACAGAGAATATTGATATGATATTGACCTTCTCATCCAAATCCTGGCAAAATAAGCAAACAGACATGCTCACTCTTCATTCAGAGAGCGGTCACTATGCAGATTCACAAAATCGAGGAAATCGCCTCAGCTCTAACACAGCTTGTGGTCAAGTAATTTAATATACTATAAATATAGAGTTTTTCAGACAAACATTCATTATTACCTCCTTACATGTTCCTCACTACTTCCTCCCTTTCTTAGGATCTTGTTCTAACTTTGCATCTATGGACAGTGATGATAAAAGGCACAGATGTAAAGACATAAACAACATGTGCTTCAATAAAAGCCACAGCGCTCTCAGTCATATAGCAGCCTTTTACACAAAGACGTCCACCCAACCAGCTGTCACTGAATAAAATTGTAATTGCCTGGCACAAAGAATGAGAGGAAACCACCTTCACTTTAAGCACCCTAATCTTGTTCTGTTTATTCTCAGATGCTGTTTGAATTTGTCTTCTGCTGTGTTGAACATAATGCTTGCATGGATTATGCAGATGTGTGAGGAGCAGAGGTTATTTTGTCTGATTTCTTGAAAGATCTCAAGTGATGAGCGGTTTTAATAATTATTGTGCGTACTGTTTGCTGGGACGGTTTTGAAAGCAGGAGGTTCAGCTGTTTTAGCTGATTGTCAATACCAACCGGCAATTAACTGTCTGTCTTGCATCAGACATCACATTTATTCATATGTTTTATTTTGTATTATTGTCATTCTTTTGTCATTTAAATGTAGTATTTTAGTAAATTTTGGGGGGTAAAGTCTAAGCAATGTTCAGTTATTGTCTTCTCTAAAGCCTATAATGTTGTCACAATACTGTAATTTCTGAAAAAAATGACAGCACATTGAGGTCATAAGATTTTTATTAAAAGATAAATAGTGGTGTGTGTGTCAGCTTGCTGTCGGAGAGAGGAGATCGATATAGATAGGCATATGTTTATATGATAAGTTTCAAATATTCAGTATTGACACGTATCAGTATTCTTGACAACACCTCTAAAGCCTGTGATTTATGTTAGCAATGTGAATAGCCACATTTGTCAACAAAAATGACCAATCATGAACAGCGTCTTTTCTTCATCATGCTGTGTTTATTGTAGGGTGTCACATTGATTTGTCATAAGCCAGATGCAGGGTTACCGGCCTGCAGTGACTCCTCATTTCCTGTCCCTTGTTGTCACTGTAAAAAATGTGAACAAACATGCTTGATTGTAATCCATCAATAAAGCATGAACATGTCATCTTGGAGACACAGTTCAGCAACCTGCAGAATTGGTTACATGATCATCTTGTCTGTTTCTCTCAGACGTGCGGCGGCGGGGCGCTCAGATGGCTGCAGCCACACAGCTGGGCCCGCCGGTGGTCAGCTACAGTTAAGTGGCTCGGGCAGCAATCAAGCAGCTGCAGAACAAACCAATACACACAACAAATGAGGGGCTGGCAGTCCCCTGCTTCAAATTCACAGTTGGTTGCTGTAGAGTCATCCATCCAGCAAATCTGTTCCCCCCCTAATTAAGTTGGAAAGGGGGAGTGAGAGGGTCATTAAACACTTATTTATTTGGCAAACCACTGGTACAGAACGGCAATCGTATTCTTCTCACCGGGTCATATAATTGGTCTGAACAATGATAAGCTTAGCGCCATGCAGAGTGACGGGCAAGGGTGCTTGGTGGTGCTGTAAATTGAGCTATGCCTGTGGCACACAAACTTTGATCATTACATCCTCAGCGGGGGATGGCGCTGATGAATACCCGCGTTGACCTCAAAAGCTCAAACGCATTTTGGTAGCTGAAGTCAGCTCACACATAATGCTTTATTGCTGGAAATGAAAACAGGATAGGTGTCCTATGAGAAGTGGTGGTATACCAGGTGCGATTGCATCACAAACGAGCAAAAAAGAGGAGAGGATTCAATTTGGGGAGAAGTGTATCACACGGCCAGAGTGGCCCTTGTGCTTGTCAGAGATTGGGAGAGAGGAGCGTTAATCATGGCACACAACCCGCCACCTCCAGGGCTACAGCTCTGGCTGTTTGAGCATTCTGCAAACTGAAATACAGTCGGTGTCACAGAAAAGGTCAATGGCATTGTTAGGAGGCCCTGTGAGGACACTGAACAGGTGCTCTTTATTTGACAAATATAAGACACTGTGCTCCTCTAGACTCTGTTCGGAAAGCGGTCAGTAAATCAGGTCAGAACGTTCGCACAAACCAGCTCTCAGATTATGAAATTTACTGTCGTTTGTACAAAGGCGTTCTCGTACAATCGGTAAGTTTAGCTTTATGAATTTCAAACCCAGTTTTTGGTACTATTTATGGCCAGCTTGTTGTGCAGTAGCCATCCAATGTCTTTACCAGGGCTGTCAAAGTTAACGGGATAGTAATGCGATGACTTTATGATAATCACATGCAGTTTTGGGGCAAGTCATAGTCAACTCAGCACACTGACACGCTGACAGCTGTTGTTGGCTGTTGGGCTGCAGTTTGCCATGTTATGATTTGAGCCTATTTTTATGTTAAATGCAGTACCTGTGAGTATTTCTGGGCAATATTTGTCTTTGTTTTGTGTTGTTAATTAATTTCCAATAATAAATATACTGTATACATACATTTGCATAAAGCAGCATAGTTGCTCCCTCCAATGTTGATAAGAGTATTAAATACTTGATAATTAAGTTACATTTTGAGCAGATAAAATTGTTATTCATTTCTGATTAATCATGTGATTAATCAAATTAAATATTTAAATGTATTGACAACCCTGGTACTGACATTCGGTATGTTTATATATTGTATATAGTAATTGTTACTGTGTTGGATTCAGATTGCCTACCAAAGCACAAGAGATTCTGATGCATGGATACAATACCAAACTCTATCAAAATGCTCTCCTCCTCCTCCTTTTGAATTACATTGGGGGGGGGGGGGGGGGCTGGAGCCGATCCCAGCTGGCATTGGGCGAAGGCGGGGTACACCCTGGACAGGTCGCCAGTCCATCACAGGGCACATAGAGACAGACAACCATTCACGCTCACATCCACGTAATTTAGGCAATTTAGAGTCATCATTTAACCTAAAATTGCATGTCTTCAGACTGTGGGAGGAAGCCAAAGTACCCGGAGAAAACCCACACTTAAACAGGGAGAACATGCAAACTCAACACAGAAGAGCCCCAAGCCGGATTCGAACCAGCGACCCTCTTGCTGTGAGGCGACAGTGCTAACCACTACACTACCGTGCAGCCCGTGATCGTTTCAGGCATCTAACTAAAAACGCACTCAAAAAACCTATTGACTTCCAGATGCGGGAACCGTAAGTGCGACAATGCTAACTCATTTCCGGGTTTTTGGACTCATTCCTGCACCACTCTATAGCCAGAGACTAGGTGTTGAATGAGAGATCCCAGTATAATCTGGTACAATACTACAACAGTGATTTTCAAGCTACTCGGCACAGCAGACAGCTGTTATGATATCAATGTGCAGCATTGCAACACGTCGTAACACAGATGAGGAACTAACGGCAGTCACTTGTCCATGAAGTGTGGAAGTGCTGCAATCAATCCTGATTGGCCGAGACGTGGAGACGAGAGGGATGTTGGCACTTCAGATGTTTAAGGGGGGTCAAGTGCCATCGATCTCAGGCTTTCCACGGAGACACAGATCTGTCATCGATGAGACGGATTAAGCTCTCAGTACCAGCGCATGTTTCTCCACTGCCCGTCATATCCTCACGTCTTGTCTGCAGCGTCCGCTCTATGACTCACTTTCCCATGAGTTTTCTTTGTGGGTCCGATGCTCCTGTGGCATGAACTGCTCACCGAAGGAAGTGTATGAGTGGAATCTGAGACAGGTTCAGTGGGAGGATGGAATGTATTTACACTTATCTATACATAGAAAAAAGTTAGTTGTTGCTTGTTCATTTAGCCTATATAGAAACTTCATTGTCCTTGAATACTGATTTTATTTTCCTAAATAAGTCTAATTTTTGCTGTATAATTTAGGGCTGTGCAATTAATCAAATTACAATTACAATATTGGCTTCCAACGGTTATGATATAACAAGATAATTGCCATAGAAGAATTATTTTGCAGCATTCTGTTTAGTAATGACATTCTTGTTTTTCTCATGTTAGGCCTATGAACCCAGGACACCCATTTTCTTTACAGCGGTGTTTACCAGAGCACAAAGTTCTTCATACATCCAGCCTCTTAATTTAGCTCTCAAAGTGCACCAGATTGATGCTTTTATTTTCTAAATGTATGATGTTTCCAAAGTCAATGAGCAATCGTGTTAAATAATCTCAATATTGACCAAAATAGTTGTGATTTTTGTTATAATCAAGCAGCTCTAGTAGAGATGTCCTATTCTTGTATGTTAGAATCCATCATAAAGTAATCCTTAAAACTGCACATATCAGTATTTGTATATCAACAAATAGGTCTAAATATATATAGCCTAATGTGAGAGGGGTGTTTGTAGTGATGAATCCACAAGTAATTTTCGTCCTCAATTATTAGCCGACCTTTCAGTTCCCCTCAGCTCTATAGTGTTTTAGCTTCTTTTAGCTTATTGTTTTTGTTTTACATCACATAACTTCTGTTTTTGTGCAGACTCACTTCTCTGATCAGTCTCATATTTATAGCATAGACTGTATATAAGCAGTGGAAGTGGACGTAGTCACCGTGACATTACTCATTGGTTAGTGGACTGATGTTTTGAAGCCTCAAGTTCGTCATTTTGGCTGTCGCCATCTTGGTTTTCAACTGTTACCATATTGTTTTTTTGCAACCAGAAATGACACAAGAGGGTGGAGCAAAGTATAATTGAATGCTGAGATATTTTCAGGCGACCATAACGTTATAATTAGCTTTCATGGACTGAAGACAGTCTGTGAAAGAGTTGAAGTTGTAAGACAAAAACGCTGACAACACCCAAACCGGACAGTGCCATGGTAGTGACCTGTCAGTCACACGGTAGTCACACCCTAAAGCATACCCTTCTTTATGGTCTATTTGACTTTGGGACCAGAATTTACTAGATGAACGTCATGACTTTGTGATTAAGACCATAAACTCATGTTTACAATGTTTACTGATGTTTACTCATTTTCTCATAGACTTCTATATAATCACACTTGTTTTGCAACCAGAGGAGTCGCCCCCTGCTGGCTTTTAGAAAGATTGCAATTTCAAGGCACTTTTGCATTAGTTTCACTTTTCAGACCCTGAGTTTGCCCACTGGTTTTAGTTTCTTGTAGGTTATTATTTTGGTTTTATGGCCCACAATTACTTTTTTGGAGCAGATTCGCTTCTCTGATGAGTTTTGTGTTTCTAGCCACAGCAGGCAGCTTTTGTCAGTAAGAAAGGCTTTGATAAATCCACATGCTACATGCCCAGCACCAAACATCAGACAGGCAAAGTTAGCAACTGGCTAGCTTAGTGAAGCATTTAGCAGCTAAAGACTAAGATATTTCCCTCAAGGTTTGGTGGAGTCAAAACAAAGCTATAAAGGGAGGGTGAATATTGGAATTGAATTCCCCCTGATGGACAGAAACACAACTTAAAATGACTGCTCATGTTGTTCTGTGTGTGCTTGATGTGTAAACAGGCAACTGCTTGCTAACATGTTAGCCACAGCAACCATAACATGATGTAAATGTTGTGTTTTCAGCTTGTTTTGCTGCCCCAATTATATATTAGACATAAAATCAGTTATTGCTACTTTAAAGGCGAATGATGCTCACATAAATTATTTTTTAAGTGAATCAGAGTCATAGATACGAGGAATGTGACTCAGTATTTTATGCATCTCTCTAAACTACTTTATGCACACTACTTCTGTATGTACACAAGTAGTGAAAAAATAGGTGGATATATAAATATATAAAAGCACCAATGACGATAACAATAAAATAAGAATATTATTTTTAAAAAAAATGTCAATATACAAGTGAAGTACTTTGGAAGTTGTAAATAATACAAATGTGTTTATTCTTTAAATTAATTTAAAATAAATAATGAATGGATATACATGGACTGGATGATTATGTACAGTGTGTACAGGCAAAGATGTCTATATACAGTGTATCCACAATGAGTAGGATTTATATTGACAGTGACAAATGATATGTATATATTAAAAAAATGTGAATTAAAGCCTTTATGAGCTTTAATAAAATGGCAGTGACTGTAATAATATATGTGAATACATTATACTTCATAGTTTATATATTCAGTGAAGTCGTGCTAGTTTGTGAAAATGTGCTGAGTCTGCGCCTGAAAAATGCATTGCACTGCCAAATATTGTGACTTTATAAAGGTCTGTTTTTACTGCTATAAGCCTATATAACTTTTTTTTTTTTTTTTTTTTTTTTTGAAATTTGCTCCTCCATTCTTGAGTGCCACATAACATTCCCCTTAAACCAAATTGCTTGTCATTTCTATTTTAGAGCCTATCTTGCAGACTGTTTGGTGAGTTTGCGACTCTTTGAAATCAAACATTTGCAGGTTTAATTGGCTTTTCCACTCCTCGATGACTTTACAAAGCACTACTATTCAGAAATGAACCATGCTGTGGAGAGGTGGGAATTGGTGTAGACAAAACACCGAGCAGTTGGATATGGATATGTGAATTCAGCAAACAGCTGCTCTCCCTCTCATGAAATACTGGCATAAATCCAGACTCTCAGTAAAAAACTGTAGACTCCAGGGCCTTGTCACCGTCCTTTGTGTATTCTCATTTTCATCTCGCTCAAATATATACAGTATACAGACAGATTGAAGTCTCTCAGGCCTTAATCTCTCATATTTGCATGATAACACATTAAGTCCTGAGAGATGTTTGTTCCATGCAGGTAGATTTTTTTTTGTGATTGCACATCCAATTACTGAACTTTATTGTCAAAACCGATCTGTTTCCTTTACATGTTGAGGTGACAGTGAAACAGAAAAAAACAACATAAAAAGAGCTTTCAATTTGGTAGCTTGTAAATCCCCCCAATTAGTGCAGCATGTGGAGGAGTAGGTTTTTCAGGGAAAGATATCTCACAGGAAACAGTCTTCAGATTTCCAGCATAATCACCACGTGCTTTGCTCAAGCAGAAATTATCAATGGATTGCAGATTGCGCATACATATGGGTTTATAGTCATGTTATTGCGTGTGTGTTTTTGCTCTTTTTTTTGATGCAGGTATAAATTGACTAAATGCATAATTGCACTGTTGATTGTAAATTGCAATATTAAATAGTGAAGTATATGAGAATATTACCTATATTTCAATATTTGCATTTTTTTATGATGATGACTTGTAGTCTCTTTTCTGCAGAGCATTAATTAGTGAGTTAGTCCACCACATTTGCTGTTTCTGTTTCTACCTGCCAGGATCAAGCGCTAGTCCATTTGTATAACCTTTTTTATTTTTTTTATGATGTTCACACCAACACCAGCAGATGTCAGAAGTGTTCCTCAAAACCTGGGTGTTCCTCTAAGCACAGAGATCACATCATTGTCATCAAGCTTGTTTCTTTGCACATTTTACATGTAATACGAATGTTCAGTTGCAAAATACAGGCACAACACAAGGGGTTGGCTTTTGTCAAGGGTGTAAATAACTGACTTAAATGAGTAGGTTTTCATTGGATATGCATATATGTGTATGTGGTGGTAATTTAGTAATTAATGGAGAATGGGTGCAGAACAAAGTGGGTGCAGATAGATGAAGTATGCCAGCTGTGCACCAGAGAAAGAGGCAGATGTGGTAAGTGAGTCGGTGATGGAGGGAGAGTGCACAGATTGACTGGACAGAAAAAGAAGAAAGCATTCATGAATGAAGGAAGGCGGACTCTGACAGAGGCAGATAGACACACAAATAGACTGACAATCAGGCAGGCTGGAGCGTCCAAATAAACACGGGTACCTGTGCCTGTATGGGTAATGACATGGCTTTAGAGATGAAAGCAGAAACAATGCAAATAGCCCTCACTCTCGGCAGTTACCATGACGACCAACCACCTGAACTTGGAGGTAAGTCCCAGGAGAGGTCTGGCAGGAGGGAAGAGGAGAGGCGTGTGTGTCCTGGTTTTACAGTTTGCCAAGTCCTCCATGTGTCTCCTCGCTGCAGACAAGTTGTCCCAGTGTTGCACAATGGCGGCTCCACTGGGAAGCTCAATTTGAGGAGCTGGAAACCGCTAACCGTATATCAAACCCCACCCCACCCACCCCCAAATTTTCCTCTGCCCTCTTGTGGTCCTTCCTCATCATCCTACCTCTCCATGTCCGGTACATGTAATGGATTCTCTTTGATATGGCTGAACCTGAGTTGCCGTAACCCAAAATGTGATCAGGTACCCACTCTAAACCACCCTGCATTTTTAAGGCTGTCTAATGTTGGGGGTGGTGGCAAAATTCAGCAAGAAGTTTCTCGTCTCCAGGGAACTGGTTTACAACTATGCCAATTTTTATAAAAATGTAAAACTCACATAGTCAGCGTTGCACCAGGAGAACAGCCTCTGTATCAGAAGGTACACAGAGCCAGAAAAGACTTCTCATTTGGTTTTGTTTGTTGCTTGTGTTGACGGCCACGAAGGAAGTCTTTTCTCAAACTGCTTTTTGTTTTGAAGGAGCAGACAAAGCAAACTTTATCATTTCTGTGCACAAGCAAAACTGTGTACTCTGCTGTGTCAGTCATGGAAAAATGTCTGTCTTTTAAAACCTTCTAGGCAACAGCATTAACTAATGACAAAATAATTAGAGCTATCAATCGATTCAAATATTTAATCGCGTCTGATTGTCCATGATTAATTGTGATAAATCTCAAATTAATTGTACAATGTACGTAAGATTTTTTTTTTATCTGTTCAGAATGCATTTGTCAAGTATTTAATACTCTTATCAACATGGGACAAACATGCTTGCTTTATGCAAATACATACCCCCAGGTACTGCATTTAAGCATTAAACTATGCTCAAATCATAACATGGCAATCTCTCATCCAACGGGGAACAACAGTTGTCAGTGTGCTGACTTGACTATGACTTGCCCTAAAGTAATTGTGATTATCATAAAGTGGGCATGTCTGTAAAGGGGAGACTTGTAGGTACCCATAGAACCCATTTTCATTCACATATTTGAGGTCAGAGGTCAGGGGACCACTTTTGAAATGGCCATGCTGGTTTTTCCTTGCCAAGATTTAGTGTAAGTTTGAAACGTTAAACCTCCTCTGACACATAAGTGTGGGTTGGTACCAGTGGATTTCTTAGGTTTTATAGTTTCATATGGTGCCAGTATCTTCACTGTAGCTTTAAAACTGAGCCTGCTACAACCTAAACTTCACAAGTTGTGTTAATGTGTTAAAAATTAGTGGCGGTAAAACAGTATTTGCATAACATGTTATTATCGTGTTAACTTTGTCAGCCCTAAAAATAAAGACTTATTGTTTTTTTTATTGGAAGATATAACAAAGCAAATATTAAAAAAAACTGTAGCAGGGGACATTATAGCCTGTATTCTAAATTTCTATATATTAAATTTATAGTTAATAAAGTTAAGTCATTCATGCAGCCACACACATTGACATTATACAAATACACTGCATATAACCTCCGTACATCTTCTCTCTGGCAGTGGATCTCATGCAAAATGAGAATTTGCATTTTCAGTATATGGCAATTAATTTCCAGACTGCACCTATCGTAATGAAGCTAAGTTTTAATTACTCATTTCTGGCCAGTTATGGTTGGAACCCTAGCACACTTTTTTTTTCACAGCAGCTATAGTGGCAAGTGCAGGCGATTTTTGTCACAATCAGACCATAATTATGTGTGGGGACGCAGCCAAGCACAACATGGCCCGATGTCATTAACTTGTAGCCCACCTCAGACTGAAAGGGGCTGGGGGGTTGTCATTATTTTCTATTATTCTGAGAGCAGCACAAATCCAAATGAGCACAGATGAGGAAAAAAAAAGCAACGTAACTAAGCTTGATACCACAGGCAGCTGTTTGACATTCAGCAGTTAAACCTCGCTGTAGTGAAAAGAGTGGGGTCACAGGGATAATATTGCTTGAAGAACAACGTGAAATTTCATTAGGTTTGCTAATGCTTCCCTGACATTAGTGATAAATCCTCGGCTGCTTGCTAATGGGTGCTAAGGAAGCGGATATCTACGGCGTGTGGTAACTGTACCATGTCCAATTGCAGGTAGTTGAGGGACTCGGCTTGAATTCAGAGACATTCAGAAACATGTTGCAGCTTTGCCTTATCAGCAAACAAGATACTGAAGCAATGAGACTTTCTTCTGGCTCTCTTCTTATTCTCTGTTGTTACTGCACTGCATCCTAAACAGAGTAAAACACATCTACAAATCCAGTTTGAGCAAGAAAAAACACATACTTTTATCCAACCATGACGTGACTCCATTTTAAAGGGGACCACTTATGCTTTTGTACTTTTCCCCTTCCCTTTAGTGTTTTATATAATTTTTGTGCATGTAAAAAGACGTTGCAAAGCCCAAAGTCCAGAAAGACTGCTCCTGAACAACCATAAAACACCTCAAAGTCCCACATTTTCTTCTGTAACGTGGTGATGTCACCAAGTCACACATTTGTTTAATACCTGCCATAGTGGCTAGTTTGGCATACCCTCAAACAAAGCTAGTTGGAGCAGCACTGGAGCGGAGTCCAGTACAAGAGTTCGGTTCGGCTGACCAATCACAACAGAGTGGTTCAGCTGACCAGTCAGAGCAGACTGGGCCTATCGGGAGGGGGACACGCTCAAACAGAGCATTTCTGACAGAAGGTGAAAAGAGGTGCTGCAGCACAGGCAGTATGAGAAAAATACAGTATTTTATTTTTAACATTAAAGCATATAAACATGTTCTAGTGGAAACATAGTATGCACCTGAAAATAAGCATATTAGGTCCTCTTTAATTGTGCTGTTGTTGTTAGGGTCCAGGAGGGGCTGTGTTATACAGTGGCTATTCATGACAGACATTTTGGAATCATGGATGAATATTTCATGGCCTGATGGATTGGCCCGCGATGCCTTTGGCAGTGGATACCGTTTGTACTATCACACTGCCTTGATACGCCTCCTCCCCTTGAAATGTCAATGTGAAGTGATCTGAGATTTCCTGAAAAGGAAAACTAAGAAATCGAAACAGGGAGAGGCAGAGTGATCGTCTTACCAATAAGTGCTGATACATATTTGAATCTAATGCATGTTTCAGAAGTCAAGGGCAGTGGCAGTCATGCTGTAACGTGGAGGGGATTGTCTTAACGCCACTCTTTTACTGCCCGAGCGCCTGCTGGGCTTTACCTTACTGCTGCGCTGGTCATCTGTGGGACAGAGGAGGAGGATCCATCATGCGGGGTTCACCTCCCACCAGCACCCTGCCGAGTTGTGGAAACACCGGTCTGCGCCGGGTGGGGCTGAGTGTCTGATATCACTGACATGACATGTATCATAACAAGTGTCTGAGGCCATCTATTACCTGGCCCTTGGGGTTTTACCTTGCTTCGTCATCTCTGTGATTCTTTCTTCACAAACTGGAACTGCTGTGAAAACAAAAAACGGCAGACTGCAGCCTACAGCTGAATGAAGGAGAACACACAGAGAGGCTTTGGAATTATTAGCTTAATTAGCTCTACAGGGAGTCCAGATTGAATGATTTGCCAGAGTGATGATACTAATGCACAGGTGGGAGGAGGCCAGTGAAGCATATATGCTCCTGAAAACCCCAGTTTTATATGGACATCTGCTGTTTGGGTTCACAGAGCACCTGCCTTCCATGTAAGGAGGGCACCAGAGAATATTGTTATTCTTTTTGTAAAATTAATGGAGCATCAGCTCCTCAATGGGAAAGTAAATGAAGCATTTGAATGCTGACCCATGTTGGACTTGGGCCTGAAGTTAACAGCATTATGGATGGTGAAGCAGCCTGCTGAAAAATATAGAAGGAGTCTTTTCTGTTCTTTTCTTTTCTCAAAACAGTAATGCATGTCAAATGTTGAATAGTAAATACGGGTTGTATCTTTCTTGGTATCTTGTTCATATTTATATACATTTAAAAAATAATGTCATGACTCAGTTTATTCAGTATATTTATCATTAATGTCATCATCATTACACTGTGTGGAGTTTGCACGCTCTCCCCGTGTTAGCATGGATTTTCTCCAGGACATGCAGGTTAATTGTTGACTCTTAATTGCCTGTAGGTGTGAATGTGACCGTAAATGGTTGTCTCTCTCTGTGTCAGCCCTGTAATGAGCCTTTTTCAACCCATGAAGTGCCAATCTTTATAAGTTTGTTAAGAAATGTCCTTATTAACACCAGCACTGATGTGTTTCAGCTTAGTGTAGTCGTATCATTTACTTTACAAAAGAAAAAACATGTTAAAGCATGCAGTACCTCTTTAAGGTACCTCAGTTTCTTTGAGCAGCTCATTAGAGCTACGTTTCAAATTGTATAGCTTTTATTTTTAGTACATACTCCGTCTGCCTTTACAAAGTGTGTACTGTTGCATGCAGTATGCATACTATTGGGACATACTACTTCATCATAACATTGCACCTTGAACTTTGACCCTCTTGCTGCACAGAGGATTGTGGGTCAGAATAACCAGAAAAGCATGCTGGCTTGCGTACAGCAAAATGTGACCGTATGTAGGACAGCCTGGTATTTTTGGCATACTGCATTTCACATACTATGTATTAGGACATAATAAATCTTTTCCCAATAGTACGACAGTATGGATATTGGAACGCATAGCAAAGCTCTTCCAGCTGTTTTCAAGTTTACCCTGAATTTTGACCTTGTGGTAAAAGGAGGGAAGCAAATAGATGAGTTTCCCTACAGAGATCAATTAAGTATCACATTATTAATGGAATGAAACATTGCCAGTTTTCACTGCAGGTATATATCAGCATGTAATGGATGAACTAACTTCTGTGTCCAGGAAGTCAGCATGTTGGAATGCAAATTTTGTGGGTGGAGGAGCAATAATCAAACACACGATGCAAGACTGCATGCACCTTTGACTTTGGATTAAATCTGTATAATAGCACACAGACAGTATCATTGTTATAGTGACTGATTATGTGTAACAACTTTACTGACGTAACATGTATTTTAATGTATGTAATATTTATTGTACATTAAACAGACTAGCAGCCCAATGGGCTTTAGTTATCATCACTTACCACCTATTTATTTTAACATTTAACTTAAAATAATAAAAAACCTCATGTTGCAACACATAGGAAACTGCAGCCTGTACACTGACCATTAGGTAGAAGAGGTCAGAGCCCCAAAGATGAATCATATCCTACAGTTCTCTGATATAATCTAACAAATATCTTTCATTTCACATAACCGCAAAGGGCGAGGTTAATGTGTTTTTCTGTTAGTTAATGCAGAGATACTATTTTTGTCCTTGAAAAGTAACTAAATGTTTTATTTGGACCAGTGTAAACCTTTGATCCAGGACACCGCCATGCAGGCTTTGCCCTAACCAGATGCCTTCTGAGAGATGGTGAATTGTTTCTTATTGAGAAGACAGCTTGTAGTCTGTAGTAAGGAGCTTTATTTTGCCTTTGAACTGAGCAACTGTGGATAACTTTTCACTACTGCAATGGAGGAGCTGGACGCCAACTGTTGCCATTTGAATGCAGGTTATTTTCCAACTCATTAAGCATATTGATAACAGTAAACAAATGGTAGATTTAGAGGAGACACAGAATTGCACCCCACTAAGTTCTTTCATTAAAAGTTTTTTGGTATGACTTGCATGCATTAAGGCAACTGATACAGTATAATAATGAGCCAAATAAAGAGATTAATTTCACTAAATACACTAATCTTGTATCCTTTGTTGTATGTGAATATTATATCAGACATATTATGACAGTTGTTCCCAAGCTTTTAAATCTGTCAACATCAGATTAGCTCAAGAGCCCCTTCAGTCTTGTTCCAATTATGTCTAAATGTTGTGAATGGATTATAATTTAACAATTGTCAAATAAGAAACTGTTATACTATTTCTTTCATACAGTTAGACTGTCAATATTCTGGTTCCTGGGTGCAAAAGCTGTATGTTTCACCCATTTATCTGTCATGTTAATGAACCACTTCTGTTTAACATTTCACCTTAAACTGTTTATTCATAGCTAACTATTTAAAAACTGTTTATTTTCTGTAACGATAAATTCTGTAACCATTGGTCTGCTACTTATTCAGCTAACGTAAGATATTTCAACCATTTATCCACATTTATTATTATTGTTATTATTATATCTATTTCAACTCTTTATCCATTAGCTAACTGTTTTATACAATACATTAAGTCAATCATTAATCCACTACTTTTAACTATTTAAAAACCATTTAATTTCTGTAACTATAATTTCTGACTTTTTTTTATTTTAGCTAACTAAAGATATTTCATTTATCCATGATTATTATTTTAATATATTTCAACTATTTAACAATAACTATTTTATACAGTACTTGATGTCAACTATTTATCCACTTTTTTTATCTAACTGATATTTCAACCATCTATCCATTATTTTAATATATATTTTTATATATATTTTATATTTATTTCAACTATTTATCCAGTATTTTCTTTAGCTAACTAAAGATATTTTAACCATTTATTATTTTTTAAATATATTTTAACTCTTTATCCATTAGCTAACTATTCCATACAATAATTTATGTCAACCATTTTTTCGTTACATTTAGCTAATTATTTCTGAAGTACTCCTGTTTTGGGATTGCTGCATTATGGTACCTTTTTGGAGGAGTTATAACTGTCAATAATACATTATTTTCACATATATTCTCTTTGTATTTTAAATACAAGCTTATTCAGCCCTTTATTTTACATCTGCTGCTTCTAACTTTACTAATACGTAGTTCATAGGATAAATGCTAATGTTGTCTTTGAGGATTAAAGACATCAGTTGGTAATATATATGGTTGGATCCATTGGGAAACCGCCATTAGTGTCTGATGTTTGTGTGTTACATTTGCTTCCCAAATTGTACTACTTCCTGTCTCCTCAGAGAGAAAGGTGTTGGGTCAGATCCTAATTTAGACCAATAAATTTAGGCCCCTCGCTGCTGGGGAAGCACTGCCACGGAAAGATTGATTTTTATTGCGTCAGCCCTGAAGTGTGTTTGTGCGAGTGTGTAGGGGAACAAAGGGTGGTGTAGGGTCCATCAGCCTCCACCGGGATTTGAAATGGCTCTTGCCATCTGCTGAAAACGGTCAATACATCCCAAAGCATCATGTAGGGCCTCCCCCATATTCCTCTCTGATTGACTTGAAAGGTCACAGGCGGCATCGAGAATAAGAAGCCAATCAACATGCATGCCTTTACAGAATGCCGATATCTCATCAGCTCTTTTAAACGGTCATCATGCTGACATTAGCGCTCGCTTGCTTGAATAACCGGAGCAAAACTAAGCTTTTTGAAAGAAATCTAACCAAAGACTGGCTCCAGTATCCAATCACCTAAAATAGAAAGGCTTTAGAGACACCTGTATTGAGCTATATACCTAAATATAACCACACAAATAAATTATAGGTTTTAAAAGCCACCGTGCCAGCTCACTATTTTGTTTCCGAGAAGCGACGTGTGAGACACAGACATTGAGTTTGAGAATGCATTTTCCGACGCATTATATATGAATGAATAAATGATGAGAGGTGTGAGGCGTGTGCTTTCAGCAGCAGCAGCAGTATCTGCTTCAGACCTTAGATCTCTGAATGATCTCAAATCCTAGAAATATGATGCAAACTCTATTTAAGTGAGTATTTTTGCTCTTTCGCCATTCATAATAGTTGAATTGGAACAATGATTTGACACTGACGTCAGTATTGATCGCTGATACTGATATCATTGATTCATCATGTGAGCATTCAGTGGTTTAGAGATCCATGTGAAGCAACTTGCATCTCTTCATCAAAGAGCAGCTCATTATTGCAACGTCTCTTATATCGATCTCACAGAGATTCAGAATCCTTTTATGATCCCATATGGCAGATAATAACTGAAGCTCTGGCCTGTCTTTGTACTTTTTATATTTTACTTTATCTGTAACTCATCACTCAGATTCCTTTGCTGTCTGTGCCACCAAAACAGAAAGTAAAGAAAAGCTTCATGCTGCAATAAAAATGCCTAAATGGAGACTTAAATTCAGACGAAAGCAAGATGTGCTTTTATAAAAAACAATATGGACCCAACATGAAAGGATTAAAATAAATATGAAAATAAAACAGAATAGTGACAGAAAAATAAATCCTTATGCATTTTAGCGCATTAAAAAATTAAAGAAATGAAAACATACTCCTTTAAAAATAAACAAAGCCTTGCTCATAAAAATGGATATATAGAAATATAAAGGTTTGGTCATAAATTCAATGTCTGAGGCAGTTTCACAGATGTGTTTTATTGACTATGTGGACCGTGAAGGCAACACGATCAAAGTCAGACTTTGGACTCTGTTACATGAGTAACGTAACTGTACTATACTGTACGCACATACTGACAGTAGTTTTGGACATTACCAGACAGTAGATGCCTAAAAGCAATAAAGCAAGATCAATTCCGCATGACAAGGTGCATGGATGATGCCAGAAGCCTGTGGCCCATCCGGTTCAGCCGAGCATGAAGGGTGCAAGTATTGATAAACCACCAGACACACAGTGAAAAAACACAGGCTGAGAGAATGCAAGGAATGATTTATTAGAGGGAATAGTTGGTAATGGTTTGGGGGAAAACAATAGTGTCCCTCTGGCCTGGTCTGCATTTCATACCACTGTGATGAAGCTGTCATAAGCACCCACCACCCCGGTAATATAATCCTGTGGGGGACGCTTAGTTTTAATTTGGATGTCAGTAGAAAATGATTGACTTTTAGTGTGTGTGTGTGTGTGTGTGTGTGTGTGTGTGTGTGTGTGTGTGTGTGTGTGTGTGTGTGTGTGTGTGTGTGTGTGTGTGTGTGTGTGTGTGTGTGTGTGTGTGTGTGTGTGTGTGTGTGTGTGTGTGCGTGCGTGCGTGCGTGCGTGCGTGCGTGCGTGCGTGCGTGCGTGCGTGCGTGCGTGCGTGCGTGCGTGCGTGCGTGCGTGCGTGCGTGCGTGCGTGCGTGCGTGCGTGCGTGTGTACTTTCAGGATGAATATTTAATATTCTTGTGTGAAAACAAATTCACCTCCAAAATGTCAGTTATTAAAAAATGAATACAAAAGACTTGCTTTTAGATTGATGACAATTCATTCTGAGTTCAAGCACATAATGTTTTTTTTTTTTAATTTAAATTATACTTATTCAGTTTATTTCTCAGGGACCGTTAATATGCATTAGTGTAAATATGCCAGAATTAGCCAGGAGGCTAGTTTTCATTTGTTGTTAATTTGTGTCATTCGTTTGCTGTGGTGGTGTCCTATTATATTGTCAGGTGTCCTGTTTGTAAGTGTCAAGTGTCTATAATTAGTTATTTCTATGATTGGGTTTTTATTCCTGTATTTATATTGTAGCTTGATGTGTTTTTATGTGCTTAATGTGGAACCCAAGTCCAACCAGCTGCTTGCTATGGCACCAACTATGGAGATCCTTAATAAAATCAAATAATCATCCATAGTCCCTGGCCTGGTCTGAAGTAGGTGGCTTCAAAATTAATTGATATTAATAATTAGAGTAAAAGTAAAACGTAAACAGACATAAGTACAACACAGACATGGGCAGCAGCAAAAATTTTTTTTTGGTTAAATAAAGCAAAAAAACAAACAACTACACGCCATCTTAAATTACAGTACAGCAGAGTCTTCTTCCTCTTTTCTTCCTCTGTTTGCAGTAACAGGGTCAAGGGTCAGTCAGGGGTGATTGTAGGATCAGACCTTAAGGGGGGCTCAGTCCCTAATGAAAATGTGACGTGTGCAGTCATGCTTCAACATGGGGTTCAACACATGGAAAGGAAATTTTAAGCGTCAGACAATTTCCTGCATTCTGGGTGAATTTTTCTGCACCAGTTTCTGCCTTCTCTGCATCAGTTATGGTGGAAATGCAGTCTAACTTTGGACCTAACGTTGGATTATTTAACCTCCTTCCTGACAAGCTAACATGGTTTGAATATCAATGGATTCCTTGGATTTTCTAGTTGCTTATGATATCAATATCTTCACTTAAAACTGAGCCTCTTAAACACAGTAACGTCAGCTGGGGTCACCAGCAATCCTGCGGGTGTCAGAGGGTTTGATAATTACTTTTTAGGGATGCTGAGCTGAAATTTAGGTGTGCTTGTGCACCTATAACAAGAGTCTACAATTAAATATGCCTTGTGTTTCATTGATTCAGATTTTTCGGCCAGTGCATCCAGTTACTGTATATTCCTCTGGCCTATTATATTTACGTCCATTATTTTAACTGCGTGACGTCCTTCCAAAATAGATATTGCCTGCAGCTATGTTTGGTTTGGAAAAGTTGATAAGCCCAAGGGCTGCGGCAATTTCTCAAATACTTCATAAGCACAAAACTTAAGCTGAACTTTAAGAAACAAACAAATCTAAAATCAGAGTCATGAGATTTCACTCAACAGCAGTGATGTGGGGAATATGTTTTTGTCTATTCATTTAACAACCAGATGTCACAGATTCGAAAAAGGTTCATGATTAGAAAGGGTAGATTCACAGATGGCTGCAGACCTAGTATATAAAACCCAGTAAATTGATGCTGCAGAGTAAAGAAAATAATGTATAGACTCAGAGCGCAGCAGCTCAATAGGAGTCTGGCTTTAATACACAAGCTAGTCCCACAGTGATAAATAGATGTGGCGTGAAGTGTATCATCATCAGAGGAGCTTTATATCCTCTTGAACAGCCGTGCGTCGTAAACAGCATTTCATTAAAATGGCTTATTTCTGTCTCTCATAAAAAAATCAATGCTCTTTGATACAAGTACATACTGTAAACTAAACTGTGTTTCACCAGATATTCGGAGCAGAGTCATGGTGAGAGCAAACAGAATTTTTTTTTTTTTAAGGATAACCATGTGTACACGACTGTGTCCTCGAAGACAAACACACAAAAAAAGGAAATGGGCTTTCTTCATAGAGCCTTTAATGCTGTTATTAAAGCTTCCCTGGAAGGCTTAAATATCGACCACGAGCGTGGACTCCTTCACAGACCGTTGCACTTCGGCGTCCTGCCCCGCAAGTGCCATCAAATCAATCAACCTTTCTAATTAACTGCATCCAAATAAGGCATCGTCTTCCTTGCCTCTGAAAAGACCCCTTTACCGCATCACCTCTCGCACACAAGCATGCCCTGAACTCTGCTATTTCTGCCTCTAACCTCACAATCACTGTCCTCTCACGGCACTCAATGCCTCCCTTTAAACAAAGAGATCCAAATTATTGCCTGTTTTCGCATCCTAATATTAAAGCTCATTTATTAATTTTACATCTAGTATTTTGGAGTATAGTGATTAATAAAGAACTTATAAGGATACAGAGCGTCTGTGAACTGTTGTGGAGATATGACCAAGTATCTCTTTGATGGCTGATAAAACAGTAAGCTCTGCAAGGAACAGCTGCTCAACAGCACAAATCAGACCCTGCCAGCCAACTCCCCCTCTCTTCTTCTTCTTCTTCTTCTTCTTCTTCTTCTCCTGCTTTTTCTTTTCTTAGACTCTCTCTTCTCACTGCTTCTGACGGAGCCAGAGGAGTTCAGCTCCTTTTAGCGACGCCCCCAGGGCACTTGACAGGGTTCCAGATGTGCTCCTCCAGAGCTGTGGACCGCAGCATCTCTGGCGTCTTTCCACGCATCCAACTTTTGTTCACTTCATTAACAGTCAGTCCACATTTCAAACTCAATCTGAAAATCAGCTCCTCTTCTGCCCCCCCGTTTCTGGTTTGTAGCATTAATTGAAAAAGGCAAACTGTAATCAGATCAGCTGAATAAAGATGGGAGATATAAATGACAATTCACATGGCTCTGCATAAGAAATGAAGAGGCTGTTTGAGATAATGGGAATGTGGGTTTGATCAGTGTCTGAGTTGCTAATGGTCTGTTTTGGCTGGCGGTTTGGCTGGTCCCCCCGCCCGCTTATACTGTTTCATAACTTTAGTGGTGCTTGTTTGCACATGCAATTAAAGATAGTGATAATAACAAGAAAGTTTAAATTGAGAAATACTATCAGCTCTTTCTCAAACTCCTGGTAAAACAGCAAACAAGCCTAAAATGTTTAAGTACCTGAGAGCTGGTATGTATTAGGGTTGCACCTAATGATTATCACTGATTATTTTCCTTGTTGTGTCTGAAAACCATTATAAAGTCCTTCCAGCCAACAAAGACATTCAATCAAATATAACCATATAAAATGATTGACTGAATGACTTAACAATGAATCAATTATCGATTGTTTCAGCTCTGAACTGCAATATATTACTGAATTTCAAAATGCAATCCCTTTTGCTTGTTGTTGTTAGTAATACTAGTAATAATAAACTTTGTTTGTAAATCACCTTTCATACAACATTGCAAGTCAAAGTTCTCAAAGAAACAGTAGAATCTAAGTAAAACATATAAAATCAATAGTGCTGCCAAGCAGTGTTAAAACTAAATAAGAGTAAATGCATACATATAAGTTAAATAAAACGCGTACAATAAATAGTGCAACACAGCTAAGCAGTGTTAAAACTAAGTAAGCTAATTAAAAGCTCAGGTGAACAGATAAGTTTTTAGCTTACTTTTAAAGATATCGATTGAGTTGGCTTCCCTGATATCTAAGAGCAGTGTGTTCCAGAGTTTTGGGGCGTCAGTAATAAATGCTGCATCCCCAATTTTCCTTCGACTACTGAAGGGAGTCTGCTGTGTTCTTGGAGGCAGATAGTAAGTGAGGGAAAGTCCTGTTGAAAAATGTAATCATATTACTATACGGGATGTTATCATACAGTGTTTGTAGCTATGCTTATAAAACTAATGCACTGTAACTCATATATATCCCACAAAATCATTTAGCATGTAATCCACGTAATTGTGGACCAGGATACGTTGCACTACAACGTGTTACAACCCAACACAGCTCATCCATTTACGTTTGGAGTCTGCAGGTAGTACCTTTCTGGACAGATGGCAAAATTAGACTTAGAGTAATAACTGAACTCAATTCACAGCAAAATATTCAACTTATCAGTTTTTTTTATAGATGCCATTCAAGTATTGTGATCCCAGTCCTGAGTCCTTGTGATGGCTTGGCTTGAAAATAATTTCCTTACCTGCTTTCTCCTTCTTGTTACCATTCAGACTGTGACTGTGCCAATTATCCTCACCTGCCAACATTTCAATAGGGATTAATGGAAATAGTGCGGGGTGCCAGCCAAACAGACTCACTGGGCTGAGATCCATCACCCTAGGCATTATTTTTAAAGGCAACCTGTAAATTTTACGAAAGCAGAATATGGTTGATTTGGAAAAAAAAAATATTTAATGTATTTCAACCTGCACACATCTCTGGGTTTAAGAGAAAAAGCTGTATCAGAATCCTGTAACGCTGTAAGAAATTTGTAGAAGTCCTTTGAGTACAAATCCGCACCATCACCTGGGGTTTGATTGCAAGATACTATAACTGGCTTGTTGATAATTTAAGAGCTTATTTAATTAATGCTGGAGTCAGGGCAGATGATGAATAAAATTCCTACAGGGAGGACTCAAGTTGGAAGTACAATAACTTAAAGTGCAGGCACTAATTAAAAAAACATCAGGATCCAGGAGTCGGGGATAACGAATAATCTCCTCATGTATTTTTGGCTGCTATGTAGCTCGTGTATCTATTAAAAACTTCTCAGAGGGTGCATTTTGATACACATTTTAGATTATGTTTCATCTCTAATGCACCTATTATCTTTTTTTGACACAGAATTGATGTTATGTTGGTTAAACTACATAGCAATAACATGATCAAACCTAAACTTAACACCTTAAAACACCTTAAAGACCTGCCTGGTCACACAGAAAGGCATATGAATGACGCAGTTTGCGAAGAATTTAGCGTGCCATAAAAACTAAGTCTGGCGATATGATATACATATATTAAAAAACAACAAATTTTAGTCAGCATGCTACTGTGTAACAACGTGGATCTCCTTAATGTCCTCTTTATTGTGGAAATCAAAATGAGCCCACTATTAGCCATGGGAGCCGATCTAAGTCTTTCGGAGCTATCAGTGGGAACGTTACTAATCAGCTAGGTTTGGTTATGCTTTAGTTAGTAGTGCGCCTTTATGCCACTTCCCGTCTCAATTTATGTTTTTACGTTGAGGTGGAAGAGTCAAATGGCTGAAGATAGATTACAACACTACTACAGCAATATTAATTAAATAATGTCTGCCATGAATCATTGCATGTTAACTGTTGATTGAGTAGTAGTAGTTGAGATCATAAACATGCCTGTATAAATATGCTATGTTCAGATAGTGACATAGGAAAAAAAGGGTAGCTGGTTGGATGGGAGACTTTCAATCAGGAGACTGTAGTGTGAGACCAGTGTTTGTTTAATTATGTTAGTGATGCTTGTGATGTGTTTTTAGTGACTTTATGATGTGATAGAAAGAAAGAAAGAAAGATATTCCTTTATTAGTCCCACAGTGGGGAAATTCAGTTTTACACTCTGTTTTTCACACACAGTACATATACATGCGTCAATGGAGAGATGTCAGAGTGATGGGGCTGCTCCTGACAAGCGCCCAGAGCAGTTGGGGGTTTGGTGCCTTGCTCAGGGGCACCTCGGCAGTGCCCAAGAGGTAAACTGGCACCTCTCCAGCAACCAGTTGGTCTTGGTCCATGGGGGTCTTGAACCCGTGATTTATGATATTTATGATTTCCATATCCCCTAACCCTAACTGCCTACAAATGGCACGCAAAAAGCTTAAAATGCATCCTCTTGACATGCAGAATGTTGTTGTTCATATGCCTTCCTATGAAATTGGGTTGTTAAATACATATTAAACATAAATACGACACTGTATGCCTATTTTCACTCTAAACAGATACTGATTTAAATTTAGTGATTTTTCAGCCTGCACAGAGGTCACAATAAAAACCCTGCAAAACCTTTCTTAGCTTAGAAAATACTTTTTTAAAGAAAACAAAAACACTTATGTCATTTTGCTTTAACATCCCCCTACTTCAACTGTATATTTAGCTTTTTCCAGCGCAATAGAAATAACATGCATTATTAAATTTCATGATGGTTTAACACTCTTCAGATTGGCAGCAGGAGAGATATTTCTTTCCTTTTTCTTGTAAGCGAGATACAATTTAACAGTGAACATATGCATTATTCATTCTTAAAGCCACATTCTCTGAGTGGATCATTTGGCCTGTGATCATGCCTTGCGGGGGAAGACTGTTTATTTTTTATTGAAATAATCTCTCCGTAGGAGAAAAGTTGCCCATGTGAGAAATCAGATTTTCTGGCAATGCACCAGAGTGCAGAGGAGGAGCGCAGGGGAATAGAAGTGGAGAGAGGAAACTGTATGAACAAGATTTTCTTTTGTTATAGACTCTCCGACAAGACTTACAGTCCTTACTGCGACTGCTGACAGCTAATTGCCACCTGAAAATCACTTTACAGTCATTATCCCGACTAGCTGATCTTTTGTTGGCACTTGTGCAGCTTGTGATCCTTAACTTGGAGGCTGAAGCCGGTGTTAAGTGTTTTGCTTAATAAGCTAATTTTACTCGCTGCTTTCTGCAATCCCTCTCGTCTTCCCTTGAACTTTTCAGTTTTAGGCCTGCTGCATGTGATTGTGTGTGTGAATGTGTGTGACGATGAGCATGTGTGCCTCGAGTGTGGGTGTAAACAAGGTGCACTACATAGTTGCCATACCTAATGTGCTTGTTAGCCATCTCGGACTCCCCAGAGGCGTGTGTCCCTATCCCAGGACTTATTCATGGTACGGTTTTAACAAGCACTGTCGATGTGAGGCCATTGAGAGCATGCAAGATTGCAGTCAATGGCAATTTCATGTGCCACACAGAGCGCAAATGAGCTCTGCGAATATTACTGGGGCCCTCAATCTATGTCAGCGGCTGCGGGAAGGCTCAGGCGCAATGGCCACAGGCTGCAAGTAGACACAATTTAACAACCTTTATCTGTGCTCTCTACTGTATGTGGGCCACTGACACAGCAAAATTATATTTTATTGTTTAATTATAAAAAGAATATAGCTCTCTTAGTGTCTCTTAGTAATATCTTTCAACCCATACTTCAGGGTCCAAGGTAAAGGATGGGTTAAAACCTTTGACTCTGCCTTTAAAAGAATAGTTTGACATTTTGGGAAATACATTAGTTAGATAAGAAAACCACTCTCGTGTCTGGACACTAAATATGAAGCCTGCACAAAGACTGGAAACTGGGGAGAACATCTAATCTATCCAAAGGGAACAAAAGCCGCCTACCAGCTCCTCTAAAGGTAACACCAGGAAGTCACTGCACCTGGCCCAAAAGTAGTGCAGCACATATCTCCACAGAAAACTACCACATGTTGTTTTTGCATTTCTGTTTTTGTACAAATTAAACAAACAACATAAAACGTTGTTAATTAATGAGCTTTTAGATGTGCTGGTAGGCCGATTTTGTTACCTTTGAATAGAGCTCTGGTGTCAATCTTCTCATCTAACTCGAGAAAGAGAATACGTGCATTTCCCAAAATGTCAAACTAGCCTTTAAATGTTTAGATTTAGAAACGTTTTTAATCACAACATGCTGCTGCCTCATTAATGATATAAAGGTGCAACAACAACACTCGTCCTGGGAAGCGACTTTGCCCCGAGCCTTTCCAAGCTGACCGGTCACGGTGCACCACCTCGGAGGGAATGGGCCCAGCAGGGGCCAGCCAGGGTCCTTCTTTGCGCTGTATCTCCAAACAACCTGACTCCGAGAAGACCGTACCCTGGCACGATGGGGGCTCTTACGGGCCTCACACCGTTCATAGGCTGGGCCTCGATCAGAAAGACTCAGGCCCCCGAGCACCCCGTGAAAGCGGCCTTCTGTACCCAATCCTCCCATCTGATGGGATTCAGCTCTGAGCTCTACCCTCTTCGCTCTGTGGACGAGGTTTTCAGCACCTTCAGTGGACTTGCCCCCACCATCTCAGAGCAGAGAATTCTGCATATTTTTCCATGATTTTGAAAGCTAGTTGTATACACTTGGCAATTTTTTTTAATCACTCAAATTTGGCTGGGTGTTTATTAACACATTTTTCTGTGGTGTGACAAACCCAGAATGCATATTTATTTTTGCTTTACACTGCCTTTAAATAATGCAGGAACAGTGTACCAACTACAAAACCAAGCACTGAGTGTAGATTTTGGTAAGCCGACAGATAAAAGCTGAAAAAAAGGACGAAGAGGTTCAAAGACTAAATGTTGCTGGATAATGTTAGTCTTCCTCCTCACGCTAAATCCATTAGCAGGTATAAGGCTGTTAATGTGTGCATCATGATTACTTCTCTGTTCTCCCCACATGTCCAGAAATAACTTGTACCTTGTATGCTGCTGAATTATGAAGTGGGACATGGTTTGGACTGGAAGCACTCCCGAACGAAACAATGTTCTTCTGCCTGGAATATAACAATGAAATGAGACGAGTGAAAGTGTGAGGGTGCAAATATATCAGGGAGAATAAGGAAGGAGGGCATGTGAAAGCCTGCGACCTCTGAGAGGAGGGGGGCAAGAAGAAACCCACTTCATGAATTAACAAACCCGTGGTAATGAAGTCTAAGGTCTCATTGCTATTTGTGATGGAGGCAGCCATGCATTCACTCTCTACTTATTAGGAGGGAATGGGGAGACACAGTTCTTTTGATTAATGCTCCCGCATTTGTGAGGTTAGGTGGGGTGTGGAGGAGACAAGCAGGGAAAAGAAGAAGAAGAGGGAAGATAAGATTACCATGAGAAGAACAAAACATTTTAAATCTATACCTGGAAACCGACTGACTCACTGCAGCAGGACAATGGCAGAGATTTAGCAACTGGCCAGATTAGCAACACAAGAGGCACAGCGAAGCTAAACAATGGCCATGACTCATAATACTCTTTGACTAAATATAACAGTGAAAAGCCAAGGTACACAAGCTTTGTGGAGAAGCACAGTATATACAGTATCCTTTCAGAAAGCATTGGCAGCCCGGGTAAAGATGATCTAAATAGGGTGCTAAAGGAAGACACCATATAAAGCTGCAATGTGTGTGGATGAAATCAAATAAAAACTGACAAAAACAGATTTAAAGTAGGGCTGTCAAAGTTGCTGGGATAATAACGCTTAATGCAAATTTGTAACACTAATTTCTTTAACGCATTAACGCAACTTGCGATAACGATTTTTCAGAGGATGTAGCGGCTCAGTTTTAAAGTTAGAGATATCATATCATATGAATCTAGCAAAACTAAGGACCGTGTTATACTAGATTGGAATGAGGGAGACTAAATAACGCTCCAACCTTAACCTACAGATGAAAAACTGGCACGGCCATATTCAGAGGGGTCCCTTGACCTCTGACCTCAAGATATGTGAATGAAAATGTTTCTATGGGTACCCATGAGTCTCCCCTTTACTGACATGCCCACTTTATGATAATCGCATGCAGTTTTGAGCAAGTCAAGTCAGCACATATTTCCTGTAATAAATATGTACATACATTTGCATACAGTAGCATATTTGTCCACTCCTGTATTGATAGGAGTATTGAATATTTGACAAATCTCCCTTTTAGGTACATTTTGAACAAATAAAAAAAAAAACAAACTTGTGAATAATTTGCGATTAAACACGATTAACTATGGACAATCATGAAATTAATTGTGATTAAATATTTTAATCGATTGACAGCCCTAATTCAAAATAATTTAAAAAAATCTCCTGTTGCCTAATAATGCAGGATTTCATTTGAAGTCTATGTAAAAGCCTCTATCACAGTTCACCAGATCCATAACCAAAATGTCTGTGGGAGATCACTGTTAGGGTCACTTCCACCATGAAAAGACCCTGACAGTTTTTATTATTGTAATAGCTACAACTGCACTGATTGTTTCTATTTCTGGACCATTACAACCTCCAACATGACTGTATTGTTGAAGAGAAGAACTGCTTATGTCTCATCTGTGTCTGTCTGTATTACAGTCGGGTGACTATATATGCCGCTGGAGCTTTTGGAAATTACCCCAGTTTTCCTCTATATTTTCTGCTATTCAGGTTCAAACCTGGGGCTGAGTGTGTGTGTATATATTAAAAAAAGGTGTAATACACTTCAACTTGGTTAAAAATATATATCAAATATGAGATTAACTGAACTGTGTACCCGACTTTCTGTTTCAGATCACATATAATATGCGTATAATATACACATGTAAAGATAATGATGTAGCAAGATCTCATCAAGTGAATAACATAAAAGGCAAGGTTTTGATCTACAACTTATTAGGAGTAGTAATTATTTTAACTGGCTTTGGTTTAATTTGTTATGTCAACAACTTCCTGTTATTAGAATGCATTAGCAAAGCATAACACCACAATTAATGCACATTTTAATGGCATAATTTGTTTCATTCTGATTCTCATTATCAGTTTACTGTGTGCCTGGATGTTTTCACTTGTAAATATTTTAGGGGAAGACCAGGCATTTGACCCATGTGACCTGTAACTCCATAAACATTTCACTTGGTCAGGGTTGTACGAAGCCGGTGTTGTTTTTCGTCTTTGAACTTAACCAGGCTGGTTGTAAATTAAGAGTCTCACCACTTAGTGCCCTTAGAGGTCAGGTAAACAGTTTCTGGAAGAAGTGCAATAATTTTTCTGGATCCATCTTCTGAACTATTATGTTCACATTATATGTATTACGTTTTGTCATATGGCTTTTAAGTGTTGTATTTTCATAATGATATTACTCTGTACATACGACATATCTATTGCATGTCTGTCCATCCTGGAAGGGGATGCCTCCTCTGTTGCTCTTCCTGTTACTCTTCTGAGTTTTTGGTCGGGTTGTTTCCTTATCTGATGAGAAGGTCGTTCTGTAAAGGACAGAGGGCGTCGTGTCCTGTACAGATTGTAAAGCCCCCGAGGCAAAATTGTGATTTATGATTTTGAATTGAATCAAGATATACTGTAGATTTGTCATTGGTTTCATCAATGCATTTCATATGCTTCATCTTTCACTCATCATTTGCTACATAATTATGAATATATTGACATCTTAGACAAACAGTGGCATTGTATAATATTAACATGTAAGATTTGATCTCATGAACATGTTAATCAGAATGGAACAGTTACAATATAACCAATCTGGATTGCTTGAGTTGTTGGTACATGTCAGATGTATTTCACTGAAGATAAAGGACATCTACTGCTGCATTAACCACTTTACCCCTGACGAATTTCACATGTCACACTGGAGCCTAACAGTGAGCGTCATTGGAAAAAGGGAAAATGTTGGTTGGCAAATCAATCAAGTCAGGCATTGTGTTACAGTTACACTGTTTTGGACTGTTACACATTAACTGACCCTTTAATTTACAGTATCATAAGACTGAAGAATGAAGATAGCCCATTAAAAAAGCCCCTCATAAAGTTTTTATACTGTAGATTTTCACATAAAAAAGTAACCCGTATTTTTACTGTTTGATATAAGACTGTGTGAACATATGTGGGTGGATTTTTTTCCACTAAGGTGTGACTTAGTATTGTCAGTGAAGGATGCTCACACTGAAACCGATATCAGTGAAGGAGACTTGCAGTCTATCTATATGATGGAGTTGAGATGAAACAGCTCTTCATTTGATTATCGAATAACTCCCGCATCTATTAATTTAATTCTGTCACTGTTGCTGCTGGAAGTCAATGTAATCAATGCTGCTGTCTTTTTTTTCTCTTGACTTTTTTTTTTTTTTTTGCACAATCACAGCGGTCGAGAAATGCTGTTTGACAGCCGAGTCATCATTTCTTTTATCTTGAGGGCTTTGGAGAACAAAGACTGACTGCTCTGCATTTCCGTACTTCAGTGGTTGAATACCAATCTTTTATTTTCCTGTTTTTACCTAAACATAAATTGTGATCTTTTTTTTTTTTTTTTTTTTTGCTGCATGTCTGGGTCAATTTGTAATACTTTTCAAATTAAGAGCTTGGAGTTCTCTGTGTACACCATAATGAACATTTGGGCCAGCGCCGACAAACGCCTGAAGGTAAACAGTGGAATTGAGACCAAGCTTTCCAACTCACAATGGCTGCCAAATCTCAGCTTGCATCCATCAAGCAACAGTTTGGTACCCTCACCTCGCCTTACCTGCCGTCTCCTTCACATCACTAGTTCAATCATTTCTCTCTCATGTCTTCATCAGCTATGCAGCTAAAAAGAAAGATTGGAGGTATTGGAAGGTTGTTGTTTCTGGTTTCTTTCTTATTTTATTCAATTCAAACTCTGTGGCTAGACCTCAAAAAACACTTTCAACAAGCAATACCTGCACCTCGGGTTACCATGGAAACTCTTCACTTAAAATAGACCTAGAGGCATGAAAGCTAGGGGTAGAATATGCTTCCTTGATGTGGTTCAGGAAGATATATGGTTCTGGGTGTACCTAAAAACAGGTTAGCATCTGGCTCTGTTTTACAGCATCCTTAAAGCATTACAGAGCCTCGAGACGCCACAGTTGTGTTTTGAAAGCTAAAAAAGCAATGCCGCGTGTATTTTCTGATGCGGAGTTCTGTTATGGAGCTGAATTGATTTTGTAGGGTGTCGCTGATGGACTTGTTACAGCTGAATGATGAATAAGTGCCTGTTCCATTTGACACATTTCAGTGTATTTACAGTAGATGACAATAACAAAGTGCCTGAGCAAGGTGTGTTTTTCATTTCTGCTTCGTATGAAATCTCTACAGAATAGTGTTTTGACACCTATGACAGATGCAGCTTCACTCCAGGATTTACATGTGCTGGGACTGTGAAAATGCCCGGCGAAGTACCACTGGGGTGTAATCCTCCTTTGTTCAAATGCCACTACAGAGAGGGTTTCAAGTCTGGTTTATGCTGTGCTGTTACACAACTTTTATTTCACTCGAAAAATGACTTCACACTTTAAACTTTAAAACATGACATATCCCACCATGCTTTATGAGTGTCTTGCAATAACTGTACATATCTTATAATGTGTTTTTTGCAGTTGCTCGAAATCTATTTGGTAACACTTTATCATAACCATCATTCATAAATGGTAAGTTGATAATTAAACTTTAATTACTAGTTAATTTTTCTGTCAAACAACGAAATGATAATTAATAATATTTACTAATTACAGTCCTATAATTCCTGTTATTTTATTGTTTTGTGTGATATGAAATAATTAGTTTATAAATTCTATATTGTATCATAGCTAATAAGAGACAATAGCAATTACATTTTGATCAGTTTATTGACAATTTATTTTTGTGCACATGATAACATTACAATATATACTATTAAGCATCAATGATTACCAAATAATTTGTAAACCATGAAGAAATCATTTGTAAATCATCTATACATATTACATAGACAGGCCAGAAACAAATTATTTACATTGACAATGAACTATTAATTATCTATCTAAATAATGTTTAGATGATTTATAAAGTAGTTATAACGTGTTACTTATATTTGTTATATATAAAGTTTATACTGCTTATATTTTTTCAAGTTATTTCTTAAAGGTTTACAAATCATTGTGTATCAACAAATACTTAATATAGTATATAAGTAAGGGATAATGAACAGCAAGCCGGTCATTGTTGTGAAAGAAACCCCGACAGGGTGATGCCGCACCCCAAAGAGAAGCAGATGACTCTGTGATTGCAATGAATCAGTTTCTTTCACAGCAATGATCCTCTAACTGTGCATTATCCCGCTTATTACACAGCTACTTTGTTAAGAAATCAATAATTTGACACAAAAATGGTCCTCCAGAGTCCGACATCAGGACTGTGCCCACAGCAATTGTCTGCTATAAAGAAATAACAGTCTCTAGAACGCAGTGATTAACTAATCAACATTAGTATTCAACACAACCAAGTAATAAAATGTTATAATGTGTGCAACAATAAATGGTTAAAATAACAATGGGGCATTACTAATAATTAGTAAAAATGATTATCATTTCATTGTTGAATAGTAAATTAACTAAGTTTTAATCACCCATCAATTTACCATTTATTATGGATGGTTATTATAAAGTGTTACTGTGTATTTTGTTTACAGTCCTGTTAACAAGATGTAGTCTTTACTCAGCATTTAGTCCACATGTTTAGTAAAACGATGCAGCCTTTAACAGTGACAAGTGGACAAAATTTAAAGATACAATACATAAAATGCCCATGCAATTATTGGTTTCTAAAATGCGCTAATATTTTTTTCCTGGCTGTGAGAGCAGTTTGACACTTTTATGTGCTTTCAGTGGTGGATGGCGCCACATTTTATTGTGCTTTGAGAACCATTAATAAGGATGTCACCCTGACATTTTTTCACAGATCTGTAGTAAAGCTAGTCACCCCGTCACGTTCAGTATGGAATGGACGTATTGTACAGGATAATTCAAAAGCAGTACACCATCTTTTGCTGTGCACATGCTTGTTTGCTTGACTGCATAATGCACATCCTTGTGTGAATGAGTGTGTGGGTCCATTTGATTTAGCATTTTTCCTGAAAGTGATTCATAAATTGTCCATGTCTTTCTGTTGTTGATCCAATTATATGTGATTGACAGGAAGACAGACTCTGGGCTCAAGTGGGAAGGGGCCTCAGGCTGTTTACTGATCTACATAAAGTTCACAATTTCAAGCTAAACAAAGAGAGAGCAGTAATTTGCCTATAATGAGGGGAAAACAACACATAGCAGCAGGTACTTAAAAGGACTTATTGAGACAAATGTGAGGTACACACTGCTATGGTGCAAAATAAAGCCAAGACACCTTCTTAACCATCAGATTGGGGAATAAAAGAAAGCAGCCTCCAGAGAGACAAACACAACAGCTGTACGTAAAAATTTAAAAAGAGCATCAGCGTACTGTATAATGCAGAATCTGAATATACGTGGAATGTTGGTTCCATCGACCTGTCCAGAGTGAACCCCGCCTTCGCCCAATGCCAGCTGGGATCGGCTCCAGCCCCCCCGCGACCCCTAACGGGATAAGCGGTTGACGATGGATGGTTGGTTCCATGACACCTTTGATAATAGAGTTGATCTCTGAAATCATAATCGGCCTGAGAGAGTTTTTATTTCTGCATCATTCTCCAGCCAGCTTGGCCAAACTTGTTGCAGTGTGCTCTGGTTATCTGGAGAGCCTGATTGAGGTAAACGGAAGGAGTCGCAAGTGTGTAAATGAAAGTGAAAGGGGATTTCTGTGCAACTGCAGTATCTATAATTGGACGGTTAATTCATTAGCAAGTCTTTACCCTCACCTTCTTGCGGGTGTGAGCCAGCAGACTAAAGAAAGGACGGAGTAGAAGCTGAGGGGGGATGATGGAGGTCAAGCCCTTGCTGTGGCCTCTTTGCACAGGGGAGTTGGTAGAGACAGAGCTGTGTGCGCTTGGTAAACACATTAGCTGACTGTGACAGATGCGCTAGTCTTAGGTCTATGAGCAGCCAGCAGGTGCATGGATAATTGCAATGTGTAGCTCAAAAAAGGAGGAAAATAGCTAAATTTAATGCAGCTTTTTGTGATATACCACGCATCTGTGGGCCCAGTATGTTGTTCAATAAGTTCCCAAATTTAAACTGCATTATGTTTCGTGGAGATATGAAAAAGGAGGCTAACACTGAAAAAAAATTAAATGATATCATCTCAAATCTCAGCTCTTTAAGAATCAAAAGGGGAGGATCATTTTTCACTGATGCAGTGTGGAGAAATCCACTGAAGAGGAAAAAGAGATACAGCTCGAGCAGCAGTCTCAGTAGCCTATAATGCAATGTATCCACAAGACATGTAAGATTCTTCTGCTTTAGTTGTTTTCTTTCCGGAAAGTCATCAATCATGAATATTGCTCTCTCCTCCTACGTACACACATAAAAAAGCTGGAACTGGATGCTGCAGGTCCAGGTGAATCAAGTGTACTGTAAGTCACTGAGAGGCATTCTGGGAAACACACAAAATCACTACGAGAAGGTACATTTCACAACATACAAAACCTGCATCAAAGCATATTAATATCAACAGGATAGTAGGGCTATCTGTTACATGGCTTGTGGACATTTTAACATCCTAACAGATAAAATATAGGCCAGGGACACACCATTAGATCAAGTCACATCTAACAGTATATATTATTCCAGCTCATAGCCTGATCTCTGACCATGAAATGGATCCAGGAATGGCGATAAGAAGATTATAACAAATGATAGCTGTGGTTAACTATAATGAATATAGATTACCTATAATAATAAAAAAACAGCCACAAATGATCAGATGAGTTGAATTTGGCACAATAAAACTCTTGGTAGGTCATATATTGATTGTGATATGCGATGACAGTGACAAATGGTTTTCAAAGCAAATGTCATATTTGGTCTCTGCATAACTGCGTAACAGGCATAAGTGTATTTTCATATGATATTTAGATGGCTGTGTGGGCTGAAAGCAAGCCAATGAGCAGGGGGGATGCATGCCTTTATTATCTGATAATAGCAAAGTAAGTCAAGTCAAGTTTATTTGTATTGCCCATGAATCATATTTAATGCCTCAAAGGGCTCTACAGGCTCACAACAGCATGCAGCCCAGGCTCTCTATGAAGATGAGAAAAAACTGGGAATGGATGCTAAACATAGCTACATGTGATGCTCACTGAGTAGAAGTCAGTCTACGGTGCTTCTTCTTGGAAACAACATGAGGATGATCATGGTGATATATGATACTGCTGTTAATTAAAGAACATATTTCCACTCACTATAATCGAAAAAGAAAAAAAACTCTTACCTGCAATGTCACAAGCTCAAGCGAGAATCTTGGGATCACGTATCAGACGAAAATCCATCTTGTCAAGCTTCAAGTAATGGGTTTGTGTCCAGCAAGCCAGCGCACAGACCAATCAGCATCCTGTGAAGAACTACTGGCAGCAACGGGGCGGTTTAAGTTTGTGTATGATGCGATACAAAGTTTATTCATTTTAAACAACAATGGCGGCTCCTGAGGGGGTTAGGGTAGAAGATGCCAATAGCATCAGTTATATCAGAACTGGAGAGTATTTCTTCGTTGTAGGAAGAAGAAAGAACGTCACTGAAGGCTTTTCTCGATGTTTGCTCTTCTCCTGACTGGCTTTGGCAAGAGTTTGATTGACAGATGGTCATCCAATCACCAGCCATGTCTTTTTTTTTTTAAGTGCCTGTGTTTTTCCAAACAGTTTCCATTGATGTGGAGGTGGAGGCTCTCTCTTTGTCCAGCTCTGCGCCACATAAACATTGCAAACCACATGATAGCAAGGCTGAGAATACACAATAAATAAGACTGGTTGATTTAGCCAATATAAAGTGAAACAAAAGAAGAGGAGTCCTTGCAGTATCTTATCACTCTGTGATTTTTACGCTAACAGATTACTGCAGCATAAATGACAAGGAGCCTGGCTTGCTGTCAGCTGTGATGGTGTAGTGCTCTACTTTTCCTACACATCCCCACTCTTCCTCAATGCCTGCATTAGCAATGTTCATTGGCCTGCACTGCCACAGCAGAAACCCTCACTGGGAGAGTGAAACCACCCAGTAGGAGTGAGAGTCCACTCGGTATGACTGGGATCAGATCCGTAGCTGGCCTCACAACACGTCTATTGTTTTATACCGAAGGCAACAGCTGCCAGGAATTGAACCCAGGTTCCTGCAGTGGTGGTTGAGTGTTTTACGTCTATACCACCCGGCTGCATCGCTGCCTCTCTTTCAAGCAGCGCCATGAAACTCTTATCTATCAGGCCTTCCAAACGTTAGTGTGTGTACGTGGAAAAGCAGCCATCCAGGCTCATCCTACTCCCGGTGTTTGTTGTGAGCAAGCAGTGAGGGTGAGAGGGGTTCTGCAATGAGAAGAAACATTTGTCTTTGGGATAATCATGCTTAAGTCTGCCTGGCAACTCAAACACAATAAGTACCCATGACAGATTACACTAAATCTGTTTGCTGAATTATTTACAGACCAACACTTGAAGGTTGAAGAGGTCACGCTCACTCTTGATTGATTTAGAAGTTGACACATCTGCACGAAAGCTTGTTTACTTGTTACAGCGAAGTGGTTTGATTATAGCTTGAGTCAGTCACATAGGCATCTTGTCGAGGTTTCCAATTATAACCGTATCACGTGAGAATCTCATAAAAGACTTTTAAACCATATCACATAAACTCCACATGTGAAATGACTTGGAAGAGTGAGCAATTCCATAGGATGAGATTGACTGAAACAGTGTGTAGGAGTCACAGTTTTTTTTCTTGTGCCTTTTCACTATCTCTACCAGCAGGAGCAAAGGTGATCTTTGATGGGATGGACAATTCATCCCACCTTGACAGGTGGGATACAGTCAGGGATACCCATCACTCAAGCTCCCATCAAACTGTCAGACATTTTTTTGATCAATCACCTAAAGAGGAGAAAACTGGTCCCTTGGCAATCTGAGATAAACATTGACCTCCTTTTGAAATCTATGTGCTCTATCATTCAGTATGCTTTAAAGTGCTATTATGATCAAAACCATTTCACTTTATTTCCTAATTACACCCCTCCATTGGTTGCTCCCTCCCTCCACATTTCCTAAAAAAAAAAAGTCAGGATACAGATATTTTTATCCAAATAATGTGTAGTGCATCTTTGCCTAAAATGATGTGTATTGTATCAGAATTTAATTCAAGCTGAATTGCATATAAGTTAATAGAACATGAATGGCTGTGCAACTGCGTCTTTGTGAGCAGATTGGCGTTCATTGTGAAATGACAGTAACACGATAAATGCAAGGCATTCTCATTACTTCAGGGTTTTCATTATTATATTATATATTATAAATATGCATGACCTTAAACAGTCACAAATGGTGTTAAGGAATGGAAATCCTCCTTTCATGGCCTCTTGTAGCTGTGGTGAGCTTAATTTGAGTCTGTGAAAGTTGCACAGCTCTGCTTGGAATATGTGAGTATGTGGGGAGAGAATATAACATTGTCTGCAAGACATTTGTATGCATAAAGATCAATGAGCAGCTTATTATAAAGGAGTCATTAATGACTATGGGACCTTATTACTTATGTCAGACTGGTGAGAAAGAGTCATTACGATGTCGAATTTCATATGTCTTTATGATGCTGCTGAGTGCTATTGAAATATGCATGCACATACAGTATGGACACACTTATAATGCACAAACACGAATATGCTCCCAAACTCATTCATCTGCTCACACTGGAACAAACACGTTCACATGAATACAAATAATGGGCAAAACACAAAGCATTAAGCGCCTGTTGTTTGTATTTATCACTCTGAAATATCACTGTCCTTGACAGATTGTATCCCGGATCTTGTGAGGACATGCAGCTATTCCCAGTTCGAAATCCTCAAGAGTAGAATCTATAAAAAGAAAACCTCATCAAGTCTTATATCAAGGAAGATGTTTTCAAACGCTGTGACACTGTGTGAAGCTCTGTGCAGAAGAAAATGCTAATTGTTTTAATCAAAATGGCACCGCGGTTATCTTGTTAGTACGGAAATTGCATTGGCCTCTCCAAATCTTACATGGACTATATTTGCTTATGACTTTCTTGAATACTATACTCGATTGTGATTGGTCTGTTATTTCTTCTTTACAGCCCGGATGCAGTTTTGATGTCAGACTGAGGACGATTTTTGTGTCAAATTATTGATTTTCTTTTTTTTTTGGAAAAAAGTACCCGTGTAATAAGCATGATAATGTGCAGCTAGCAGGTCCTTGTTTGAAATAAACCCCAACTTGTAAAGGTTTCTTTCACAACAATGATTGGCTCACTGTGCATCATCCCTTACATACTTTATATACGCTATGAAGGCATTTCATGAAAATTTTTGATCTAGTATATGTCAAATACATTTTTTCTCCTGATATAAAATATTTAACCCTATAACAGTTTTAAATTTACATCCTTGCAAAAATTATTATTATTAATAGTAATAATATTAATAATGTTTTTATTATTATTTGAAAAAATAAAAACTGGACTAGGAACCATTCCAGGATGCTTGGTGACCTTCTTCTCAAAGCATGCTGGGATACTGTAAGCTCCCATATAAGCAGGTACAATAAATAAATAATGTTAATGAATAAATTAGGGCTGTAAATTTCCCAAATTAATCACACATTTGTTATCTGTTCAAAATGTACCTTAAAGGGAGATTCTCGAAGTATTTAATACTCAAAGTATTTAATACTCTTATCAACATGGTAGTGGACAAATATGCTGCTTTATGCAAACATATTTTATCATAAAATGGGCATGTCTGTAATGGGGAGGCTAGCAGAACTCATTTTCATTCACATAGCTTGCGGTCAGAGGTCAAGGGATCCCTTTTAAAATGGCTATACTAATTTTTCTTAACCAAAATTCTGAGTATTATTTAACCTCCTTCGCGACAAGCTCGTATGAAACAGTTGGTTTCAATGAATTCCTTAGGTTTTCTAGTTGTATATGACACCAGTATCCTCAAATTAAGCCTGCTGCAACTTCTGAAAGATTGATCCATCCATCCATCTTGAACCCCTTATCCCGTTAGGGGTTGCGGGGGGTTCACCTTGGACAGGTTGCCACTCCCCGAAAGATTGATTGCATTAAAAAAATTAGTGGGGTTAAAATGATTTCATATTAACGTTATTAGCACATTAATTTAAACAGCCCTACAATAAATTACTGAAGGGAATACGAACCCTTAAAATCAGTAACTGAAATAAGCTGCATGCGGTTTGATTGTACCATCATGCATTGACTCTATTGTTACACTAAAATCATGAGACCTGAAAGTCACTGTGCTTCTTCAGTTACACTATTTATGTCTCTTGAAGTAACTACATCTTTCAAAAGAGGTAAACGTGACAGGAAAAAAGAAAAATGAAGCTTTCCCTGGGGTTTTAAGGTTGCCATTGTACACAAGATCAGCGTTAATTAATTCTGAGTGTTAAAATCAACGCTACGCCGGTGGTTATTCAAAATTAATGTAACACTCTAGTTATGAACAGCAGCCCCAGAGCTATATCAGTTCTGTGAATGTACCACCTACCTTCCAATCAACACTTGTCATCTCAAAGTAACTGCCACTGGAAAATCAACATGTAATAACACCATAATATTTGACGTGCCTGCGCTGTAAGACACAGAGCTTTTTGGATAGCATCTAAGTATCTCCCTCCACTAGTACCTAGTGTCTAGTATCTGACCATGACCTCAGGTCTACTGGCCTGGCTCTTATTCTAATGATTGTGTTCCCGAATACTGAGGAGCCCGAAATCCAGGGTTTTCCGCCAGTAGCTAAACAAAAGGAAGTTACACTCATACATGTAGGCAGTTTCAGCAGCAGGGTTGAAAACAAAAACTATAATCTTAACCCTAACCCACACGGGGAGAGAGCAAAACCAATGGTAGACACAGCAAGGTACCCAAGTTATACTGTATACTTATGGCCAGAGCGAGGCCAGGGGGTCACAAACAGCATATTAGTCACAAGTGTCTTCTGTTGCGTCTTTTGGGGTAAAGTACTATTATTCAAGGCCTCCTTGGTCGGATGAAACAGGCAACATGTGGAAGAAAAATGTGTTGAATTGCCATTGGAAGAGGGCATTTTTCAACAAAAAGGACAGGGATGGTCCCACCAAGACTCAGTGCCTGAGGTGTTTCAATGGATCCCAGGAGATGATAGGAATTCCCTCAGCACTATCCTTTCAAATATGATGTTAGTCACAACTGTCTGAAGATTTTCTTAATAGATTCAGATGCTATACTATTGTCGAAGTAATATCCTCCGCACTGGTAAGCCTGCTGGCATGAACAAAGTAGGATCTCCTGTGCTTTTGAAAAGTCAGAGCAGTTTTTTATCCTGCAGAGGGTACACAGAGGACTCTCCAGTATAGCCTTTGACATGGAAGTCTTTTTTGGCACTTTCCTTGCTTCCAGATATTCAGAAGTTTCACCAACACGACACTAGCTAAATATAAAATAAACAGAGGCCACAATTCAAGCATTGTTTCTCTGAGACGCTCATATTTTCGTACTTACAGCTGCAAATGTGTAAGCAAAATGCAATACTGCATTGTGTGGCTAAGCATGTTATCTTTGGGGACAATTTAAATTAGGTTGGCCAGGAATAAATTGTCGTGGCAGCAAACACAATACCTTAGCCCCAAACAAATACATCGGACAAAGCTTCATTGCTGTAGAGTGGAATGAAAAGTCTCACCTCTCATGCATTAAATCTCATATTCTTGAAGGGATTGATGCTAACAATAGTTCACTAAGCCCAGCTTGTGGAGCCCTTTAGCCATAATTGCTTGTAGCAGCAACATTTTGTGGCAATAGCAGCCAGCTATTGTGGAGAGGAGAATTAGAAAATTGTCAAAATAAAATATTTACTCTGCCTGGCAGTCAAAAGGGGTAAATACAAACACATAGCTTTGGACTTACAGCAGTGGCTTCTCTTTGGAAGAGCGCTCAGTTTGAGCTCATGAGGAGTCACCTTCAAATATCAGCAGCATAGACCTGACTTGGACTTGCAAAAATGAACTTGTGAGCATCTCTGCTTTTTAGCTCATTTTGCCATTTCACTTGATGATTTGTGATCAAAAATTAATAAAATGTGTTGTTCTCGCATGCCTCAACCGTGAACGGATAATCCAAAAAATTTGATGAATTGAAGTAAATTCATATCACAGCCTTTTACAAACTCTCACACACTTTAATAGGCTACTCTATCAAAAAGTAAACACAACTACAAGCCAAGTATTCATTTCTGCTATTCTTCTGTTATCCTTATGTTATGTCCTTTTGTGTTCTTCTATATGGAAACAATACTAAATAATACTTTTCTGAAGTATATCTTAATCAAAAGAGTAGACCTATGAGCTAAGGATACTTAGACTTTTAGGTATACTTCTCAGTTTGAGCCAAGTATACTTCAGTATACTTTTGTTAAGTATATATCTGACAAATACATAAAAAGTAAACTGAAATTATACTCTCTTATTTTAAGTTCAAAAGTATACTAATTGCACATTTGAATAAATTTCATTTTGGTAAGGACAATAATGCAGACAACCTGCTAAACTAAATGTGTGGTGGAGAATTTTACTGGGAAAGTGGCCACATGCCGCAGCACTGTGGCTGCTGCAGTAGCTCTGCTGGACGGTGAACTGGAGACAGTGAACGCAGCACTGTGGGTGCTAACTTTCCCGTACGGTGAACTGGGGACAGTGAACGCAGCACCGTGGCTGCTACAGTAGCTCTCCAGGACAGTGAACTGGAGACAATGAACGCAGCACCGTGGCTGCTACAGTAGCTGTCAGTAGCTGCTGAACTGCTGCATGCAAGGGTAATGGTTAATAATTGGTTGATGAGGGTCAGTTATTGGTTAAAATGTTTTTATCAAAATTAGCAAAATTAGCAGCCTGGTGTGACACCAAGGTTTTGGATTTGTGGAGGGACAGCAGGAGGGACGAGATGCTTAATAATGTGGGAAAAATGAATACATCAGGGCTACAGGCTGGTTACGAGCGAGTTGCAGAGGTCCAGACAGGAAATGATTAAAGCACGAGGAGGTGGGCAGAGTCGCTGCACTGAAACAGTTGGATGATGTGACTCATTTCACAAGGTGTAGGGTTATTTTGGTTTCATAACTGTTATTTGTTTGCTCATTAAAAGTATGACAACTTGATAGGTTACCTCATTCACATTTGTAAAATGTAAGTATGTGAAAAAGTGACGCATGGTGCTCTCAGTAAGTTCAAGATGTAGTGAAAAATGTCTGAATGAGGTGTGCACAGGAAGGATTATTCATTGTTTGGGTCCAAATCTATCCTGACAGTTTATTCTCATTCCCAGGGTGTCAAACACCATCGATTTGTCATGGCCCTCGGTGTGTAATATGGACGCACAAGGCAACCTTTAGTATCTATGTGAGTCACACCAGGCTTTCAGGTAACTGCAATGTAAATCTGTCCTCCTCAATATTAAACACCCAGAGAAAGTGGTCAGGATGTGTGTTGATGTAGTTTAAAGAGCAAAAAACGGGCAGATGGGACATGGTGGTGGATGTGTCCAACAAACTCAGGGCTTTCATCCAAACCATGAACCATGATGTTTTTTGTCAAACCCAACCGAGTGGTTTTGTTGCCTAAACCTAATTAAGTGTTTTTGTTTGAATTCACAACATGTTTTGATTTGGTGTGAGAATGTTTGTGCAGAGCACTAAAATCTAGCAGATAACAATTACAAATTCAGATATTTTTGTCATAATTTATTCATTGCGAGAGCTGCAAGTACTGACTCACCACACTGCTTCTTCTCTGTTACATCAACAACTGCAGAGGAAATATAATGACCTTCTGCCATTCTTAAAATAAATATATATAACTTATATATTTAACTTATACCATATTCCTTGTCTGTAATGGTCATGCATTTGCATTTGACAGGGTTGGAAGACAAATCTTGAATCGTCATGACGATCAGTATTTAGGTTTCTGACGTGAACCTTAACCTTGGGTGGAATTGAAGCATGCACTCAAAGCAGACATTTCAGCAGACATCTCAAGCAGTGAGAGGGCCCAATAGCAATTTCAGCACTGTCATAAATATTTTAATTAATGAGACTTCCAAAATTGGCAAGACATAAATTTGTAATACACAAAAAAACAGAAAGACTGAGAGTCATCTTTGTGGCTCTGCGAGGCTGTATATTCTAGCATGCTCACAGTGACAGTGTTAACATGTTGATGGTTAGCAGGTACCATATTCACCATCTTTACTCTGTTAGCATGCTATTATTAGCTAATTAGCTGTAAACACACACAGTACAGCTGAGGATGATGGGAGTGACATTAGCATAAAGATTCTTCTTCAGAGGATCGTGAATTTCAATTGATCCAGTAGCTGTTGAGATATTTCAACATGCCCTCAACCCAACGTGGCGCATACCGTCCCTTGGTGTCCTGCCCCTAGGTGTCCTGCCCCTAGGTGTCTTGCCCCTTGATGTCACACCCTTTGGTGTCATGCCCTTTTGGTGTCTTGCTCCTAGGTGTCCTGTCCCTTGGTGTCTTGCCCCTTGGTGTCCTGACCCTTGATGGCACTTGATTTCCACCATCAAAACCACTAAAATTGTCTGTGGTGTCACTTTAGGATTAGGTAACAAAACCACTTCAGATAGGTTTAGGAGAAATACATAAAACTACTACGTTTGTACAGTGATAATGACACTGAACCTTGTAAACAAGGGACATGAATGAACAGCTGATTGTAACGTGATGCATGGGACATGAACAGTGCCCCCCTGGATGAAAGCTTTGTGTTTGTTGAACCCATCCACAAACCCTCCTGCCTGCCAGTGTGTCTTTCCGCTCTTTAAACTACATCATCACACTCCTGGAGCACTTTCACTGAGAATTTACTGTTACCGTGGATTGGTTTACATCGTAGTTAATATACCGCCGCTAGGGAGGTGCGTTGTGCAGTGGTATCGAACGCCAATGGCTGTGACAAAGCCTCGATATTTGACGCCGTGGGAATAAGAACTGGCTGGATATTTTAGTCTAGACCAAAGTGGTGCACTGATCAGCTGAGACCGACATTGCCAATCCTTAAGGAATGCTGGCATCTCTGAAGTCCACTATTTTCAATTTGATTGTGTGCCTCCTATCATTTCCCCATTTGGTGCCTGTACTTTAGATCTCATTAATATGTTTATTAATCCCTTACTATCATTCATCCAAAGCTTGATGTCTAAATTAAAATAGATAAATCAACATCTAACAGGGGAAAAAAAGTTTGAAGTTAGAGTAAGTGTCATAGAGCAACGGCATAGAAAGAGCAGACTGCATATAAAGTGTGTATCTGTAACGATGCTAATAACTGTAATGAATAAATAACTAACAGCTGATGTATTATGTATGAAGCAATTTCTGCCACTGTAGTGAAAAGGTTTTTAAAATGTGGAGGAATGGTTTTAGTTTTCAACGTTTCTGTGGTTTGGAATCAAGGGACAGACGTTAGGACACCCCATTGATCTTCTGCAGCTGCTAAATTCACAAATGAACTTGCCAATACTGCACGTCACTAATCACATCATGGAAGAATAACTTGAGTACTTGCTATGAGCGTGTTGTTAATTGTGATAAATTTCTCAGAACGTTAGTTTAAATTGATGATTATTGAGCTATTTTATGTATTATTAAACATCATAATAGTCTGTATTATTTTGCCCAGAGGCAGCTGTCGTTTCATTCTACCACTTTATTATGTTCACTTGCATATACTGGCAGCAAACTATACTTCACTTTGCATTGGAAATACTGCGCGTAATGTCTGTATTCTCGTAATGTGCACATCATGAAGATTGAGTGTGACTCTCATGTTGGCTTGCAACCATGGTTAGCAAATACACTGGGCTACACATCAACACCTCCTCTAAAGAGTGAGATGGATGTGAACTATTTTCTTCACCCTCTTCCCTCGTCTTCCTCACAATGTATATATACATCCTCAGTGTATCATAGCTAGGTGTCTTGCTGAACAAGCTGGGGGCAGAGGAGAGACAAATACTGAAGTGGAAGGTCATAGTCAGATAACTAGTATCATTCAGTGATGGTTTGGCTCTTTGGAGTTTGTTTCTTCAGTGCAAAGTAAACATACAGTTTGGGCTTTTTTGATAGTGATGATGATTCATATTTTCTACTGAGACAAAAAGCTGCGGTGAGGGTGTTGCATTCCACCGATGATAAAAGTAAATGTTTGACAATTGGTTGAGTGTGCTTCTAAGAACAAGCTCATCTTTCTACAAGCTTTTGATAAATCTTATAGAACATATATTGAACTGTTTGCTGTGATCATTTGAAGAGGTTAAAAGAAAATGGTGATTGTTGTTATGGTGACGCACTAGATGCCGATGCTACTGTGTGAGGGCTGCGTCCAAAAATCATTGCATCCCCAAGTATGTGTACTATCGTTTAACATACTTTTGTTTGAATAAAAGGTAGTATGTATCTTTTCGGACTCACTGAGCAGTAATTTACATTGTCACTTACTGAGAGTCTCCTTGCCGGTTGGAGACGTGTAACCATGGTAACCCGTGCAAACCTCATGTGACTAAAACGATGATTTGTGAGAAACAATGTCCGAATTAATTTTAAAAATATATTACACGTATATCAAAGTGAAATTTTATACTTACAGTAAAATTGAAGAGTTATTGATGTTACAGAGCAACATATGTATGAATGTTGTCATCACTACCATTGTAGTGCATTGTGGGATATATATGGCACCGTAGTGTCCAGCATTGCAGACTCAGGTATGTAATATTTCATTGGAAACAGTATGCAATTCACACACTACTGGGTTCATACTAAGATTTGGGATGTCATATACTGTTTTAGCGAACTAAAAAGCATGTTAGTATGTAAATTTGGATGCAACCTAGGTTTATGCAAGTATATATATTATAGTATCCCCGGCGTGAAGGTGCTCCAGCATGAGGGAGTCTGCGTCTTGCTGTGATTTGGTATATAAGGAAGTGCTCTCTTACATCCATGGCACCAATACACATAAAAATGGCCGCCGCTCTGGGAATGGGAATGTCCGTTTTATGATGAATCCTAAAACATGCTAAGCCAAAACTACTCGTTACTGTGTTTATAGTCAGTAAAATGTCTGCATTGTGTCTATGAGTTTTTGTATGTTTCGTGCTGTTATAATGCTCCTACATCCAGAAACTTGAGTGTCAGCTGCTGAACATCATTGGAGTCTTTCACACATAGACACTGTGTAAATATTCTGTTACATTTGATAAACTTCTTCCAATAATGGCTGCTTTCCATCACGTGACTCTCAAGTAACTCTCATGGCACATGAGCTCACCACAGTGCAACAGCAGTCAGCATTACGGGCACACAGCCGCCTGCAGGGCATCAAATGAAGTAAGCAGGATGAAAAATGCAAAAACACTAGGATGACGCTTTAGCATGCATGGATGAGGAAGAAGAAAATTTTCACAAGCACAATCAAGGACATAAAAGACTCAGATGTCTTCCATGCATAAAACAACACAAAGTTTTTAGTATGCTTGAATTTTATATTTCTTTCCACCAGCAATAATGTTTTGAAAAATACTGCTGGTGGTAGAATTATACCTGGAAAAAAAAAAGTGTACTCTTTGCATTTATAGCCTCAGATAATGTCCTTGAAGTCATTAATGTGTCATGTGAAGTAACTGACTGTTATGGCATCTGACAGTGTAATAGCCAGAATCATATGCCAGAGTTAGCCCAGATTCATGGTCTCACTTGTGTGCACTTCACGCCACTGATGCCTGTCATTTCTGTGCAGTCCATACTGTGAATGCATGTTATAATTTTATAATTTTCACTTTCATTGGCGAGATCCCACAGCTCATGTGCTGGCTCTATAGTGTATGCTGAGCAGCTGTGCAACTCATGGATATATAATGAGAACTGGATAAAGACAGTTCCCATTCATTCCAATTAAGGTTGCTCATTCACTGTAAATGATGAAAGAGCTTGTCATGTTTCTGTATTCTCATCTCACAGGACATGTAATGTACACCAGGGCGTTGGCTTTACCTGGAATAATCTGGTATAATTGTAATAATATCAGTAGCTATACTGTATGTTTGACCCAGTGGCTCTAATTCTAATTGTTCAGAGAATACATTTACAATGTGTTTTAAATACTGTATGTGTGATACCCATTATGCTAAACACAACACCACACAATCCTCCAGTGCTGTTCATGAAGGCTGTAGGTCAGCTGTAGGGCACTTCATCATGTTTTTTTTTTTCCATTTAAAGGCCCTTTGCCATGTTTTCTCCACTGGAAGGGCACCCTGGGTGGCACTTTATCATATGTTCTCCATTTAGGGGCACCCAAGTGGGCACATTATCATGTTTTCTCCATTTAAGGCTTCCCAAGAGGGCACTTTACCATATTGGAAGTGCATCCTAGAGGGCATTTTTTCATGTCTTATCTACCATAGATCTGCTCCCCCGAGTCCATGTTTGTAGTTGTAGCCACAATGCAAGCCCATGGAGTCTAGCAACTCATTAAGAAGTCTATGCATTTATATGTATATTTTAAAGACATCTCTAGGAAGCGACTTGCACATTTAAACTTGTTCATACTGGATATTTTCAAAGAAGAAAGAGTATGTCTGAACTAGTTGCCTTAAGAACTTTTTAGAATCAATTTGTATGGAGCTGGTGCTAATTAACAGACCAACTGCAAGATCATTAGAAAGACAGACAACAAAATCAAATGAAATGTCAAATCTGTCATGCCCACGAGTTGCACACAGTGACAATTCCGAGACAGCAACCGAGGTACGCATCTGTGAGTGAAATGAGAGCGGAGATAAATGATTCACCAAGACAGACACCAACGGCAAATTAATTGGGGTAGACTTGACAGCACAATTGAAAACATGTTAAAACGAAAAACATCATTCAAATCAGACACACATTTGTGCACTTGGTTTCACTGCAAACGTACGCACACACACACACACACACACACACAGGTGCACAAACTCAGCATAGTCAATTCTCTGCCGCTCTGTTGTCTGGAGGACAATTTTAACCTCAGTCTACAAGGTATAAACTACATCAGGTCAAGGTCCACTCAACATTCATACATTAATGCCACACGATTATTCAGATGTGCCACTGTCGTCACACCTGTCATTATTCTGCTGAGAGTATATCTCTGCGGACCCGCTGCTGAATGATATATCACCTGTCGACTTAGAAATCACCAGCGCTTCCATCACACACTCACCTTGGAGCAGCGGAGTAGGGTTGCACAGGTGTGGTAACTTATAAGAATTCACAATCCCCTCCCCTTCCACCGTATCCTGGCAGAGTGCTGTCATGGTACCTGTCATCTCCAGTGTGTCAGATTTCATTAGAGTAGGGATCCGCTGGACTCCGGCAGCAGGTGGCATGGGATACTAACATCAACTGTCCTGTCGCTGTCCTCTCATGGGCCATCTGAACGCTCAGATATGCTTTCTCTGCTATTCTCACCCTTCTCTGACCTACCTGCTTTGCATAATAAGTCTGCTGCAACCCCATTACATGCCACTGTCTTTTGCATCATCAGGCATCAAAGGCTAGCACTGCTCATGACAGCAGCCCTCGTTTCCTACTCATACATCTCTCGACTAAAGAAATATAAGATAAATCATACATCAGTTCTTTTCCCAGTTTCCACCTGACCACAGTCATTAGCAGAAATAAGTATAAATACTGTAAATATTGTATATGTCATTACATGACCTCAGTTCCTTTGTATTTCCACAAGTTATAGCTGAAAGTGTTTTTTTTGACATACTCTCATTTGAATTCAGACGTAAACTGAATATAAAATATTAAAGACGCCATCTGTTCATGCTGTATAATTACAAGGTGAATCCAGATAAAAGCCATTATTGTTTACATATTTTTCTCATGTGTACCAGGCACAAACGTAGCATTTGAAATTGTATTTAAGGCTGTAACTATTAACTTCCAATCTATTTCACCTTATACACAGGTACCTGTCCAGAATAAACAGGACGAGAGGCTGACACCTCAAAAAGATTAATAATTTATTTGCATATTAAATACATTTTAAAAAAAGGGAAAGGCAATTAAGCGGCTGGCCTAGAACTACTTAGTGCACATTGGAGCGTGTGTGGTGGACTGGGCACTAGGACCCAACTCACACAGTGATGTACAAGTAAGATCCCATAAGGCAAAATGTCACTGCACATGTTAAAGGACCACAAATTGTATGTTGCACACAGGAAATGGTAGGTGGCTTGAAACTGTAAACAAGAAGGGGTATATGAATTTATGTGAAGCCTTGTAACTTTCAACTGATTCTGCTATAACTCAAAGACTGTGCATGCCCGTCAAAATTATTGCACATACGCCTGCCAACACTACTGCACTATGCATAATAATAAAAACAATAATGCCAAAAAATAAACAAAGAAAGCAATAAAAGGCAAACAAAAGGGCCGTTACTCTAAAAAATATGGGAAAAAAAACAGTGATGTCAATATTGCACTTGAAGACAGTCCAATAAAATAAGCATTAAATCACATTAAAATACATTAATTCATACACATTTTAAAAACAAAAACCAAAATGCTGCACCAGAGCAGCGGTGTGCTTACTGTTGCGATGACCAATACTAACAGAGAAAAGAACTCAGTTTCAAACATCTCATAATTACATTGTCGTATGGCCGTTTAATAAATATCAAAGTGCACAAGATACAATCATAATCCCCATTCATAAACACATCTACGGTGACCTGTCTTCCTTCAACCTCTGTTTTCTGGGCTGTATCGAGATAAATACATTTCTGTTTTGTTTAGTAAGCACATCACCTACCACAAACAAATGTTTATCGTCCACACGTGCTGTGTCTGATCTACTGCTTCATGTCCTTGTCTGCTGACAGGTAGTAGAGAGAGTTAGAGATTGCTCACTACTGGTGTCCCTAAATAATCCTCCCTCACTCCCCAGGGTCCTAAAGCCATCCTGGCTACACAAAGAAGGGAGCCATTGTTAGTAGTTTAACAACAACAAAACAATTTGTCTTTCACTTCCTTAAAGTTAGGGGACCCACAAGAGACAAGCATCCATCCATCCATTATCTGTAACCGCTTATCCTATCTGCCGATCCCAGCTGACATTGGGTTACACTCTTTTTGCCTGGCTAATGCCCATGTCATTCATAATCCATGCTTCCAGTTTGTGAAACAGACGTGCTGTTAAAAAACTGTTAAACATTATAGAACGTTTTTCAAAGTAGTATTCCTTATGCAAACTAAAGTGGCGGAGTACCCCTTTAACTCAAGGTCCACTTTCTTTTTTGGATCTTTCTGCCACATCTCACAATCTTGGATCAATGGATTCTGAACAGTTTTAACACTTCTCTCTAGTTTAAGCATGAAAGTTGGGTCTTGACCTTAGAAACTTGCTTGATTAGCTAATCAGTGCCAGGGGCGGGACTAACACCGTTGCTGAGCGTCATCAAGCTGTGCGCCGTCGACAGCATGTCCTGTCAATATCACCTGACACCGGGGTTTGTTTTTACTTTGCTGTACTCCAGAAACCCCAGCAAAAACCAGTTGCCAAGCATCAGTGTCGACTTAAAATGCCGTTAGATTCAGATTCAGTCTTGGAAACAGCAGTGTGACAAAATGATCCTAACTAAAGGGCCACTCACTTATTTTTTTTCTGGGGCTTTGAACTGCAGCTCATGGTCCTCAGTCAGCTGTCTTTTCCATTTTTTAGGGCATATTTTTTGAATAAACTTTGATGTTCATGTTTATAATAATTTGGCAGTTCAGCAAAGATTAGTGTACATTTATTTTCATGCTCATAAAACAATGTATGTGGATTTGATTAATAGTCCTTCTGTTAAAGAAACACACCTGGATGTAAAAGAGGTCACAGTTTCTGCTGGTAAGCTGTTGTATCATATTCCTGGAAAATTTAATAAATAGCGACTGTCCTTTCATTCAATATGTGTCCCGGGGGAGAAAGGATAAAATGTTTTGTTTGGTAAGCATGTAGAAGTGAAGGGGTCAGAAACACATAAACGGAAGGAGACAGATTATTTCCATACTTTGTCTCTGTCTCTCTTTGGGCTGGACGTCCGGTCGGTGCTGCTCACTCTTTATTCTAAATGTTGGTGGAAACAAACCCTGTTATTGATTTCTACTTCTCTCTTACTGATTTCAGATAGAAATCTATCTGCCCAAGTTCCTCATTTCTCCAAAGTGAAAGTGAGCGATTGTCTGATAAATGACAAAGATTGATGACAGGGACGTTTTTGTAGTTATTGAGAGAAAGCCTCATCCCATAAATATTTAATACTACCGAGAGTTCTTCCGATGAATCAAAATCTGTGATGGAGTATCTTATTTCTCGCTTTGTTTCCTATTGTGCAAAGTGGGCAGCACAGTGGTGACCACCTGCTTGCACACTGCGTTTCAGTGGCGGAGCGCAGCTGCACCGAGAGCATATTTTTCTGATTGGAAAAAGCAGTTGTGGATTACAGTCTAATTTAAATTCAGAGGAAGGGACATTAAATTAGTTCAGGGGCCACCTCCAAGGTCTTCTACTGCTTCTTCTTATTTACTACCTGCTCACTTTATCTGTCAGCTGGAGGCAGAGTTACGGCCTCCACCTCTAAGTGCTGCTGGGTCCAGTATTGTAAAGCTCAGTCTTCGACTCGGTCCTGAGCCAGATATCTTCCATCACAGACGCTGGCATAAAACTGATTACAGTTGTTCAGTTGAAGCTTCATAAAACTGTTACAACACAGCTGACAGAGATGTTGAGGGACGAATGAGTAGGAAATTTGACACTAAAAAGTAATGTCTGTCAGGGGTTATGTTATAAAGACAAAGACGTATCTTAAAGAAGCGAAAATAAAGGCTGAATAGGGGAAAAAATCCTGGCACATGAGCACTCTACTGTTATGGTTGTTTTCCTCAAGTGGCCCATTTCTGCTATGTGTCCTTCAGAGCTTGACCTTGGTGCTGTGCGTTGGAGGCCGGCTCCAGCTGTTCCAGCAGAGTTTATCTCAGGCCATAATTACCAATGACAGTGTCTCGGGGAGGAAGTTGTCTCCTTGACGGCAAAACACCGTCGACAGGACAATGGAGGGCTGAAGCCATTTTATAGCTGAGGAGAAAATAAAAAGATGAGATGTCATGCTGCACCCAAACTTTACACTGAGCAGACAGAGGAGGCTGTGGGATAGTGAATGCAGCATGTGCCTTCAAGAATATCTAGTAAAACACCCAGAGGACTTGTCATGGGATCCTAAATGTAGTTGCAACAGTACAAGCTGAGGTTTCAGACAGACATCAGCTGAGTCATCTATATATGTGCATGTGGTCCAGGATTTCAGTTTGCTGAAATGATTAAGAAGCTGCTGAAGGCCTTTGATTAAAACCTATTATTCAACCAGAGCAAAGTAACATCCAGCTATCCAGCTATTCTCTCCTTTCTCATTTCTCTAAATCCTCTATTCTTTCAAATGCAGTCATGGTCCCACCCAAGGCCAAAGGCTTGTGATTAGCAAACACACGCATAAAAGGGATTTCATTACTTCTCTTGTGAGGAGCGGTATCTAAATCAATGTTGTCCACCTGAGGGAGAGTGCACATCACCGTCTAATAATGTGCACTGATGGTTCAGAGAGTTCAAGCGACATAAATCTCTGAGAAACTTTACCACACAGCGATGCTTCCTCATAAGTATCTATAGTGAGACTCCACAATCAGAGTTGTTTTTCCACAATGTAAGCAGATTAGCAAAATGGTTGCATCAGCACATAAGATGTATGGAGGAGATACAGATGTTCCTGCTTTCGCAGGCTAATATCTCCTCCGGGCTTCTGCAACAACTTTGTTTCTGTGATGGATAGATTCAGCTGTCTGTGGGATAGAAATTCATTACTTAAACTGAACACTTGTTTTAAACTGATACAGTGTGTTTTGTTGGATACAAGAGATGCCATATGCACAAACACATTTCCCACCAGCTTGGTTTCCCCTACAGTTAAAGCTTAATCTATTTTTAAACTAGTGAGATTATGCCTTGTTGACTACAACAGCAAGCTATCAAATGCTGTTTTGGACAAGGGAAAGATTTTTAACCAGAGTATCAGTTTATGCTGTGAGGCCAGTGGGTCCAAAGGGTCAAGATCTCCTGTGGGGTCCCAGGATAAATCTGAGGGGTCAAGAGAGAAGAAAAAAATAACCCCATATGCAATATCATATCAATCTTATGCTGTATTTTCCCATTTATTTTTGTAACCACGCTAATTACATGGCTCTGTGTGACAGTATCGGTTGGTCAGTCCACCAGTCTGATCCAGATCGCTATGAAGCGATTTTACATTCACATGTAGATGTATGAGATACTGGTATCGGACTTGTTCTGGTTTCCATTTGTAGTCCGAGAGCATTGACCAATTACTGGTAGGCTTGGGTTGAATGCAGATAAACGGTTTGTGTGGAGAGCAAAAGCGGCACAACGCATTGGCTGAAATGCAGTTTGGAACCCATCGGCTATAGTCTGATAATGATTTAACATTTTGTTGGTTTAAAATTATCTTGTAAATTGGCTATTTGTGAAATAGTCGTCTCTCAACTCCAACTCCAGTCTTGCATCTCATGTTGCCAACAGGAAAGTAAACAATGAGCAGCACACGGAGAAGGAAATCTTGGTCTGAATATCGACTGGTTAGACTGGAACCCCAGAAATATAGCCCCCTGCCCCCAGAAGCTTATCCATTGTCAGACTGGAAGCCGATGGGTTCTGAGATTGCTCTGGTCCAGGTTGAAATATCTACTGAAATAACTATTACAGATATTCTACAGAAAATGAAGAGCACTGACTTTGGTGATCCCCTGACTTTGGTATCTTTGGTATCTGACATTTTGGTATCTTGACAAATATTGGTTATAAATTTAAAATTCAGACATGTATCCATGTTTGCATATAGGGTGAGTTGTGATAATTTTTGTGATCCCCTGACTTTTCATAGCACTGTCCTTGAATCTAAGTTTTATTTTGTCCAATAATGTTAATATGTCATTGCCGTAAGCATGCTGGCATGCAAGTGATAGCATTCATTTTATGATTAATGCTAAATACTTTCATCTTTTTGGGCCTTTAAACATTCTTGAATATCTGAGAAAAAACAGTTGTTGAACTACTTATAACTCACATTAAGGCCAAGAGGGGTCACAAGCCAAAAAGGCTGGGACCTGCTGCACTATCATCATAGACCTCCAGTGCAGTATCAGGATGTGGGATTAGGATTATTATCTGATTGGAAAATTAACAGTGAAAAGTTATAACACAAAACAAAGTGCAAAAATTCACTTACTCTACTACTAATTCACTTTCCATTGACATTTCCAGTCACAACACAGCACTATTGTATCATCATCAACAAACACACTGACAATAGAAAACTTCTGTTGTTTTGACAAGAGAGCGCGATATACTGTAACAATGCAACAATGCAGAGCAAGCTGGCATAATGTGTGCCACAACAAAGACTTGACAGAAGATGAAAGAAACCGTCTTTTAGGTTCACCAGAGGAAACAAACAAAGTTCTTTGGAGCGAGACCCAGAAGATAACTAAGACTGAAGTAAACAAATGTGTTACTGCATCACGCAATATTTACATTAACAAATCTAAAGGTTCAACGTTTATAAGCCGATTAAAATATTACAGTACTTTGGCTAGAGTGAATCCCATTTCTTATACATCTGTTAGCATCACAGAATTTGTTGTGAAGAAATAGTTTGAAAAAAGTTGTTTTTCTCAAACATATTTAATAATCATTCATTTTCTATGCTCCCGACAAGCCTCTGACTAAAAATATCTGATTCCTACCCTTTGAGAAATATCTTTTTTTGCTGGTGTTTTTTTTTTTTTTCTGGCAAGAGTTTCACTTTCTTCCCTCTCCATTGGCTCATCCACAACTGACAGTTTTAGCTTCCATCAAACTAAAGCTCTTCCTTTGATCTGTTGATATTTTCACATGATTTTCGGCATTTAATCTTTCATAACTGGGAAATGCCTCTTAATCAGGTTTCTGCTGGAAAGTTGTGTTAATTTGTGAGACATTATTTTATACCAAGCGAGGATACGTTTCACTGAAGCTTACCGGCCTCCTGGGGGATATTCTTGTGATATTTCCTGCTTGACGGCACCTGACAGTCACATCGGCATATTTCTATATTTTTCCAATTTGAGGAGTAATGCAAAATGATACAAATCTTGTTGTGTGTGTGCACTCGAATAGCAATCCCATTGCATGAAAAATATTAAATATTTTTTTTTGTGGAAACTTGGCTGATGATCACTGCACTGATTTTTTATTTTTATTTTATTAAGTGATGGCAACAGATTGATGGTTGCCTAAAAAAGGGAGGAAAAGAGTAATTAATTTATTTACTGGCAAACAGAAGTGACACTGTAATTGTCACAGTATCCTGTGCTGCTGATATCTTGTTTTTCTGGGAGTGCGATTGTGACTAACAAAGCACAGGTGGTGCATTTTATGATCATGCCCTGTTTATGCATCATCACTTTTTAGTCTCCTCAATATTCAAAGCTATACTCTGCTGTGAAGTTTTATGCACCCTGCCCCAGAGAGCGATAAGACACTTTCACCAACAGGAGGAGGAGGTGGGAGCTTCGATTCACATGCCACCTGTTCGTTACATGTAATAACTCTTGGAGTCTTTGGAGATATGCCAGACACTTCCAGTAAAACACCTACTATATCATACATGTATTAATAAAGAAGGTGATGCAGTGTTTTATAACACTGAAGGTAGTGCAATCCTGAGGCTAAAAGTCTGGAAAAGCTGGAGTGGCGACATTGCTATTGGTGTCCTTTTCACTCCCATTGCATTCTTTATTCATTTATACAGCCTCTGAGTCCCAGCATAGGTCTCATCTTAGTGCCTTTCAAGGAGAAAAACAAATCAACACTTTTTCCAACCTGTCAGCGATGAGAACTTTGCCTGTCTCTCCTGTGTGCAGAGTCTTTAACACTTGTCAAGTCGGGATGTAGAAAACCTCTGTAGAGTTATGGGCAGAAATACGTGTCACTGGAAACCGAATTTCTATTTGAAATGTTTCCCTCTGAGGTAACTGGATTTGATGTGATTATTCTGTTCTCATTCATTCTGTTTTTTCCTGTAAAATCCAGTCAGTCTGCTGTTCTGCTTCTTTTAAAGAGAACCCATTATGTTTATTTTCAGGAGCGTACTTGTATTTTGGGTTTCTGTTAGAACATGTTTACATGCTTTAGTGTTCAAAAAAAGCTTTTTTTTCTTCTTTTTTGCTGTGCCGCAGCACCTCTTTTTACCCTCTGTCTGAAACGCTCTTTGAGCTCCACCCTCTCCCTCTTGAAAAGCCCAGTCTGCTCTGATTGGTCCGCTGGCCCTCTGTTGTGATTGGTCAGCCAAACTTAACTCTTTGTACTCCCCTCCAGCTCCGCTCTAACTAGTTTTGTTTGAGGGCGTTTTGCCAAACTAGCTGATGCAAATGTGTTACTTGGTGGGAGGCAGGACTTCAAGCAAGGTATTTCAGGCAGTTCAGGAGCTGTGTTTCTGTGGCGAACTCTCGTTGGCGTGGACTTTGGGCTTTGGACCTTTACGGACCTTTTACATGTACAAAAATCTATATAACACACTGAAGGAAAGGGAAAAAGCACAGTATAATAATAAACCTTTAATGGTCAACTTTGTGAAAGCCCTCAACCTTTAACTGCATAGTGTTCTGTCTGAACTAGCCATGCTTGTTTGAAATAATCATTTTGAGCTTGGTGCTTGTTGAAGTTGAGATTGTGTTTGTATAGAGATTGATCTGTGCTTTTTTTAATGAAAAATTAAAAATGAAAAAAAAAAATTAAATTGTGTTCTGATGAGCCAGCTGAACTGGCACTGCCTGTGATGATACAGAATATTAATTCCTTTTCTTTTTGTTTCTCCTTGGAGCAAAGACCTGCGGGAAGTAGGAAATTGGTTTGTATTATGAGTTGTAGTCACCATAATCACCGAAGCTTCTGTGGATTTTCTTTCGTCTTGAGCATGTGTGGTGTGACCCTACTCTCTAGTGGGATTGAGTGTAACACACCTCCTTGCAGAAAGTCCTTGGGATAGGGATTTGTTTGAATTTGTTTGTTAATAGGTTAGGTTCTTCTTTCATAGCTTGTACACCTTTTATTGTAATGCTCTTACATTGATTGTTTTGAATTTATAGATTTGTTCATGGTTTGGTATTTATTAGTCATCCATCTAAATAAGCTCTATTCTTGTGAACTAAATGTGCATCTCTCTCTCTTGTGAATTATAATCTGTAGTTGGAGCAGGTTTTCCACTGTATTAGGTCACATGGGCATTTACAAAGTACAGCAAAGATAACATCTTTTTATCTAATGTCTGGAAATAATTTTAATTAGATTAAAAGTTATTTAATAACTTATGTTTTTTTTTTTTTTTTTTTTTTTTTTTTTACTAAAATCAGTCTATAAAAAGTTAAATTAAACCTCCCAAATTTACAGAAAATGTCTGTTATTGAGGGCATAATAGTTAGCCATGGTTTCATAGTTTCATGGTTTGGATACAGCGTCGGAGGAGGGGTCCCGTTCATTGTTATGAGAGTTGCTCAGTGGCGCATGATGCCAAATTGGCTCAACTGCAGTGATAAAGTTCCCGGATCATCCAGCGATCTTCTGCCCACAGAGCCGGCACAGTAGTGTTTCCTACCTAGTGTTTCCTCCCTGCCCTTGATCTGGGGCTCATTCACATGAACAGAGGAAGGGAAATAACTCTTGATTCAGCTATTAGTGCATTTTACAACTTTTAGGACCTAATGATATAAATAAGGGTGATTCAAATGTTCATACTGGGAAGTTGATTTACCAAAAAAAAAAAAAAAAATACTCTTTCCCAATGTAGGTCTATAGGAAAAAGTCTTTTTGGGCCCAATAGCATTACGTGACAGACGTGGAAGTTGTAGTACCACCGTTTGGCCACTACTTCCTGGGGGCTTTGCTTTCACAGTTAAACTCTTACTGGTGTTGAAATGCAGGAGAAAAAAAAGCCACTGACCAAGTGATGGAGTTGCGAACTTGATCAACATTTATCAAAAGCATAGTATGGACAGCGCCTCTAACCATAAAGACCAATGAGTACAGTGAGTAATGGCACTCCTGAAATGCCCTTGAGAGACACATAATCCCCAATTCCTCTCAGAGCTGCTGCAACAGTTGAAGACTGATTTTACAGGGCAGGTCTCGGGGGTGTAACTGAGTGAATATGAGGGCAGGTGGAGGTGCTGAAAGAGAATCCATGCGCAGTCAACTTTCCCTTTAGAAATACAGGCACAAAAGAAAAATCCAAAGTGCTGCGCTGCATACTTAAAAGGAGCATGGGGGGGGGGGTTGAGGAAAGAGAGGTGTCGTAGTTCGGAGATGGGCTGCATTGTTGACGGAGTGAGGAGTGTAGCGGGGAGCGCCTCCCTCTCAGGCCTGACTCAGAAGTGCAGCCTGCAGGTGAGGCACACTGGCACTGCTGCTGTGTGCTTCTAATCCAGCCCGCCTCATGAAAATAAACAAAAATTATATCAAACGACTAAAAACACAGCATGCGGAGGAAATGGAGAGAATGGGAATGCTGTGAAAGACATTAAACTAAGCGATGCTGCCAAGTGCCTAGCTGTGCATTTGTGATAGCGAGAATGACAGAATGGAAGTCATTATCAGCTTACATAAATGTGATATCTAAGCTTGCTTATTTACAGTGCATTTGCAATGGAACTGCAACATACAGTATATCACTTTATAATCCTTCAGCGGTGTATCTCAGTCATTTGCACTGATTTCTGGGTAAATTTTTAAACATTGTTTACCTCAAAAAGCATCAGCTTCATCTACTTCCTCTGATTGCCCTGACTTTCAGTATTGCTTGAAGTAAAAATACAATATACCATGTATACTGTTCAATTGAGGGAGGCGAGATTGTGTTTTTTCCTGGAAACAGAAAACGTGAACATATGTGCACATTTCAGCAACAGGTGCAGTCTTCCTACAGAGCATCTTCACGGAGTGCGAAGCTCCACCTTTACGTTCAGACAAATCCAAGGTTGGACTGACTAGCTTTGTCAATGAATCAATAGCGCACCCTGTAATCTCTCTCTTGTTTGGTAACCAAGTCTCCTGGAAAGGAAGTAATGCCTTTGAACAGAGAGGATGGTGCAATCTGGGATCAAGGACGATGTGTTTTCTACAGGGCATTTTGTGGAGGTTGTTATCAGCGCAGCGGGGGGGAGGCTCTTGTGGGAGCAAAATGAGAGGGAGTCAGACAGACAAAGCCAGAGAGTGAAGTCTCTTGTCGTTTTCTCTACTTACGCAGACATGCAGAACATATGGCTTCTATTATAAAAACATGGGAGTGCATGAAGAAAAACACGTACTCCTTCCTTTAAAGATCCTACATGAAATTTTAAAGCAGTAGCATTTAAACGATTATTAGCTCATTATTTTGGGTTTGTGACATGCAACTTTAATGTTTTAGTTCCACTGGAAAAATAGCCACAGAATATATAAGAATACAGGGTGTTTTCGTTCGTAATTAGTAAAAAAAAAAAATCTGCCAATGGAGCAAATGAAAATTTGCTTGATAAGTATATGTAGGCCTTTCAAGATAAAGAGATTTTGAAATTAGCTGGGAAAACTCATTTTGACTTAAATGTCACTAATATTAGATTAGATTAGATTTCCTTTATTGTTATTGTACAGATAAAAATGAATTAGGATGTGTTGTGTGTCATAATAAGCCTGTAATGCCCAGTAATAGTATTTTTTCACTTAACAGGATATTCAAGATGCCTTTGCTTAAAACAAGTCTCCATACCTCACTAAATGGGACTTGTTAGGTGGTTGTGTCTTATATTAGGTGTTATGAGATATTTTAACCAGTATTTCGACAAATATACTTTTTGTTTGTCCCTGTTATAGCGTTTTTAAAATTATCTGTCAGAAGTTTTTTTGTGAATTTCTTTCAGCTCATTTATCATTAATTTCTGTCTGGAGCGTTAATGTTTTTGATACTACCACTAGGAGTCCCAAAAGTCAGAAATTGGCAAATCCTACACATATTGGCTTAAAACAACAATAGCATGTCACGTTCATCCAGTAAAAAAGAAAAAGGGATTAAATGAGGAAATAAATGATTGACGAGAGAGATTTGGAAGCTCAGTGCTGGTCATGTCTGCTTGTTATGGTTGATTGAAGGTTTTAGGTTCCATCTATTTTTTGTCCTTTGGCTTCAAAGCTAATACTACTACCAAGTCATTTTCTTTTTAATTTTCTCCCCAGAACTACTAGAAGCTCTGAAAACTCTGGAAGGTATATTGCTTTAAACAAGGTACACTTGTACTAATAATGTAATTTGATTTTAGCCTCCTACTGTAGCCTTGTGTCCCAGTTTGGAGAACTGATAGTTGTGGGAAGATAAGTAGTTAGTTTCCATCAAGGTCAATGACTTAATTGCATTTCCCTTTTAGAAGAAATATAATCTTAACCTTGTTCACTTCAATCATCAGTTTGCGGAGTCCACTCTGTTCCACTTTGGAGTTATTATGGCAAGTGTCGTAGTTTTTTTTTGTGAACCTATTTTCCCCTCAAAGTATTTGGTCTACTTCTGCTTTAGTGTGTGATTTCTTGTGTTTCCCACAGTGACTTCCAGTGGCCTTGCAGAAGGGACTTCTCTGTTCCCAACAGGTTCAGGGAGTAATCACAAAGGCAATAGATTTTTCCAGTTGAGAAAAATAGGTAATACGAGGAGGGATAAATGCTGCGGTGTTCTGTGCCCGTTTGTTCAAAGTACACACAAAGAAATTATTTGTGATGCACTTTGAACACCTCGACTCTAAACTGACTCAGGATTAGGACCGAGATTTCTGGTGTGCAACCCGAGCCAAACTGTTTCTGCTGTCTGGTTCGGGAAGTTTTTATAGCTCAGCTGTGTCCTGCAGTTGCACATTGGTGGTAGATTTTTATTTCTTATTTTTCAGACCAATAGTCAGGAAACAATATTGGCATCATACATTTCTGCAAACCAGGGATACGTTGAATGTGGAAGCTTTTTCTTTTTTAATGTGGACATTTTGCTTTCGGGCAGAGCTAGTGATGTAGTATATGGAAAAGACCGTTATTGAAAGTTACGTGGTATAATAATGAGTATGAAGAGCGAGAAATGCCACAAAGGCCGGGTGGCATTGGTGGACGAGTCAGACAAACACAGGACTTTCACCCAGGAGACAGCTGTTTGTGTCCCGTGTGAAACCAAATGTTAATGTTCAGTTCACGCAACGTAACTTTACATAAAGCCAGCAAAAGGTGGTTGTTAGTTATTTTCACTAGTTATGTTGTTCCAATTGTCACATTACATTGTTATTATTTGAACACAAATGATCTTTTTCTAACCTTAACCAAATACTTTTGTTGCCTAAACCTGATCAGTCATTTCACATTTTTGGTCACGCGAACCCTCGTGGATGCAGCAAGCATAAATCAAGCAAAAGGGAGATAGAGCTGAAAGGGTTGTTGATTTAAATATTTTGCATGCTTGCATCATGAGCAACCCAGGTAGTGAAAGTGGGATCTCTTCCTGGATTTGATTCTGAGGTACTGATGCTAAAACACTTTCTCCTGAAAACGGATGGTAAATGGCTGACAGTGATTACTCTTATTGATAGCCGAAAAGAACGTATAATATGAAGCAAATATTGTGTCAGTGTCACATTTCGGCTGTTATCTTTAGGACTAACAAGAACGTGTGATTTTTGTACATGAAATTTAATTTTACCATCTGTTGGACATACACAAAATAAAATCTGCTGTTTGCACCAGATCTACAAACATTTCTTTCCTAAATGATAAATATTCAACAAACATGGATAATTTGAACACGCTATCCATTCCAAGTTGGCCATAATCACACCTAATAGCCCATATGTTGCAACTGGCCGCTCATCTATCATACGTTCTGTTAATCATTCCTGATGGGGAAAACTTTTTAAAAGGTTACAGGAATATGAATATCATAAGAGTATTTCAGACTAGACAGTAATTGAATGACAGAGCAGCGCTGCATCAGTGTGTGGAGACATCTGTGATATTAATAGCCCTACTAAACAAGATTGAAAACAAACATCTAAATGTAGTGGCGAATTGTATAATATGATAATGACTTTCCAAAGACTCATTTTGTAGCAGTGTACTGAACAAAAGTGCAACTTGTCTTTGAAGCGGCGTTTACTGTACATACAGATACAATAATGTGTGTGGAGGCGTGCATCTCTCAGAGCAGTGCAATCAGAATAAATACGTTTATTTCCCAACTTGTACAAGCAGCTACAAATTAGATTTATATTTAGCAGAAAATAGAGACCATTTCTTTCTGAGCCATATGTAATATCAATTTCTTTTCAAATGATAAAACAATGCAAGTGAGTAACATTTTATCAATAATTTCATACTTAGAGTTGTGTTCTCTTTCAAGGACATAGCTCTGCTTCACAAAGAGAGCACTATTATGTACTAAATGCACACAGAATAATATTAAGCTGATCTTATTTACAATATTAGTGTTATCTACTGTAATTCACATTGAGGCATCTCCCAGATAAATGAATTTCACATTTAGCAAACAGATTTATCAGGAAAAGACTTTATCTATGAGATGCCTCATTATACTGATACTTAATGAAGCCATGTAAAGATGAGTCAGTTTTCTTGTGTCAACAAGCAAACAGTCACATGATACTCACACAGCAGAGATTACGGCAAATCTGGTATGCAGATGCAGCACGTTACTCGCTATGCTGTCTGTAAAATCCACCATTGGCTACATTCACATGCAAACAGAAAAAACGGGTGTTTTGAAATATATAATCTAAATCTGTCCTCTGTGTTTAATCAGACCTCCACTCGGCTCTTTGAGAATATTTCATTTTCTTTCCCTCAGCCGTCTGACCCACTGTGTTCAGCTCAGCCTGCAATTGTCAACCCTCCAATCACGAGTCAATCATACACTCCTAAGCCATCAATCAGCAGAAAGTTATAACAGAAACACAGGCTGAATAAGTATTTTAAAAGTTGGAATTTTCAGGTACTCAATATAAACCTAAACTAAAACTTTATAATCTTAGAAAACAAGCAGAGCGGGAAAGTATGACTTTATTAGCTGGTAAAATGGACTCAGATCATGTCTCTGTTACCACAATATTAACCTTAATTTACAAGAAAGCAGAAAACAGAGGAAACAAAAGCTACAAAAACACGAGAAACATGTGGTTACTCTTGCTTAGGTTTAGCCAACAAAATTATCTAGTTTTAGTTAGGTTTGGATTAAACCAACATGCTTTGGCTTAAAATTGTGATTGTAAAGTGAAAGTGAAACTTAACATTGTGACCGCAAAGACAAATGACATGTTGTTGGTTCCACATGGACCACAAAGAGCAATCTCCTGGATGAAAACCTGTGTTTCTTGTATCCGTCCACCACCCCACCCACCCTATTTGTGTTAGTCTTAAAACTACGTCACCACACTCCTGGAGCACTTTCTGTGAGCATTTCAATACTGACGCAGATGGGTTTACATTGTAGTTACTGAAAGCCTGGTACCTTGTGTGTTGGTATCATGTTGAGGGACGTGACAAAGCATCAGTATTTGACGCCATCGGATTGAGAACAGTCCAATCCGGCCCCTACACCCTCCCACCTCGTGGTAGAGTGAACTCCGTTTGTAGTAATACTCACAGCTCAATGAAGCACCCTTCTTTAAGGCTGAAGGTATCAATACAGCGGCCACTTCGGTATCAACTTCCCTTTTCCCAGAAAATATTTTATTGATCCTGGGGGAGGGGAAATTGAGTTACGTTTTGCTCCTGTTCCAGAATATAAATATATAAAAATAGTGAAATCATGACAAAATATAAATAAGAAATATATAACAGTGCAAATAATAATGCTAAAAATAGGATCTATGCAATTAATATGCATTTATAAAAATGCAAGAATAATGTAAAATAAGAATATTAGTTTAAATGTTGTTAAATGCTGGACAAGGATATGTTTGATCCAAATACAATCTATTTACTTTATGTTGTCAACTTACTTTATGTTTTTTTTTTTTTTTTTTTGGATTGGCCCTTAGTATGGCGAGCAGATGGAGTAGAAGTGAGTAGGGAGAGGATGTAGATGGTGGTTTGGAATTGGGCCTCTCCCTTCTGCTGCGTAGCCAAGATGGAGATCGAATGACGGTGAGGAGTATCCAGTGTTCCATGCGCAATGTTTTGCCCCGGCTACATGTGGGTACTCTTAGTGCACCGCAGTTTGCCATACTTATCAGTGTGAATGTATTTATACACTCAAAACAGCAGGTGTAGGTATGCACAAATTGAGACACAATAGAGCTAATGCAATGCAGCTAAAATTGACTTAATAAATGGCAACCTAGAGCTGAGAAAATTAGTAGTTGTAATGTCAGAAAGCAAACTCAGTGGTTTCAGGATATAAATGTGGAGCCTGCTTTTATCTTCCTCTCAAGGACAAACATTACTAAGAATTTCAAGTGTAAATCTGATTGCTGTGTGGATGACAGGCATAGCAACAGTAACTAGGGGAGGCAAAGCTTAGCGGTCAAATTCATGTGATTAATGAGCATGCTGTATTTGGGGCATTATGTATCAAATAAAGAGCTAAATATTAAAGTATATCTTTGTGGAGTCCTAAAGATGTACATGCACAGTAGCTTTAAACTGCTTCTGAATGTCAGGTAGAAAAATAAAAACCAGGTCAGTATGTGGGAGTGTAGCTGTTATCAATCTCGCTATTCAAGTGCACTTTTCCTTTCTACTGTGTGGGTTAAAAAAAATACAGATTGAATGTAAACATGCAGCTGACAGACAACATTATCCTACAGAGGTCCTTTAGAAAACCCATTTACATTCAGGTCAGAGTCAGAGCCATATCTGTTTTTTTTTCCTCCTGAACCGAAATCAGACTCACAGCGGTGACAGTCTGTATGTGACACACAAAGGTTCACAGTGGGGGTTCCTTCTGCTTTTCCTCCTTCCTGTCTCAATTCTTTGCCACATCCAAAACAACATACTTAATAGATCCTGTGCACATTTGGCATCTCAGTGCACATGAGTTGTGCACTGATGTCATATTACATTAACCCAATTTCAGTGGATTAAATCCCTCCTCACTTGCACCCACACCCCACCACCCTGAGGTCTCCTCTCATCCTTTCTTGCCCCGTCAAAAGTCATGCTCCATTTCATGGCTGCAGTGTTTGGGAGCGTTCCCTATCTGCTGCTCTGGCCGGGAAGACGTGACTGAAGAAGGACATGAGTAATAACTAAAACCCATATTTTCTCATCGGAGTCGGTCTTAAAACTCACAGCACGAGTGCAGAGTGGGTATATCATTAAGCGTATCTAGGTCTTGTTCAAACCCCCAGGCAGTATAAATGAAACCTCTCCTAATGGTCCAGAGAACCATTTACAGCCAACAAAATACATTGTCTCTGTCAACTAAAGGGGAATTTGAGTGTATCTATTGGGTCTATTCATTTTCCTCTGGCCATAACACTGTTTCCCTACAAATGGACCTATACAGTTAAACGATTCTTTCAAAGGATAATCATGGTTGTGAGTATGCTAAGATGTGTTTTTGTAGATTTTTTCACAACACACCTTAAATTAGATTCTTGAAGTTAAAAAGAGCTAAACAAGAGCCTTTAATTTAATTAAATTTTTTTTCCCAAAAGGGTCAAACTCATATAGCCTCTCTAACAAGATCATTTTAATCTGTTGGGGCATATTTAATGGCATATTGATATTTTCCTCCTGATATTGATGCATGTACAGCTCAATCTACTGTTTCCATGGTCAATCAGTCAGCTGGCAGCTCTCCAGAACAATACAAATGGGGCCAACAAAGTTTTCAGCGTCTCCAGCAGAACAGAGCATCTATTCTGCTTCTTGATTCTCCTCTTAGACCTTTTCTGAGTCATGAAACTGTCCAACAAACAAAGTTGTGCGATGCAGAGAGATCTGAGAGGAGAATCAAGCAGCTCCCTCGCACTCAAGCTCACTCTGTGATGTATGTTCTTCTGAGTCAGTCTGGGATTCAAGAAAAACCCGCACAGAGTCATAATTGTTGCTACATATACTTTTTTTTAAAATCTCTCTGGGCATGACACCACCTTTCACTGCTCCGTCAGTCCTCTCCTAGGGAGGCTGCTTGACTTGCAGTAGGTTATTCTCGACTCTTGAAAAAATCTCAGCTGAAGAATGGCTGAAGTATTGGACTCCAACAAATGTGGTTGAAAAGACTGCCATTGTTGTCATACCTAAATGATGAAATCAGTAGTTAGTCCGTGGTATCCAAAATGACCCACATAACTGTTTTCTGATCTGCTGCTTCTATAATTAGCTGAACTAATCAATACTTTTGCATGAAGATTGGGTCACTTGTAGTGACCACAGACGTACACAGGACGTATTCTCTGACGTCCCCCATAGGTTTCTGACAAGCTGCTGTAAAGCTCAAAGTGGGCGGTGCCGTTGCCATCTTGGCTGTGAGGGCTAATTAAAAAATGGGCAAAGAGGTGGATTGTTGGTGGAGCTGAGGCGGGCCTGGGTGACACAGCAGAGCAGACAGCTAGCAGCTCGCGACCTGGCACAGCATCCAACTTTAAGCCTTTATATAATAGAAATTGTTGAGTTATGTAAAAATTCACAGTTATAATTAGTTATACAGCAGCTATACATATTTGTACCAGGTTGTAAAGAAATTGGGCATTTTAACATGGGGGTCTAGGGGTGTTGACTCGCTTTTGGAGCCTCAAGTGGCCATTTGAAGAACTGCAGTTTTTGGCACTTTTATCGTTCTCATTTCTCAGCACCGGACGTTGCTGCTTGGTAGTGACGAACGACAATAATTATTATCCGACTCTCCAGCTCCTCTCAACTTTACAGAACTGTCACGCATCTTGGTGTTTTTCTGCAAACTTTGTTGTACGCCCGTTCACATGAAAATGCATATCAATGACAAAATGATGTGCAAGGCATTTAGCGTGCAATAAGAGCACTGCTCTTGCTTTTGGCTTGCAGCAAACACAGCTCTGAATAAGGACCAGTGTTTTCTAAGTTGCGTTAGTGACGTTCGTTACATACTAATTGTCGTATGTTTTTTAGTGACATTTGTGACATGTTTTCCATATTCCTGCCTCAACCTAACTGCGTATGTTACCGTAGTTTTGTTGCGTGGCTTACAATATGGCACTCAAAAAGCTGTGTACAAATGACACCAGGACAAGAGGACTTAATTTAAATGTCAGAGGTGTTTTGCCAATTAGAAAGCTAGTATAAAAAAGGATTATTTCACTTAAAGATGCATTACTTCTCTTATGAAACACGCAAATTAATGTTAAGAACAGGGAACACAACCAAAAATGCATGGAAACATAATCAGTGCTTTTACAGACACATTTTCATTTCCATTATAAAATAACCCTGTTGTTATTTGAAGTGACGCAACAAGATTTTAAAAAATATATATATTTTTCACCCCTTTCCTGTAAATCAGGCCTTCAGTTTATCATACATGGATATTATTTGAACAGGAAAATAAGGACATGGACTGTTAAGTATTCATGTTATCTGGGGAATGCAGCCTATGGCAAAAACATTGCATTTTCCTGTGGTGATAAGCATCAGCTGTGGAGCGACTTTTGTTTTCTTCATTGGAGCAGGATGGCTTTTTGAATATTGTTTTGATAAGACACTGTAGAGACACACCTAATGTGATGACTGCAAGATAAAGCAGGTTTACGAAATGAATTGTTTGGTTGTATCTAAACTCCGCGGAGAGAAAGTACTTAATGAAGTGCCTGATATTAGGGTTTACAGATTTACAGTTTTGTTTTTTCCTTTCTTAAAATTAACAGATACGCGATTTTCAAGACTGAATTTCAATTTTGAAGTTAATTTGGATCATCAACTGATAGCTTCCCAGTCAAAAGTAAAAAAAAAAAAAGAGGAGAGAATTTATATCTGAGTAAATTGGAAATCAGTGCAGACTATTATGAGTGTAATTGGTTGATTATATAGCTCATTATAAGTGATGAACACTAAGTGGCAATATTAATTTGACTCATGAATGCCACCTCAGTATAAACAACACCAAGAGGGAATGAGCCAGTCACAATCGCATCGCTGCCGGTGTTTCTCTGCAAGAAAAAAAAACAAAACAGTATTATTATTGTGTTAATGAAAAATAAATTCATTTGCTAATAGCTTAATATACAAACCTATGTTCTGGCCAAAACCTAACAAAGTAGTTTTGTTGTGTTTTTGTTGTTTTGTTTCAATTTCGTAGTCATTTTAATTCAAACCATGCTATTTATTTTTACTAATTTTTTTGTTTTGTTTTATTTCAATTTACAACATTATCCACGTGTTTGAAAGTGTGACTGTTATCTGGAAGAGAAAATGTTTCCCTCGAAACATAATTAAGGGAGCAGTTTAGTTGTATGGGAACATCATTTTGTAGGAGACAGGGTTGGCAGAATTTGACTTTTATAAAATCCATTTCCTGTCTGTAGTGGTTATACATCCTACATCTCTTCATCCTAGCAACAAATTCAACATATGATGATGATGTATGCAGGGGGGTAGACAGTGATATGAGCAGCTGCGTAACATGTTGCAGCTCCACACAGCAACCCTGAAATAAATACCACCTTTTTGAAGCCGGAGGCTTAATTTGTCAGCACTTCAGTGACATTGTCAACACAAATTGAACATAATAAGCTTCACAAAAGCTGTATTTATTGCAGGGCTATTGTATTGGATTTGCATAATATTATACAGGTGATCATGTTACTGTATTGCCTGTTTTTTGTGATTATTGTGGCTGAAAATGACTGAATTAATAGTGGTTTTTCTGCCATTCTGTTATTTTGCAAAAACCTTCAGCACTGCTCTTCAGAAGTTCTTGAAATTAAATTAGTAGATGTCAAGGGCATTTTTTTCCCATTGTACTAAATACCCAACTATAACTTTCCTATTTACATAAACTTAATTAATTAAGTAATTAACTAAGAATGTATTATTTCTTCATCATAACCACAGTGGTCCCTTACCCTTTCCTCCTAGACATCATTATCATGGATGCAGTGGTAGCAGAAAGAAACCAAAGATGGAGGAGAAATGTGAGAAAACTATCTGTTAGGTTGCAGAGAATTACCAGCAAATTTTCTGCCTTAATCCTTCATGCTCGTTTTTATCAATGTGGCGACACTTTACATATCAGTGAATGCGTGGCAATGGCTCCTTTATGAGCATACTTAGGTTTGTATAACCTGCTGCTTGTGTTTATTCTGTTTCCAGGCTGCCATCGTATTTAGCACCCTTAACTTTCAAAGGGAACATCTCATTCCATCTCTTTTTGTCTGAGGGGGACAACTCACAGTCTGGTAAGGCAACATTTCACCTACAATATACTGAGAGGCTTATACTCTCTGCCAGTTGAGGACTCAGACAATTTCAAAGTGGAGCAAGAAGACAAAGGGCAAAGATGTTTGCAATTTATCTTTTTCATGCAAACAAAGCCTGTGAGAGAGGAAGTCGCACTCTGGGAGAACTGGTCCGGTGCAACCTCCTCACCTCTGAGGCTGTGCACTTCTTTAGTAAACGGCCTTTCACTGAACCCTGAACAGTTTTCTGTATAAAATAGTGTAGATGAGAAAAAATAATCTAGACTGAAAAATGTAGACATGAGTGAAAAAAATCTGCTCTATTTATCTAGTGAAACAGCAGACTGGTGAGTTTAAAAATGCATTTTGTTCACTTACAATAGATGAAATTTTGTGTCCAAATTTAAATTGTGTTCTTATGGATTTTTGTACTTATATAGACTGGGATCACACAATGGGATTTTCATGAAACTATACAAGTGTCTATATCTCAGAAGCTGAGTTGAAGTAAACAAGACTATCTTTGTCTCATACTAAATACTAGAAAAAGTACATGCTGTTATAGTGCACTTATTTAGAGGTTAGTATACAAAAAAATCAAGATACCTAAAGGTGCTAAATGCCTCTGAACAGCTCTCAACAAGGCGACAAGATAATGACTTCATTGTCTACTCAGGTAGGCATTACTCCACTATGTCTTTACATAACAAATAAACATGTACTGTACTATACATTATAGCTATATTAATGCTCTGAATGTCAAATAGAGAACACACTAACAGAAATTATACAATCTGTGGATGTCAATCAAACACAGACTTCAGAAGTAGACATTAAGTTATATTTCCTAAAATTTAATACTAATTCATTTGTTTTCCTAAATCTTTCTGTAGCTGTTTCACCACCATCCACAATTTATTTAAAAGAAAAGTTCCAGCTGTGAGAAGGTCCTCCCTTTCCTGTGTGTGTTGTATTGTGAGAGGACAGTGTCCATCAACTCAAAAATGGGCCGCAGTTAGTAAGCATACCATGTTGTTATCGTATGCTTAATTTTGTCACTCCTCTGGTGTGAACCACACACTCTAAAACTCTGAGTGGTACTTTAAGTAAGTGTTGACAGTGTTAACATGCTGATATTTAGCAGGGGTAATGATTAATATGCTCAACATTTTAATTACGTGTGTAAGAATGTTAAAATTAGCACAGTAATTCATTTTGTAGATATTTGGTCATAAACGACACAATTCCCCCAATGATGGTGCTAGATATGAAGTCAAGAGATCTCTTAAGTTATTACAATTCATCCAGAGGGGGACATTGATATGTGCACCAAATTACATAGCAATCTACACAGAGACATTTCAATCTTAACCACAAAGCATGGCGAAAACAATAATTTGCAATAAGACCATCAACATTATATGTATAAAGAGCTAAAAACAAAATAAGCTAACCAAAATACAGATAAAACATAAAGTCCAGTGCAGTCAAAACAGTGTGAGCCCAAAAGTGAAAGATCAAGTGATGTCCAGCACTATAGGGAGGCTGTCAAACCAGAGGAGATCAGCTGTCAAGTCACCAAAGACTGTGAGGCAATTTACAGTGTTGCTCTCTCCCAGCTTTCTAAGCTGCAGCTGGTAACCAGGCAACTCATACTCCCCATTGGCCGGGGAACAAGTTTCTGAACTCAACAATTTATTTTTCTTTGTTGTCTCTCCTCTTTGTCCTTCAATCTGCCCTTAAACCTCTCCAGAAATCATCCAGGTGTTCATTTTTCCACAACCCAGATGCAATAAATTTCATATTAAACATTCAATTTTATTAACTTGTTTTACATTTAAAACTATGGTCTCTAGTTGTTTCTCTCAACTAGACAGTTGTTCAGGAGGAAATAATGAACATCTCATAAGAAATTCTACTCTCTCATTTATGAAGTATGGATTCTCTTCCTAATCCATTAATCATAAACTAGTGCAGCTGTGTTGCTCAGTCTCACATCTTAATTATGATGGCCTGATGTTGAATATATCTGAACAATCCACTTTGTTTTACAGCACCACAACCAAAGTCAATTGGTTCCAAATCATAAAGTCCTTTGACGCAGGGAATGATATAGTCCCTTTGGCTTCCAGTGATTGGATTTAGCAGTCCTTGACTCTACATTTTATTGGTCGTTGGCACTTATCTCCAGAGTGATCAATAGCTAGAAAAAGACTGACCTTGCTGCAATCCTCCACCTTGGAATTACGTGAGGATGGAGTTGTTGGTGTGTCGGGCCCCAGGTCAGTGGTTAACAGGAAAGCATAAAACCCAACGACAAATTCATAGGAAATGGTTGGTTTACTGCATGAATAAACAGGCAAACTAGACAAATCCTATATCATGCTGTCACACGTACCATGCTTTGAAGAGGAATTATTTCTAAAATAATTACTAATAACTGTGACTCATATGCAAGGATGTTTAATAAACCCACTACTATTGGAGGCATGTGAGGGTTCTTTTATGAAGAGAGACATTTTAGTCTTGATCTCACAAGGCCATGATTATTATTTTCATAAAAAGATATCTGTGTAAATAAAATAAGAACAAAAGAGAGAAACAGTTTGCAGGTATGCTGTGGAAGAGAAACGCTGCTCTTTGGACTGTAATATTCGGACTTTAGTCTGAGCAAAACTGGACTTGCTGGTTATATCGTAATGTTAATTTTTTTGCACATGGTGGTACAAGTGTTTATCTGATATGAAACAAATCTGTTAGCACAGATCATTGATAATGCATGAGTGTAGCTAAGTACAGCCATTTACCATTCATACATAATTTACAAAACAGTTAAATAAATAAGTGAATATGTTGTAAAAAATAAATCATTTGTAATTAAGAGTTAAAGTCGATAGTATAGCTAGCAGCCTCATGAGGCTGTAATGCTCTCTAGAAAACAATTTTTGGAGAGATGCTAGACAGACAATGTTGCTGCTCTAAGATCCTCACTACTAATGGAGCAAAACCTTTAAAGCTCTGCCTGAAGGTAGCGCTAAAGGTCACTTACCAGGACATATCAGACTCAGCTAGTCAGGATCAGCTCTACGTCAGTAGACATGGATCAGGTTAATCACAGCTACTACATGCAGTTCCAAATTACAACATTTGCCATTTTCTATCCTCAAATAGTGGGACAAATCCCTAAATACAGGATGAGATTGTAGTTGCAATTTCTTTTTTTCCCCTCCTTCCAGCAAAGGTATAAAAAAAGTTGCTTGCATCATGAGGTGTACCCAACACACGGCAACATTGGCCATGTTGGATGCAGTGTCTCTACATATAGACCAACTTAAATCAATGCAAACTTGTGTGGACTGGCCTACTGTACCAGTACAGGTATTTTGAACAGTTCAACTTTTACAAAAAAAAAAAAAAAAAAAATAGTTCCTTCATCTCACTTCAGTCATTTTTAGCTAAATGACATACAGTCTATGAGAAAAAGTGTTTTTGGGCCCACTTGGACACTGAAGTTGCAGTACCACTGTTGGCCATCACAACCATGTTTGGATCAATGACCAGTGCTCTTTGTGGGGGCTTGGACCAATGCTGTCATAAAAACATAAATGTTACATCATACACCTGACAAACTGTTTGTATTTTAGTCTACATTATATTTGCAATATTAACAGTTTATATATTAAAAGACTAATAACTGACATCTGCGTATCAATACAATATTGCCTTGCAAAATATCACCATACTATGCTGTATTGTTTTTTTCTCCCATCCCGAACTGCTATGTGCTAATATGTTATGCTAACATGCAAAGTGCACGTATACTAGCTTTAAGTTTCGAACATTTAGCATGTTTTAGCAGGCCAACTTTAGCTCAAAATTGTGGTTGACACAACTTCATTTTAGAGGTTTCTAGTTATGATTTGAAGTATGGACAGATGGAAAGTTGTGGTGCTAGAGAAAAAAAAATCAGGGGATCGTCAGCTTACTCAATGTCATGGAAATCCCTCCAATAGTTGTCAAGAGATTCACGTTGGACCCTTCCACAATCTAATGGACCAAACAGCATTAGCATCTCTAGATCCACAGTGCTAATGTATCTAGTCATGAACCCAATAAAGCCTTTACACTAGAGATGCAAATATAGATAATATATTTATCTAACCAGTAATGTTTCTTTTCTTTCATCTGCCCTGTTCTGACATATAATCTTATGACTCTTGTGATCCATATTAGCTTCCTCTCATATTAACCTCAATTGGCTTTCTGTCTTCCCACACACAAAATAACTTGCAGGCGTTGCTGCCTAGCATTATGCAAATTAGCTTAAACCAATCAGAATGACTCATATGACATAACATGCATGCACAGCGCTAGCCGTCTCATGGAAATTACCCTTTCACTGTGAGGGTTTTGACTTTGTTTACTTAAAGAGGTTGCTAGGCTATCATCATCTCTAATAGCCTGCCCTTTGCTTGCAGCTTTGTAGGCATTTTGCTAATATGCAAGCGATTCTGAGGAGACTTCAGGTGAAAAAGTCAAAAATAGCGTTCTATGGCTGCATGAGTGGAAATAACCTTTTTGCAGAGCCATCAGAAACAGGTCTGAAGCTGATGAGACATGGAGTCTCCATTTGAGCAACCTTATTCCATAACTGGACAGGTTCCTGGGTGTACTAAACATATAAAGATTTTTGTCAAGCAAGCAAGGCCAGGCTCAGACATTTTTGGCAATCCTTTTGTGATGAGTCATCGCTACCGCAGGCCTCCAGTATAGAGATATAAAAAATCTTAAGCACCTTACAAGTAAGGACATTTGAGTAAAATTTTTCCATAAACTCTGAGGTGCTACACTTCTCATAAAATATTACTCCATGGTGACTTTAAAACCGCATCTAAAGAGGAAAGGCTGCCTTTCACACTGTTAAAGCACCGAAAAATGTCAGCTCTCATAAAACATGAATAAACATTGTTGCCTTTTTTAAAGGTGTTAAATTCGATATCCAGAGTGTTAATATAGCAGCAAACAACCACTGTATTTGCTATGTAAAGATATATAGAGGTGGAGAATGAAGTCGTTCTCTGTGTTTGTTGTAGTCCGAGCCTCTTCTTGCTTTGTTGGCATGCATGTTTTTAGTGCATGTTCACGCATGTGGGTGTCTCTCTGCACTGCTCACATACACGATACAGCTGATAACGCCGTCCCGACTGACAGCGTCGTCGCAGAAGTGAAGTGCCCACCCTCTGGTTTCCCCTCAGGTTAACGCTGTTATCTCTGTCAGCACTTTCACTGTTATGTGCACTGTTAGCGCTGTGCTGAGAGCTGTTGAGAGGCAATAGAAATGCTCCCAATCCTGTTTTTAGCACCTTTAAGGTGTGTAAGTCTGTGTTCACACTGCAAGCGTCAGTGCTGAATTCTGATTTATTGCTGTCTGATTTTTATTTGTTTGGCTGTTCAAATTCTTTTTTAATTGTGGCCAATATCAGATCAGAGTGCGAACTGGTCAGTGTTATGAAATAACCTGTATGTAGTCACACATTGTAGTTATTAAACATGGAGGCCACCGAAGTCAGCATTTCTGGATTCATTTGTAAGTTGATGTGCAGAGGAAGCCAGCAAATTTGTGAGCAGAGGATAACGAGGATGAGGAGAAAGAGAAAGAGGAAAGAGAGGCATTTTTAATGCTGACCGAGTTGTGTGTGGATGCAGAGTTGGAGCCAGGAGTGGTTGGCTTGTGATATGAATGGATTCACAGTGCAGAATTGTGAGAAAAGGTGATCCACAGTGACATGAGTCTCATGCATTCTGATATGACTGTTCAGACTGAGGTGGCTTTGCAAACATATTTGACCTGTATCAGATTTAGGACCATATACCATATGAAAGTGGCCAAACTCAGGATTGAAAAGTTATTCACACTGTTATGGAAAAAAAAGAAACGGATCTAGGTGATAGTGCAAAAAGATCAGATTTACACCATTTTTCCCTGCAGTGTGAACATAATCTAAGAGTTTCTTCTCAGATGTAATCAGATGATAATGATACAAAAGCAGTCAAGCCAGCTAGAAAAGATTTCTGACACCAGCCCATCAGTATCAACAGTAACCATCAAGGCAGAGAGATCATGAAAGAAGTACATTCTAATCCATATGTCAAACACATTATATGCAGACTTTAGTGAATCACTGTAAAGGACGATTTCAGTGTGATAAGAGTTAAAGCACACTGTGACAATGCATGACTGTGGGTTGTTTTTCAAATGCTTCAGCCACATGATCTCCTTCAAATGCTTTGACCATATAATCTGCTATTTGTCCTGTTTCAAGTGCATATACACTATACTGTCACTGTACTGTAAGTTCCATTCATAGTTCTAAAGTACACATTTGTAGTAAAATGTAATACCTGATATTGCACCCTGATGCAACATTGCAAAACACAATTGCAAGCTTGTTGTTTTCAGAGATGAGAACAATGTTTTTATGTGTTTTGCTGTGTGGATTTGAATGAGAGTCAGTGAACCCAGGAGGATAAAACTGCAATGTTCCTTAACTGGACCCCAGTGCAGAGATCACACCATACGCCTCATGACTTCTGTTTGCTTTTCTTTGGATTCAGAACCATGGACAGCGGTCATGATAAAAATTATTCTATGGCATATTCAAGAAGGATGTCTTTACAAGAATGGATATGAAACAAAAAACTGTAGCGTAAAACTACACTGCAGCTGTGTGGCCGGTGCATTCTGGGTCTGGCAAAAACTCGTGGATCACAGAGTGGTGACAATATTTGCCTCTGGGATGTAGCGGGGTGGAAATGTAAAGTTGCATGAAACGGAATTACTTAACTACTAAGTAAAGTACCTCAAATTTGTTGCCTGTAGTACTTGAGTAAATTGCATTCCACCTATGGTTGTCAGTGAGGTGGGCACATCTTTTCTGCGATCTTTGAAAGTCCCTGTGCGGTTCTCACTTGAATGCTCAATCTCCAAGCTCAAAAAGACTATTTGAGGAGTGTGATTTGCAAGAGAGTGAATCACATTGTGTCATATTAGGACGACTAAGCAAAGAAGTTGTATCTCGGGCAGATTGTGGACGACTTCGCCGAACACAAAACTTGCAGCATGAGATTCAAATAGGTGAATAGTACAATCATTCTATAGTTGGTAGTTACTGATGGGTTTCAACTCTCCAATCACTGTGTTGATGAGCAACGTAGCGTCACATATGTGTAAAACTGAGCAGGCTAAGCGTGTATGTTTGATGGCTGCAGCACCGCTGCTGCTACTATTACTTGCACATCGCAGTTTTTTTGCTCTTTTCTGAATATTTTTAGGCTATACTGAGGAAAGAAAGTGTATTTTTTATTCAGTTGTATGGATGGCTTGTCATGAACTTGTTCCACTAATTTTGAGGTCATTATTGAGGTAAATCCACCTCTCTTACACTATTTTTTCAAGCCTCCCCTGCTTTCATTTAGAGGATTTGGACTGAGAAAAGGGCTTAGATGCTCATTAACACTGATAGAGGATTTTTTACAAGAAATACAGTGGTGAAGAATGTCTGCTATCACACATGAAATGATCCTGACTATTGAGGAACTCCATAAAGACTTAAAGGCATACAAGCTGAAGAAATCTGAGATGCACTAAAGACTAAATGGCACTGCTTATAACCTCCAAGGCAAGAAGATGAAATTGTACTCTTAAGAGAAACCAGAGTTTTGAGCAGACTATGGAAACAGAAGCTCTGGATAACAGTGAGTTTTAGACTGCTTGCAGAAAGGAAACCTCCACCTCTATCAACCCCCTTTAAAAACTAAATTGTAAATTTCTCCACTGTGGGACTAATAAAGGAATATCTTATCTTATCTTATCTTATCTTAAAAGGAACGAGATGAGAGGTTGAGGGATTTGACAACAATCAGGCCACAGTTTCAGTGATATACTGTAGATCTCTTGATTCCCGTTATACAAGTAATATGTCATATACTGTATTAGTCCAAATATCATTGCATCCATATCATGGAACATACACTGTATGTAAAATTAGCACAGAGTTGATGGGAAACAGAGCAAACACTCAGATCATGCAGAGATGGATCAGGTTGTAGATTACATGTTATTACAGCTGTGATCGCTGCAGAAATTTCAACCCAGCTTGATAAATGAAGCCCAGTGCGTTTCCACTCCTGCAGTGTGTTCAGACCACAAACTGTGTAGTTGTCTGGAAAAACGGGTCATTGCCTTGATCATGAAAGCTTGTACATGCTGTAATAGACTGTGATAAATTAAACTCACTTTAACGGCTTTAAAGCCATCATCTGCATTTCGGTGACGTTCTCTCGGAGCAAGCTCTGCTGTCTTATTCATTACAGTAATCTGCATCCCCCGTCTTCTGGACTGGGCACAGAAAAAGGTTCATTAAATCACATTTTCACATATTGGATCACATTTCTTCTGTAACCGGCTTAGCAGAGAAAAGAAAAACGTGACCTGATTAACAATTGTGATAATTCACAAAACATATGAAGAGAGAGACAGATAAATTAGAAGATGTAATTTCAACAGCTTCCTGGAAAATTATCACACCTGAATATTTGATGGCCTCTCTTCTTTGTATCTGCTATCTATCTATTTTTAAAGCACATGTTTCTTCCACCTTGCAGACATTAATCTTTACCCTTCTACTTTTATGATAATATGATGAAAATAGACTCAGCTCATTGGTTAATGCTGATGTGTGGTTTCCTCTTTAAATAGCTTACTATATTCTGCGCAGTAATCCAAAGCTCTTACCTGCCTGTTCATGAGTCTTTCCACACTTACTCAGTGGAAGTGGATTAAGGTGCAACACACTACCTGCTCATGCAGTAGCTGTACAGCAGCATTCATGCTGTCATAGTGTTCATATCTCCCACTAGTCTTTACTCAAACAGTATCATATTGTGAACAAACTTTTGCAGACATGTCATCAGAAGTTATATGTGGATATATATGTCCACCTTCACTGACAGATAAAGCGCCTGCACTGTATCAAGTCCAGGTACAATTGTCCTTCTGTGATCTGCTGGCTATATTTGTTGATTCACTGCACAGAGGGAATGTAGTATTGATCTGCCAAGCTGTCTCACTTTCCACAGCTTAGATTGAAATGATTGCTTACTGACTGATGGCATTGCATACTGCACCTCCCCTAAAGCTGGGATCCGTACAGTTTAAATCCTTAATATATCCAGCTGTATGAAAAAAAACAAACTGATTTACAGTAAATTAATGGCAGACTTCCACACAACCCTCCCCCATTCCTTTCATATTTTCTTAAATCAATTGCAGGCTTGACTCATTTTATCATGAAGTGCCTCACTGCATAAGCACACTAAGCAGCTTCAACACCCCATACCCACATTTTAAGTGTCCTTAAAACAACCAAGTACAAGTTTGGAGTCTTTTTATTACAGTTTCAGTAACTTAATAAACAGGAAACTAAACTGAGAAGATTGAACTATTTTGTTCTTTCAGGGATTGTAGTTGTTATTTACCACATATCCACATTACTGAATACATTTACTCAAGTACTGTACTTAAGCACAATTAAAGGGCACTTGTACTTGATTTTAGTATTGATTTTGAAAGCAAATATTGTACTTTTTACTCCACTACATTTAATTCAATCTTCTACTTAAAATTACATGTATTACCTGTATGTAAAAGTACTTGTTTGGCAAAAAAAGTATTATACAGTATTATCAATATAAAAAAAATAAACTTTTTTTTTTTTTGATTTTTGATATTGGTAACTCAAGCGTAAGTATCTTTTAGTTACAAACAGTGAAACTTTCTGTGAAGTTTAGAGGGGAAATGTGTCTTTGGAGCCGATAACAACTCATAGACATCTGAAATGTGGCAAGGGACTCCAACTTGACATGGCTCTTTGTTAAGGGATCACAAGCCAATAAGGTTAAACTACTGCTTTAACATGTATAACAATGCATTGCATTTGATAAACTTCTCACATGTTTTTGAAAAAACGTCATTTCATAGTAGCGAAAGTTGTCAGAGAAATGCAGTGGAATAAAAGCACAATGTTAATGTAGTGGAGTAGAAGTATTAAGTAGCACCATTTAGAAACAGCCATGTAAAGTGCTTAAAAACTACTTGT